>JAWWES010000094.1:19715843-19747289 GCA_035583135.1 Lophotriccus pileatus | reverse complement strand
GTAGCAGATGCCCACTGTGAGATCCCCCCGGACCTTGATCCAAAGGCATAAAATAGGGCTTCAACAATGACCTTAGTTTTCTTCTATACATTCAAGGTTCTTCTTACCAAAAAGTGCAACTCCTACTTTATTTCTTCCCTGCCTATCTTTACGAAACAAGCTATAGCCATCCATCATGATCCTCTAGTCATGTGAGTTGTCCCATCGTGTTTCAATTATTCCCGCAACACACCTTTCTAACTGAATGTGTTGCTCCAGCTCTTGTTTCTTTCCTACCCTAGGTGTACTGGTATACATACACTTGAGGTGGTTAGTCTCATCTTGGAAAGCAGTTAAGTAACATTTGTTGCACCTCTGGTTGTCCTGGTCTATTCCCCAATTTGTTGCAATGTCATGAGTGTTGCCACTTTGGACCCTGCACCCCAAGTTTTTTCAGTTTATAGCTGCCTCACCAATTTGATCAGTGTGTTGCCAAAGATTCCCTAGCCTCTTCTAGACAGGTGAATGCCATCCCTCCCTAAAAGATTATAATCATGGAAGAATGTTTCATTGTCATAAAACCCAAAACCCTCTCAATAGCACCAGCAATGAAGCCAGAAGTTGATTTGCATTATATGTCTATTTCTGGGTGCAGCCTCTCCTCTAACTCATAAAATGGCAGAAAAGATAATTTGGGCACCAATACTTCTTGCTTGCACTACCCAGGCTCTGAAATGTTCCCTGATCTGGCCAAATTCCAGCTTGCATTATCATTACACACGAAAAAGTAGCAAAGGATAGCTGTCTACGCTCTTAAAAAGTTGTGGCACCTCCCCAACAGCATCTCAGACCTTAGCTCTGTGGTGGGTTGACCTTGGTTGGATGCCAGGTGCCCACCCAGTCTCTCTATCACTGCACTTTCCAGCTGGACAGGGAAGAGAGTAAGGTGGAAAACCAGCTTGTGGGTTGGGATAAGGCAGTTTATTTAAAGCAAAAGCAAAGCAGTAGCTTGTGCGCGCAAAACCAAAGCAAAAGGTTTATTCTCTATTTCCCCTGAGCAGCGATGGGGGGGCCACTCCTGAGAAGCAGGGCTTCAACACACATGATGATTCAACACACTGGAGACAATGAATGTCTGCCTTCCTGCTCCTTGCCTCAGCTTGTACATCTGAGTTGGCATCATATGGTCTGGAATGTCCCTTTGGTCAGTTTGGGTCATCTGGCCTAGTTGGGTCCCCTCCCAGGATCTTGTCCTTGATTGAGGAAGGAATGTTACAGTGCTGGTGCTGTGCTCAGCAGCAGCCAAAACACTGATGTGTTGTCAACACCCTTCTAGTTACCAGTGCACAGCACTGTGGGGAAATGAACTCCAGCTCAGTCTGACCCAATACAAGCTCCTAGAAGGCCCTATACCTCTTGTGATTCCCTGTTAGCCCAGCAGATGTGGTCACTTTTGTGTCCTCTAACAGAGAGGCTCATAATTTCTTTTTGCAGTTTCCACTACATGCTACTGTACCATTTCTCCTTGTAGACCTTTCTCGTGGGTGTCTACAGCTGTTAAAGCCGCATGTCTATTTTTGTTGTAATGCTGTAGGGTGAGGAATGAAACAGAGTCCTACTTTTGTGGGTTTATTTTTTTGATAGTTTCATGGAACTATGCAAACTATATGCTTTGCCTACTTCCCTCAAAACAACTAAGGAAAGTTGAAGACGCCTGCAAAAGACAACCAGATTGCAACATGCCTATACTAAGTATTTCAGAATTGATAACAGCATTCTCTCATTATTGATAAACTGGAGATTTTCTCCATCCAACATCACAGACTACCTTCACTTCCACCCTTGGCCCCAGAATCAAATTAAAAAGATGTGATGGACAAAATATCCTTCAGAGATTTCCATATGAGCAAATCCCATATGTGCCAGTTTTTGGCACAGTCCTTCCCTGGCTTCATATAGACTATTTATCACATTACTCTTAACTTCCTGTCAGAAGCTAGCACCTGAGGAAACACTGAGATATAGACAGGTCTTGAAGGCTTACAGGAAGTCCCTTTTCTGATGACATGGACTGTTTACTGAAGAGCATTTCCAACTTCATTAATTTCAGAGTCCAAATCATTGTCAAAAATTGTGGTTTTAAATTCTAGATAAATTAATAACTTTATTTTTTCTAAATAAGAAAAGCTCTCACTCATGCTTCTCAGCAAATTGAATACTTGCATTTCTCTCAAAGCTTTCCACAGAATTTTTTTGTAAAGGATGTGTATTCCATGTTTCTTTATTTTTCTCTGTTGACCTCTCTTATGCCTCCTGGAGGAAAAGAACAGTCTAGGAGAGGATTTTTCTCTCTGCAACTTCAAGCAGAGTCTTCCTTTGTTGCCCAGGGAAAGAGGCATGGCTTCCAGAAGGGTAAGAATTTAAAGATGTTTATTTCCATTCAGCAGATGCTGTGCAAATTTTAAATATTTCCTTCATGTAGTGCCAAAGACACCTACATCTAGGTTTTCAACTTTCCTGTACTAGCTATTCTTGGTCCTGATGACTGTTGATTCCAGCAGACATTGTGGTGGCCAACAAGGTAGAGACTTAACACTGACTCAGCCCTAATCTTTTTGTCAGTCTAGCATAATACACTTCAACAGTTAACCTGGAGCATCTCTTTTATGCTACAGTTATGAGCTTTCTAGGACAAGGACTATCCTTCTGTTCATGCTGTATGGCACTCTTGCACTCAGGACTTTGTGTTCCACTGCCAGGTGTCAGAGTAAAAGGCAGATTAAACAGACACAGGACTCATCTAGACATCTATCTGCCAAGTCATGCTTTAAAACACATTTTGCCATAATTTCTTACTTGCATTGAGATTTCTGAGATACGTATTCTAAATTTGTCTTCCATTAGCTAAAAGTTAATTTTTAGGTAATACCATGGTAGTATTTTTTGCCCAGTTTCCATATTGTTACTCACTTGAACTGCTAGTTTTATTTCAAAAAAATACTACTTTAAGATAAAGTCTATTTCAGAGATTTCATGCTGTGTTCATTTTTCAGGCTTCTAGTTCTATAGACCAACTGACATTGCTAGAGCCATTCCAACATGAAGCTTTTATTTGAACTGATGTAGCAAAAATATTTTAATCTATTTTTAATCACCTGTTGTTCTTTTAAGTAATCATAATTTATTTAGTCTTGATTTCAGATAAGGATGTTGCCACACAAAATCCTATGGCTGCAATTCTAATTAATAACATTTTCCCTAGAAGCCCTGAAATGCAGTATTTCAGTATTCACTACTAAAAACTCTAAACTGTTTCAGTTTCTCTCTAGAGCATGTAAATTATATTATCATATATAAGATTTCTTCCCAATGACCCCTTAAGCAATGATTCAATATATTTTAAATTGTCTAACAGAACAACCAATAAAGCATTTTTTTATGAAGAGACTGCAGCTTCTGTCTCAAAATCCTTTTATTTTTGTAACTTTTAATTCCCCTGTAGTGCTTTCTTATGCAAGTTTTCTCATTTCTAATCTACTGAACTGTCATTTATTATTAATCTTAAACTAATTTTATTATACACATCTCATACTCTTAAGAGAAAAGCAGTACAGTATTTCACACAATCACTGACATTTTATACTCAGCTCTATCTCTCTCTCAACTGAGTCGTCTCCTCTTTTTTTACTGGGGAGACAAAATTTAAAAAAGCTCTCTGTTAACTGGATTTTAATGTACATTAAGGCTTTTTTAAATTCTCTCTACTCACTTATAAACTCAGGCTCTCCTGAGCTGGAGAAGCAAACTATAGTCAACCCAAATTTCATAATCTTGACATATATGAAATAATAGCTAAAACAATGAAAGAAAAGGAGTTGAAAGGATGGGGGATAAAAAATGTGATCTGCAACATTTTGGTCTCACAGACCACATGTGAGCAGTGGCAACTGAGGGGCTTGAAAATCAAGGGCAGAAAATCTGGTATGTTTCTTGAGAGCTGAGGCAGCATCCACAGACCACAATGTTCTCCTACCACTATAGAAGCCTTGTGGCTGTGTCCAATACTTTACATAGTGTGAACTTCCCCTGTGATTTCTATTTTAGCTATATTAGACTACTTCCATATCAGATAAATTTTATTGCATAATGTGTTTCATTTGTTTATATATATTTATAATATGTGTTAGAGTTGGCTGAAAGCAAGATGGTCTTGCTAACCCTGGTATTCAATAGGATCAAAACATCCCATCTGCAGAGTAGATTTATATTCATTTCCCTTTCTTTCCCTGAAAAAATTCACTATTTTAAAAAGTTAACATGGAAGGTTTTGCTTCCTATATCTGAAATACTTTTTTCCAAGCTAAATAATATCACATACTAATAGGATAGAAAATACTCTGAAAGAAGAAAAAAAATGTCTCTGCAAGTAACTTCTGGTATTTGCCTTTGTATATGAAACCCTCTGATTAAAAGAAGCCAAGCACGCACCACCTCAGGTAATTTCAGTCTCAAAAGCCAGAATCCACAAGTCAGTGATTTCCTTAATGGAAGAGTTTTAACATTTCTTGTGGGAATATCAGGCTCTCAAATGCTATTGAAGCAGAATGCCACTTACAGTTTAAGAAAAATTACTGTCAAATGAATAATGGCTGCTCAAGGCACATGTTATCTATTTCTGCAATTAGCAGAGAAATCCTGTTGTAAGACTCATTTAAAACATCAGTTTTACTGCCACAGGAAAGCAGCAATGTGTGTTACATTTGGCAGCACCACTGTGCTGTAGTAAAAGGTCTGTCAGACCTGCTGTAACAAGCTTTTATTTTGAGAATTGTGCAATTATGGGATATAAATTTTCTCCAAACAAAGTCTGTATTCAAGATTTCCCCGCAGAAGGAGTTTCTTCTTACAGAAAATGAGTCAGTCAAAGGGGATTTTTCCCTTTCTAATGCTGTGAAAGGGGATTTTTTTGTTTTATTATTAAAAATATTAAAATCCTAAACTTAGGTTGCAGTAAACTAAGCAGACGCTCATCTTCTTCATGAAATAGTGGATTTGAGACTTACCAAACTCTGTCCCTTTCAGAGTCCTGCACAATCCATGTAGTCTCCCACCAGGTCAGATGCTATATACCTTCAAAGTCTGCTGAGAGGTCTTTCCATAGGGGAATTTGAATAAAGGTTCAGTGAATATAACTGTATTCTGCAAACAAGTGACGGCACATCTCTCTAAAGACAGTGTAGTTCCAGAACTACCTCAATTCTGAAGTAGTGGTAAAAAAATCCCTCTCTATATATATGTAAAATCTCTTATTTCCAGGGCATTTGCTCTAGCATGGAAATTTTAGCCTAGAAATGGTAATTTCCAAGTAATTCCATGCTGAAAATTCCAACACTCATTGTGCCACAGAAAATTCATTAGGGTTGAAAATCTTCTGCCCGTTACTTGCCTATGTGTACAAAACCAGAAAACTTTAAATAAATGGAAATCTCAGCCAGAATTAGACGGGAAAGAGAAAATATTATTGGGACAAGGACATGACTGAAAATGCAATTCCTAATCCAATATCCCATATCTGTATGCAGTTCTGTGACCAGATTTCTGATTCCTGATACAAGCTACACCATCTCCTTCTCTTCCTCCTCCTTAATGCTGCCCAGGTCCACACCCCCAGATGTAAATATTTTTCCACCACATCCCTCATCTGAATGACATAAAGACCTGAAAGCCAGAGCATGCTCTTGCCACATCAAATCAAAGCCATGAGGAGATCCACTGATCCAGAGATTCAAGCTGAAAATGAAGTTTTCCCTGAATAGAACATTTGGAATATCTTGCTATATTTTGTGTATATATATTTAGAGACTTCCTGAATAAAAAGAGGCTGTGGTTTTTACCGTAAGGTAAGATACAGATGTTAGCTTTGCAAACACTACATTTTGCACTTTTAATGGTATTTACTAAATGTCTGCGATATACATAGCTAGTAATACCAAACACTATCCAGGAACATTATTCAGACTGCAATGTCTCCTATGAGATAGTCCTGATGGAAAGAAAAAAATATATTTTCTAGACATAAGTATAATAAATAAGCCTAAATAATGTACAGAGAACAGGAAAATTGATGGTTGGTAAAGTTTTCCTGCTCTCTGGGACAGAAGATTTCGTTTGAAGTAAATTGTCTCTATACTGTGTTCCTTGTGTAATCTGGCTGACCCTTTTGTTTGGAGACTGCACTTAGCAAATTACATGCACTTCTGGTTTCTTAGTGTGGTGGTTGATTTGGTGCTAAATAGCACACATTCTGCAAGCAGATTGGTGAGAAGGAATGTGTTTGTGGGAGGCAAAGTGTGGCTTGGGCGTAGAAGAGAGCGTGCAGCTGAATGGTTATGCTACATCCACTTAGACATTAATGAGATGTGATGTGACTTTCCCTGGGAGAAAGTCTAACACAATGCAATGTTCCCATCCTATTAACTGGCATTACGTAGTATTAGGTTTTCATACAATGGTGTTCAGTGCTCTGGCATCTGCAAACATTGTCTCATATTAACTTCAATACAACTCAAATACACAGTAATAAGAAAATCTGAAACATGACATTTTGCTCTCTTTAAACTAGATTTCTATCATTACACATTTCAAGTTTTGTGTTTAAAGTTATTACGTCATATTGCACAAAAACAGGTAATTTAAAATCAATAGGGAAAATCCTTGTACATATTCCATGAATGCATTCAGGTGGAATTCTTTTTTTGCCCCACAGAAGAAAAAATAAAATGTTTGCTGTTATCATATTAGTTTCGCTCAGAATCTCATGCTTACCAGGTCCAAAATAGTATTCAAACTTATATTGTCACTTATTCTGTAAGTTGCAAATTTGTGTCACATCCTTGCTAGTTGAATTTGGCACATTCTCATGGTAAAACAAATAGAAGGTATATCAGAAGAGGGGTCTAGACCTGAGGCAACACAGACACTTAATGTAAATTTAAGTCCTTCTAACGTTACTAAAACTGCATCTTGTGGAGGCCTGGGAAGAGAATAAGGGCACCAAAGCAACAGTAACTGTCTTTTAACTGCTCCATCTCTGCAGGGATGATGAAACATAAACAGTGTTTTCTTTCATAGTACAAATGCCCTGTTGTCAGCCTTGTTTATATAGTCCTTTATATATAAGAAGAGACATTTAATAAATTGACCACAAAGTGAATCTGAAGCCACTTTGTTCCCTCCTCCTACCTTTGTGGACAGAAATCCTTGGTGTTTTGATGGTGTGTCAGTGAAGTTAAGGGTGTCCAAGACCTATATCTGCATTCTCCAGTACACCCTAAATGTTACCCTGAGGCATACATTACCTTTCCTCATTCATTTCTGATATAGCTTGTATAAGGCTGTGCACATAAGTGACAGATACTCAGTCCATTTAAACCCTAAGACCATACTTACTTCTCTAGGCTCCATTCTTTCACTGCTGCATTTTTTTCTGGCATCCAGGAGCAAGTGAAGTTTTGCTTCTGGAAGCATCCAGTGGAGACACCCTCCAGAGGACAGAGACCTCCCAGGAATCCTTTGCTCCAAGTCAGATGCTGCAGGCAAAATCTGTGTAGCAGCACATAAGAAGACCCTGTGTACATATGCATGCTTCCTTTGTATAGGTCACACATTTGACATGAAAACAATGTCAATATTCACTGAATATGAGAGAATTTTTGATGGATTGACAACTCTTTACTGGCTACAGCTGATTTGTGGAGATTTCTTGACTGTGTAGTGTTGCAGAAGTCACTTTAACCTTGTATCTTTTTGTAGCTTAATAACAGTGGACGTCTATTGCTTCAGTTTTGTTTCCTTATTGTGTATTTTTTCCTTACATGATCATTCTCTTAACACCCCCTTTCCCTGGTGGGAAGTTGATATATATTGTCAGATTTAGCTTCAGAGCCCGTCAAAAGAATAAATTGGTAGATTGAATATGGACTTTTTTTCAAAGACATTTAATTATTTTAGCATGGAAGAAGGTAAAATTAACTGCTGTAACTAAGAAATTAGTCAAGAATATGACTTTGAGCCTAGCTTTTTATTTGCATTAGGGTCACAAGCTTATCAGAAAAACAAGGTTACTGAAGTGTGAGTTTGAAGACGTGAAAGTGACACCTGTTTTTGTTACACCCCTCCAAGACTTCCTATTCTGTTGCTCTGTGAAGCCTTTCCAGTCCAGCAACTTCTAGGAGCATTTTAAAATGTATTCTTCCTCAGCAAGTGCTTCTGTTTACAGTAGAGCTTTCAAGAGCTGACAGGTATGCCTTAGTGCACTAATTTATTTATTCTATTCGCATGCAAAGCTGAACACAGCTTCTTGGTGGTGTCCCAGGTTGAGAACTGAGAGCACACTACAGCCAGTCAGATACCGAATTTTGACATGGAGCTGTCGGTGTCAACTCAGCTTACAGACCCAGGTCTTCAAGTAAGATTCCTGCTAAGTGTGTTTCGAAAGCAGTCATCAGCCTGGCCTTTAATAAACCCTATTTCTTGAAAAATAAAATTTCAGAACACACCCTCAAAACACTAGTTTTGATAAAAAAGTAAGCTGACTTGCTTGAAGTCTGTGAAGCCCATGGTTAGTTTTATAAAGCATTTGCAAAATTAGCCAAGATAAAAACCCTAAGAAAAGATAAAGCAGAATTTAAAATGGAAAAAAAAAATATCATCACTGGCCATAAAACCAAATATCAATCTTTCCATTAAAAGCAGACAAACCATGTGTTTTTCTATCTTTAAAATCATAAAGTGGAATTTAACTTCTCTCGGGGTCTTAGGTGTGACTAGTTAGGTAAGTTTTGTTATAGAAGTATCCTGCCATTATTTGTCTCCATTTCTCTTTTAATTAAACATTCAGAGCACTGCCTGATATTTATTCTGACAAGTTCTGTTTTAATAATGAAATTCTCAAATATATGAGTAATCTTTATTGACACACAGGCACAGAAATTTCAAAAGATGTGGACCATGTTTTAGGGCTCATGTTCCAGATATTTCAGTCTGCTCCTCAAAAACAAAAAAATCCCAAACAACCACTATTACATCTTCTCAGGAAAGCTGCATACAGAACATTTGTAGGTGAAGTGAAGTTCACAGTCAGGATAAAGTGTTTTGAATTTTTTTTCTCCCTTCTTGTTTTCTGTAATAACTTTCTCACACACTTCCTCTTTAAAGGATAATGTGAAGAGGAGCTTAAAAACTGCAAAAAGCCAGTGAGACTCCCTGCCAAGACACAAAGCAGTGCTCATGGAAAGCAAAACCGCTTAATTTATCCGTCTTTCTTTCCCCGCCCCATTTCACCCAGTAAAAGAAAGTGAAATGAAACAGGAGACAGAGAGAGCAAGACACCTGGTGCAGCGAACAAAGAAAAGCAAGCAGAAAAACATCTGAAAGAAGAGCTGATTAAAAAAATAACATGCCTCTCCTGAAATACCCCTCTCCAATTATTTCTATCTAGTTTGTTCAGGGAGGTATATTCTTTTCTGTTTAATGTTTTGCCTATGGTTTTGTGCTGTAACCAGTGTAACAATGGACACGTTATTTTCTTACACTGACCATGGTTTCAGCTGTACTATATCCAACATACTAGGCATCCATCTTCAAGTGAATCTGAAGCTGCAGGATGTCCTTGTAAGCAAAATGAGGGTGTGCCACATAAACAAGAGAATAGAGGAAGGTTTACAATGGACTCAGTAGTGGTGTGGTGAGGTAATGTAGCGAGATAACTAAATCTGTACAAATTAAAGTTTATCCAATTCTTAAGTATGATCAGTGATATGTTAAAGAAAAAAACCCTGCTAAGCCTTTTTTCTTTCCCACTACCTCCATGAACAGAAAACCTGGAAAATAATTGTAGAATTTAATACTTACATGAAATGTTTTGTTCAACATGGAATGATATACAATGAGGGACTTTTATGAGTGAGAGAGAAGAGTCTGCTTACTACTTTCATTTTTAATTAACTCGGCACATGACTTTGTCATTATTCAGAGTAGAACCAACTCAATGAGTTTTTTTTCTTTGAGCCCTTTTCTGAGGCTCTGTCTCCCTTTTTTTCCATGGTTTACAGGATAATTTTGTAAGGGACAAAAAAAGTTTATTTCTGTTGTAAAAACAGAGCTTGGGAGAGCAACCTCCAGAAGTCTTCTGTCTGCATTTCCATGCTAGCTTGACAGGCATCCTCAGAGTGTACAGAGCATCTACTCTGCTGTTTTGCTTCTTTCTGCTCTCTCTGCCTGTGATAATGAAGGGCAACTAGCCAAGATCAAGTCAGCAGTAAAAAGGGCAAGATAACTCTCCACTCAGTGTATGCTGTCCATTGAATTCATTCAGAACTGCTGCAACCCATAATGTGTGCATTCTTTCTCTCTTAGCAGTCACTGGAAATGGAGGACATAGAATACAAGGTATTTGTTGTGTGCCTTTTTTTTTTGTTTTTGTGAAATAATTCACCTTATCGCACACAGGCAAGTTTGTTCACAAATTCTGTTCTAGCTTAACAACTTCTTGTTGCAATAAGTGGGGCATGGGCACAATGTTCCAGAGAGACTAATGTTTGACACACATAACTTAGGAGTAGGACGTTGTTTTTTATTTAGGACAAAACATTTACTGGTTCTGTGGCCATTCATAGCCACCACAAAATGAAAGACTAATGTTTTAGAATAATTAAGGTTACTAAAATGATCTTTTCAGCCCTAATTTTTTGAACTTCATGGTCTTCTTTATAACCTATGATGCATTTGCACCTGCCGTTTCTCCTCCTCTTCTTCTTCTCTTCTCTTTTCAAAGAGTGAGAAAGATACTGAGTAGGAAGCAGTTTTGTACCGATGTTGGGTCCAAACCCCAAAATACACATTCATCTCCCAATATACAGTGTTCTGCACATTTTGGTCTGAGAGATGCTGTGTAAAAGTAAATAACAGCATAAGATATGAGACCACAAGACATTCACAGAGGAGCAGCACCACCCCCGAGCACACGATTCCTTCCTTTGTTTTTCAAAGGCAATCAATCAGTTTTCAGTGAAGAACCTCCCACCTTTGCTGACTTTTTTTCCTTTGCGGAATGTGTTAGTTAAATCTTCTACTCTGACAGCCAAAGAAAAATCTCTGCCTGAAATGGTGTCCCCAACTGAAAAACAAATTTGTCATGCCTATTTAATCCTATAATGCTTATCTCCTTTGCCACCTTTGGGGTGTACAGACTTTCACTATCATCAAAGTCACAAGCCCTCTCTCCTTCATTCCCCCATTATAATCCTATAAATAAACATTTGAAGAACAAAAAGGACTGGTTTCTGTATGGGCGGGGGAAGGGGTTCCTGGGTGATTTTTGAAAGGACACCACTAAGCTAATCACTTGCCTTGCAGATGTATGCCCATTTTTTCAGGCTTGCCAAAAGTTTCTTTCATTTGTATGCTTTCATTTTGTGTCAGATTAACCCACTGAAGTGATTTGACAGCCAGATTCAGATCCCAAATGGACTTGTTTCATAGCTTGGAAACTGAAATTATTCCCTGGCTTTTCATATGTCAGGTGCTGTAAACATGCATGGAGATAGCAGCAAATATCAGAGCTCTGATTGAGCTGGCATTGCAGCTCTCAGCACTGCTTCTCGAAATGTTCAAAGGTATCTTAGTAACAGAACTTCATCTTTTTCCAGAAAAAAAAGGTTTAATGTCTTGCAGTGTTAAAAAAAAAACAAAAAGAAAATAACTTCCTTTGTAATCACTTGCATGAAGCTACTTTAAAGACAAAATGCTAATGGAGGATATTCAACAAATGTGAATCATAAGAAATTTCAAGAAACAGTGTATGTTTTCAAACCTCTCTGTACACTTCATTTTTTCACATACATTTCTTCAAAAATCCTGGTTCAGACTTAGTCAGACATCATATGGAAGTTCAGTGTCTAAATGGATATGCTGTGAAATCTAAGCATGTGTCTAGACCAGATGCTAGTATTTGGGAGATCATTTGTTTCTATTCACAAGGAATATTGATATGTTTTTGACCAAAATTAACTTATTTTTGTGCTGTAAATCTGAAACAAACCAGGAAAGTTCATTCACTAAATTAAAAAATGAAAAACTCTCTTCCACTTCAATCTGTGGAAGACTCTACTTTTTTTTTCTGAGACACCAGTCATTTGTCAAAGATAATCCTACATGTACAGTTAAACTACCGCAAGAAAGCTGAATCATACTCCACCATTGTTAGACTCTGCCAAGAAGGAGATGTAAGATAAGAATTAAGATAATCATGCCAACTGCTTCTTTAAAATGCTTGTTTGATGTATTTTGAAAAGTCTGTGTCTGGAAAGTCTTACTTGACAAGTAATAAACCTAACTTTAAATGCTAGTTGAGTTCTTCACAGTCTGCTCATTTCCACACAAACATGCACACACACATAGACTGTGTAATCTGGAGTTACCTGTGCCTAAGTTATATTAGAAATCAGGAAAACCAGGGCTGTGTCTTCACACTGTAATGCCAGGTAACACTGCATTAACCTGCAGTAAATTTCAGGAAGAAGTGAAACCTTGAGTTCAAATACCTCTTGCCATTTTGTATTTCCCTTTACTATGAATCATAAGCTAAACTGATCCTAGCAAAGGCCACAACCAAGACGTCATTTATTACACACTCTACCAGATTTCCAACCATGGTCCTTTCCAACAAACCTAAGAGTTTGATAACTAGCTATCACTAATCATATTATTGAAGAAAATAATTTCATTCAAACCAAACAGAACCTCTTCATACGCATTTCTTACTGACTGAATGGAAAGAATCTAGACATCATATAATGTCTTCACTCATTACATTCCTACAAAGACCTAAAAGGACATTCAAACAACATGACTGACCTATGACGTATAATGTGTAAACTTCAAAGGGAAGCACTGAAGCTTTTGGTGTTCCTGAGCACATTTTTATCATTTTCAAATTGTCAAACCAAGAGGCATTACCTATTTTTGCTCTAAATTCTATACCAAATTTTCTGAGCTCTTTTTCCATTAAAATCTTTAGCTTCCCATCAAATGATGACATATTAACAAATGCCAGAAACAATGTCACAGTAGGCTCCTGACGGATTAAGAATATGAGTGCTTCACCTGCAATGTCAGTTTAAATACATGTATTAATAGAATGGTGGGGCAAGATCTAAATTAGTCTCTATCTTCCAAAATGCTTATTCTCAGTAAAGTTAAGTCTATTTCAAATAAAGGTGGCACTTAATTGTGAATAGTCAAGGGTCATAACCAATGCCTTTTTCCAGGTTTTATAGACAGAAGTGGATATATGTATAGGAAAGCTGAATTTGTATTCTTTCTCTAGACACTTCTGTCTTCAGCACTTATCTCCATTTGAATGACATCAAATTGAAATTTGGTGTGTCAGACCAGATGTGTGCAGTGGTTCTTTTATTTTGAAGGGAAATGACTGGGAGAGGTTTTGAGAAGGTTGTGCTTTTTCGTTTAAGAAAGCAAAGCCTATAAATGTGTAAAATTTTAGAACTCTTGCCAGCACAAGACTAGAGAGAAAAAAAACATTAGGCTTAGGAATCTATTCATTCCCTAACGGTTTTAACATGATTTTTTTTCTGCTGTAATTTTGAAATGCTGCCATCTGAAGAAGTTAAAATTTATAAAGTGGAAAAAGTTAGTATCATGAGCATTTATAGCTGTCCTTACTTTGCCTGGTGCATTTCTAATTTTCTCACTTTAATGGAAATGAACAGCATCACAACAGACTCAAACTACTTCCCTCCAAAGTTAGAGGTGACAGACTTTATTAGTGTCAACAGGACCCCCTCATGGTGTGAGGTTCTTGTGACAGCACTGAAGTCGAAATAGTACTGAGAAATTGTAAAAACACCTTCTTGAGAGATAATTTTCCATAGCTTGAGTATAAATCTTAGGAGCTGTATCATAACTTTCATGATTGTATTTTACCAAACCTAGAGAGCCTTGTGATGTCAGACTCGTGTTAAAGCATCTTCTGAGATGGTCTTTTGGTAAACCTTTGTTGTTCTCAGACAAAAGCTGAAATATGAAAATCAAAGTTGATTCTTCAGCACCAGCTGAAAAAGGCTGACCAGATCACATAAAAAGGTAAAGTTAAATTTGTAGATGAGTCCCCTGTAAAATGAATCCATCGTGTTTCTTAAAGCACCCCAGGGAGAGAGCTTCCTTACCACGTACAGACCATCTTTGGGCCCAGAAGGTTGATTCACATACTCTCTTAGATTTTTAGAACTTTCTTTCAGGAAGCACTTCTTTAGGAATTACAGGGTTCTCCCATTCTTCAGTTGCAAGCCACTTCAGCACCTCAGTTCATGTCCACTGAATCAGCATCCTAGGGCTGTGTACCACTGCAGTCTTTGCAATAGTGGACAAAAGAAGGTGTTTTGTTATTCATGCACATGTCTACTTACCTTGTTAACATTTACAAAACTTTAATAGCATCCAAACAGTAGTTAATCTTTAACATTTTCAAGTTCTTCCTTTAGTAGATGTGTTTCCCAGAAATGGGGCAGAGGGCAGATGGAGAACTTACACTCTGGGGTTGTTTGGAAGAAGTTCAGTTTTATTTTTAACAATTTATTCCATCATAATTTTGTGATAAAAGCAAGGGTGGACTTGCATGTTCAAGGGAACCTGCATTTGTATATTGTTTGTTATGAAATATTTAATTTGACCATAGACTTGATTTCCTTAAACTGGTTATTTCCAAAAATTACATTATTTTTTAACTGATTGAAAATGCAAATTTTAGTTTTGTATTTACTGAAGAACAGATCTGGGAGGTTTTTTATCTGTGAAGAGATTTTTTTTCCCCCCTTTCAGTAAACAGTGACACAGAGACACACAGTAAACGTACAGAATCAGGATGAAAGTGCACTAATTTGGCCTTAGCCATGCCTTGTAAAGATTTATACTAGTTTTAAACTCATTTTGTACTTTTTAATCTATCTCTATATTAATTTATAGGAGCATTACTTTGGTGGTTTAACATTCGATTAGTTATTTTTCCTCTCTATATATATTCTCAAGTTTCGAAACACCCTCTTGGCAGCCATCGTTTGCAAGTGTTTAGCTTGCTCTCCAACTCCAGTGAAAGAATAGTCTGGAAAAACATGAATGTGATGCTCTTCTTGCAAAAATTCATATTGCAAAAATCTCACATTTGCAGTGTTGCTAGAGGATCCTTTTTAGCAATAATACAAAAGTCGTGTCATTGTTTCCTGAAGCAGTCAGTTATGTTAAGCTGTTTTTTACTTTACTAGATTTGTGAATTCTCTGTACTTCTTCAAAATATACATTTTAGAAGTTATTAATTCTCATTATTGATGTAATTATAATCTTTTGTGCATACTGCATTTTCATACCCAAAAATTAGTAATATGGTGTCTTAAATTAGCACTAACTAACAACAACCTATGCCAGTGCTTAGAACCCAGGACATGTAAGCAAGTAACCTTGCTCCAGTATCTTGTTCCTCACAGGCAAAGGGAGTAAAAAGAATACAGTGGGATTTATTCTTTCCAGAATGTGTTTTTGAGTGTTTTGGCAGATAGAAGAGGGTCAGGACAGATTTAATTCTTCAATTCATTTAAAAGGCCAATTAAAAACAAGTTGACTACTTAATTAAATAAAGCCTGAAGAATTTCTCTGTCACTCCAGTATACACTGAATGACAAAGGGACACTCCAAATTCAAGGTCAGTCAGTCTCTTGAAATTACATCATGTAGTAATTACCAGTTCCACACGCACCAGTGCATCTTTCCTCAAAAGAGTGCAAAGAGCCCTATTTGGATTGGTTGGTCCTACTTATGGCATTTTGTTACTGAATAAGAAAAGGACTCTACATCTACTCTTTAATTTGGGGGATAAAACATCATTCTATGACCAATTCCCAAAAAGGACTTTAAAACCATGATATGCATTAATTTTCTAATACTCTTTAGTTTCAGATTTTAAAAATATATCTTTACATAAACCAAATATTAAGAGCCATGTTAAACTTGGCTATGGTGTATTAGGTATGATAAAATTTTTGAGCTGAAAAAGGGATCTTCAGATTAAGGTCTGACTATCTAGCCCCACAATCCATCCCACCTCCTACCCTTTCCTAGAATACAAGAAGTAACAAAGAGATAGCATTCTACTTTAGCTAGCTTTTGCTGGGGAGCTAATTTTCAGCTTTATTTTGTTAATAACTTCTCCAAATGGTTCACATTAACTGCCAGAACTGCTCTGAACTTTGTGTGTTTATTTTTACAAGCCCAAGATAATTTGTTCACTGAGAGTTCTGACTAAAAGACTGTTTTACTGGTGGGTTTGAAGTCAAGCAGTCACATGAAAGAATTTATTTCTCTGTTTTGTATTAGAGATCTTCCCCTGTATCCTCAGAAGTAAAAAGTCCTCACATGTGAATAAGGGAACTAGGATTGAGCCACAATAGCAGTAGCTTCAAAAACAAGCTCACTTTGCTGGGTTCTGCAGACTGACAGATATGCCAAGGTCTACCTGGTGGAAGTGACATTTGTTTTTGTCTCTCACCTTCTTAGCCTTTGCCCCCTACCTTAACCCTAATTCACACACAGATATACCATCGGCTCTTGTAAAAGACTTTGAAGTCTGTTTGTATGCATTCTCCAAGGAAGCTGCTGTACAAAGCACCTCATACAGAGTGCATAGATTGTCTTTCCTTACAGAGAAACACACATAAAGAAATACAGTTTATCTTTTGATCAAGACGCAAGATCATTCATAGTAGTATAAATGCACTGAAAAAGCCAGCAGAATCTGTAGAAGTTTATCTAGGCACAACCTAGTAAGGTAAGTCTGCCCGAAATCTGGACTATGGAAGACAAATGGAGAAAAACATTTAAGACTTCTCACTGTTCTTTCTATAGGCTGACAGTTAGAAATTGCCTTTGAGGTTTCCTATTTATGTTTAGAGGTCAAGATTAACAAATTTCATTTTGTTTTCTAATAAAGACTTGTGGTGTTGTATGCATTCATAGGAATTTGGTAATACATCAAAGCAAATAAAAATAAAGGTGGTATTTTTAATCTACAATCATCATACAAATTTAGCCAAATTTAAGTATTCCTTCATGCAAGCAGAAGTTCACAGCACTGAAGAAACATCTCTGCTTTGGAGAGCAGGATTTCACTATTAATTGCACCCTTGTCAGCTGTCTTCAGAGAAATCGTTGTGAAGCTAGACTGAAAATTAATACATGGAGTAACAAATTTCATCTTTACGCACTAATCCCCATCCAAATCAGCTATGTGTGGGCTTAGTTTGCAGGATTTCACCCACAGAGTAATCCAGATCCAAAGCATAACAATTAGGAGATTCTAAAACACAAACTGTGTCTAATAAGCCACCAGCAACAACCCTATCTATGCGCAGTCACCCTGGAAAGCCTTCACAGAGCACAGCTGCACTGACACAATCTATTCATAACCTTCATTGTTAGTGCTGCAGTTGTCAAGGGAATATGATGGCGAATCATATAACCATCCAAGTCATAGCAAAGCAGTAAAGCAATGTAAAATCACCTTTTTTGTCTTCCCCAAGGGTTATCTCCTCCCTGCAAACCATCTTTTGAATCCTACTGACTGCAGGAGAGCTGACATGAATCCTTTCAGCTGTGTACCAATTGGTAGGAATGGCTCACATTCCTGAAAGCTTCCAAATTTAGCAATATGACTCATGTATTAATAATTAAAAAAAAAAAAAAAACTTCATTATTTCTATTTTATTCCATTCTGACCTACTATACATAGATTAAGTACTTAGAGCATAAGAAAAATCACTTCTGAAAAACTGCTGGCACAAAAAATACATTTGAGGTAGGTTGATCACAGAAATGGGCTGGTTTTCAGCACCGATTGACTATGAGGAGAATACTATGTGAAGTGCATTGAAAGGCTTTTTTTGGTTTTACAAAGCTTTTTCAAAAATATGAAGCAGGTTTTGGTTTATAATTGAAATTTATTGTATAAGCAGAATATTCAAAGGTGTTTAAAACCTTTTTGACAGGTTTTGATTGAACAAAAGATTTGGTTCCAACAAACAGATGCATGCAAGGTGGATTCAATCCTAACATAAAATTAAATACATTTAACAAGTAACAATTGAACAACAGGAAAAACAAGCAAATAAAAATACAGAATTTTCTTCTGGGCTCATCTTAGTTGTTCAGTCACTATAACATCAGAGAAGTGATGAATAAAATGCATTACTTCAATAAGAATCTGCCTAACAAAGAAAATAAGAGCAGAATATCAACTGAAGAAAATTCCATCCTCAGATAAATATATTAAAAATGCTAAACCACTGATCATGAGGAAGAAGTACCACTGAATTTTAAAAATAATTTTATTCTGCTAATGCGTTTTAATGCTTTGTTAAATTTTTAAGATCTTAAAGTTTCTTTGGTTTTGATCTGAATTTATTTAACTTATTCTAAATTTCTGGTATTCTGGTTTAGAGCTCTCGAAGGACTTACCGTGACTTCTATCAGAATAATAATTATGAATTATATATATATAATGACTTGTTATTACTTGATATGTCAACAGATTTAAACAATTTCTGCAATTTCACTTTGTAACATAGAGACATAGTAAAATATTAATCTAATAGAACAAGTATCCTGGTCTGTAAAGTGTCCAAACTGAGGGGTTTACCATGTTATTATGTGCTACAGCGTATACTCCCACTGAAAGGGTACAAAGCCCCGCAATTTGTCTTTTACTGAAACTGTTCAAAACACATCTAGTTTTTTATATAGTTATGGCTGCCAATTAAGTGGTAATGGTGTAGAAAATTAAATCCTTGTATACTAATCACAGGTAATGGACAGTTCTTAAGGTGACTGTATTCCTGATTAGAGTTTTGTAAGCTCAAATGATACTAGATCTCCTTGTGCTGCTGAGATACATGAGGTACTGAACAGATTTTATCTAGGAACAAAAAGCAAAGGATGTTTTGAAATGCAAATTCAGATCTCATATTTTCCTTCTGTGCTTACTATTTAATCTTTTTAAAATGCCTGAATAAAACCACAAAGCATCACAGCCTTGCTTAATTTCGAAGCATCAACCTCCTTTAATTTAAAAAGGGCTCAATTGTTATTTGTTTATGGAAAAGCTACAAAGACATACATTATAACCACTCACTGATTAAGTTCCAAGCATATAATTTTGCTTCTATACTTTCAAATGATAAGTAGTCCTTTCTGACTATGGAGAATGTAGTACTATTTAGTGAATATTCTCCTTGTTCTGTATTCCCTTTTCTAGCATTTACTTAATAATAGCTAGCATAGTTGTGGGTTGCATTTTTTATGGTTATTGTTTCTCAATTCCATGCCAGCTTGCAGCAAATGTGCTCATATAGCATAGATAATAACATGTGATTTTCTTCCTTAATGAAAGATAAATAATTTGGCAGCCTTGCCTCATGTATTTTTTTTTTATTGATACAACTCATTGTTTGGATTAGATCTTTTTTAATATGGCTTTGCAAGCAGAATGAAATTTGTTTCTTAGTTCAATTATGTAGCTTTCAATACAAGGTACTGCTATTTGTAGAAGAGATTTGCATATGATCATTAAGTTCTAATATTAATTAGAATTTGGTCATAATTATATAGTTCTTTGTTTACAAACTAAATAATATACTATATAATATACTATATTTTCAAAAGAAAGAGCAGAAGGCACAGTTATAGCAACCAAACAGAATAAAAAGCACTAGTCAGTTCTAATTTCCATTAGGCCCTATTTCTTCTTGTCAAAAGCCCTTAATGCAAAAATACACAAGCCAGGTCAGGACAGGACTGAACAAGAACAGAAATATTTGCAATAATTTCCATTTTTTATTCAGATTGTACTTTAAGGTGTGAGGTTTGCAAATCTCAGGTAGATATTACAGTTTCACACCTTACAAAGGAGCACTTGACAGAAAAAAAAATAAAATTAACAAAATGACACCTGTACTTCAAAATGCGTTTTTAAGAATAATGTTCCCTTCTAATTTTTAATTGTTGGAAGGAAACTTAATAATCTGCCAGAAGACCCAGACAGCTCTACTTCAGTATACTGCAGTGACCATGAATGATGCATAAAGATGTTCAGCACCACTCAGGGCAGCCAGACAAAAAAGATAACAATCAGCTTGGCAGTTTTAGTTTTGTGCTTTAACAATTTTTCTGCAAAAGTGGGACACCACAAAACATGGAAAACAAAGGGGGTAGAGTGATTTAGGTAAGCCAGAGATTTATCACCCTGGATTTTTTTAGCTGCCAGAAGGAAAAGAAATACTGAAAAAAAGTAGAAGGAGGGAAAAGTGAAACAAATGAGCTTCTAATTCATCTTTTGCTTAATAATCCTTCCTAAGATAAATTCAGTAAGAGCAACATGGAGTTCCATTCAAAATAAATGGTTACATTTAAGGAGTATTATGAGAAAATCATAAAGCTAAACCCAAGAAATTAAGTATTTGCAAGCAAAATTTATTTATGGGGAAATAGCAAAGTTTAATTGAAAATATAACTGATGTGGAAACCTGCATGAGACTGGTATACTTGGTTTTGATGGTGTGTTTTTCTTTGGTCTGCACCAACTGAACCAGGTATCAGCAGCAAAAGAAACAAGTCCACAGGTGACAGAGTGGATATGCAGCTGAATAAACCATTGGGCTAGAGCACGGCTGCACAACAGTTTTTACATTTTAAGTCAAGCTGTGTTTCTCAGACTGGGAAAAGGAAATTCCACATGTATCTCCTCAGGGCCACCAGTGGAGTAAAACATTTAGGTATGACAAGGTCAAGGAAGAGTCAGGAAAACAAAATCAAGAATAACAGTTAAGCACTTGATCAGCTAAATGCTAAATCTCCTTGGTCCTGGTAGCTAAACGTAAGGCAGAATTTCCCATAGTGGGGGAGAATGAGATCAGCATGGACAATGGAAAAAGGTATAAAACCTACAAACTCAATTAGAATTAAACCAAATATTTCATTGCCAATAGCCAGAATTAGCTACCTTTGAAAGAACCTGTATCTATTCTACATGTATTTTGTAAGCATGATGTGGGTTCAGAAGATATTATGTGGGAGAAGGAGGGCACATGAAATGGTTAACAGTTCCTGTGTCAGGCACCTAGCACAGTAATGTACAGAGAGCATTTTAGGTGGAGCTGTAGAATAAGTGTAGGTAAGGTTTCCTCTGTTCCATCTTAAGAGTTACTTTTCCAATAAAACAAGGTAAGTAGAGAATATTTACTCTAACATAACATCTGAAAGATTATATACAGTCAGAATAGTAGATATGATAAATTCAGTACTCTAATACAATAGCACAGTTTGTGTAGCAGACTTTTGGGGGACCAGGTATTGACTTCATAATAGGCTTACAGAAGAATGACTCATTATACGTTTCAGTCTGCATCTCTAGCATCCAAAAATACACTTTTCATCCATGCTTTGTGAAGCACACATGCCCCTTCAAGATAAGTATTTAGAGCAAGTATGAAATTAATATTCTTTTCACTTTGTTGGAAAGTTATTGGATAAAAGAAAAAGTTAGCAGCCAAAAATATCCTGAGCACCCAGAAAAAAAAAAAAAAAAAGAGTGATGGGATGGAGAGAAGAAAGTTAGAATAGGCCTATCTTTTGGGTCCTACTGTCTCCAACAATTTTGTTTCACTTTACTGTAAGGAGTTGAAGTTCTTTATAATCACAAATTGTCCTGAAATCTGGAATACTTTTAAAGACCCACTATATCTGCATCACTGAGCTTCTGCAAGACTGATGGAAGATCTATCTGCCCACTGAACTTCAGAAAGGAAAATCCCTAGTTTTGCATGATTTCCTGAATTCACTGGTGTACACATATTTTGTTATTATAAAAAAATTTCTTATAAAGTCATTATTCTCTTTGTATAAAAAAAAATTACCACATTTCCTTTTGCTGCATAAGTGACATCCTTCAAAATCATTGCCAAATCTTTGTATATCTGAGACTGAAATGAGAACTGAAGACTTAGAAAAACAGCTAAGAACAAATATATTCAAATAATTATTTATGAATGCAATAATGTCTTGGGATATTCAAAAGCAATGCGTGTTTTCATTATAAACCAGAGAGCACAGATAAGCTTAGGCTATTACTGTCCTGCAAATGAATTGAGCAGATGGATACACTGTTTTCAAAGGTGGTATTGTAAAAAGCAAATGAAACCTGATGTGTTTCACAGTGTCACCACTTGTTCCTTCTAGCCCGTCTGTCTCATGCCATCTTGCAGGTCTCCAATCCCAACTTGTTTTGGAAAAGCCTTCCCACCTGCCTTTTCCCTTTATCTTTTATCCAACATACCAGAAGACAGCATGTTCCTTCAATATTTCACTACAGTAGGTTGTAAGAACCCTGGATGGATGCTAATCCCTTTGCCACAGCTGCCAAAAGCTGCATGGTGCCTGAAGCAGCTGAGCACTGATTTTGATTGAAGCAACACTCTTCTACAGCAGCTGCATGAGCTCCGCTACCTTTCAGTCCAGAGCTGACATTAACCCTGGGACAAGAGAAGCAGTAGGGCCACTAACATTTTCTGAGTTGCTCTAAAAGCACAGCAGAATGTAGGAGGCGACAACCAGTCAAGAATACATTTCTTTTAGGCATTTAGAGAATAGCATTTAAAGAATACTTGGATCTTCTGCCAGTTCTCTGCACAATAGCAAATTTCATCTGCAATAACAATGGAAAAAAAAGTGAACTGAGTATGAATGTGAATTTCCTGTTATTACTGCGAGCCACAGCTTTCCATTTAGCCTAAAAAAAAAAAAAAAAAAAAAAAGAAAAAGAAAAAAGTGAAGGTTAAAAAAACCCAGAATGAACGTATGTTGTTTCTGAGACAGAACTTTTCAAACTTAAGAGCAGAAGAATATGAAATGGTATTTACTGTACTGGAATGAATCCTTTATCCTCTGCAATTCTTAAGTACTTAGGACATGATCTCAAACTCAGAAAACATCTTGCCCATTTTGGGCTATAATCTACCTGATAATGTAGAGGTGAATTTAGTCCTATTCACAGACATCTTTGATGCTACAGGAGAAGACAAAAAGAGAAAGAAAATAAAATCCAAACCAGAATTTTATATCCAAGCTGACATCATATGGTACAGAATATCCCTTTGGTCAGTTTGGGTCATCTGGCTTACTTGGGTCCCCTCCCAGGATCTTGTCCTTGATTGAGGAAGGAATGTTACAGTGTTGGTGCCGTGCTCAGAAGCAGCCAAAACACTGGTGCGTTATCAACACCCTTCTACCTACCAATGCATGGCACTGTGAGGGCTACTATGGGGAAATGAACTCCAGCTCAGTCTGAACCAATACACTGGTTCTGTTATGATACAAACCAAATAGATTTAAAGGGATCAAACTGTGGCTTTCAAGGTAAAAAAGATATGCCGTTTAGGAATTTCAATCCTGAAAATGCGTCAGGAAAATCATGTTACTTGTCTATTTCTGTGGGAAGACTTTTTCTTCCCCACTCTTACTTTACACAGAAAATCAAGCTTAAATTTCAAATGCAAATGATACAGGAGGACAAGGGTGGGCATATCTTTGAATCAGACCTTCTAAATGATAATTTTTATGATATTGGAGACAGGTCAAATTGACTTTTTCCTCTCAGGGAAAACCTAGCTCCAAATCGCTGACTTTGAACAAGTTTCCCACTATTATTTCCCACTATTATCTTTATCTCCTACAACCTTTTTTTTTTTCCTTCTTAAGTGCAATTTTCTACCTGCTACTTAGAAGATTTCATATCACTGAGGAGCCCTTATTCTTAGAGCACATTTCAAGTTCAAAGGCTTTCCAGCCAGTTTTACTGTACTGAAAATGCATTTCTTTAAAGATTGTCATGTCTTTGTTAGCAAGAGACAACATGACCTTGGGAAGTTTTGCGTGGCAGAAAGTGGTACTTCTTAAAAAAATTATTATGCCATAGAAAGGAATTCCTGAACAGTTAGTTATAATCTTGTTTTCAGACTCCCCATCATGAAGAAAACAAAATTAACATTGACAAATACTTCCTTTTCACAGTTCAGGTTTTATGAAACTGAACCATATAATGCCATATAGTTTCTCTGGGTCTTCAAAAAATGCTGAAGTTTGTATGTGCCAAGTTGTTTTAAACCTCTGTGCATTATGCAAAGAGGAGCAAGTGGAAGAAAAGCAAAGTCTCAGAACTTGTGCTTAACAGAAACCAGGCCATTACTCTGTAAGTCTACTAACTACTCTTGATGAGACCAAGAACTACTCAGGAGGAAGTGATCCACCATTTAAGCTTCAGGAACTAGCAAATCCCGCTCTGTGTGGGTCAGTCCTCCTACAAAGGGTCTTAATAACCCAGGTACATTGAAAATGTCAGGAAGAATGCCGTTTCACAAGCCAGAGAGAAGGAGAAATTTTAGGCTCTAAAGACTGCAGGAATTCTTTCAAATTGTGATGGTAGTCTAACTATGGCACAATACTTTATTATTTTATAGCACACAATTAATTCAGTGGTTTACCCTATGTCCCTATGCCTTTCCTCATGTACTTACTCTATATTTCAAGAGTTTAGGCCCTTCTTTTTTATTTAATCATGAAGTTATAAAAAAACTCCAAAACCCTTTTTAAAAACTCAAGAGGAATATTCTCACATATCCACTTAAAATGTAGATTTTCAATTAAATAATTCAGTCAAATAAAACTTCCTCACCACAGTGTAATAAATAATTTGTCATTAATTCCTATTTGACTGCCAGATTCTATTTTTCAGTCTATTTTACCTGAATGACAATTTGCAACAGAAGACATTACATCTCAGAAGCAATTGGAAACAAAACAAATTTTAGATACATGTCCTGAAAAATGTTGCCTCGCATTTCTGGACTCAGCAAAAATTCCAAACTGTTTTTGCTCAAACAGATATGAAGAGTACGGTATTTTTTACAGGACCCTGAGATTCTTTGAGAATATACACAACAATAAACAAAAATACTGCCAATACTGCCCTCCATACAATTAAAGCAGCCTCACTGTTCTCTGCAGGCTGTAAAGAAAGGATTTAGTTGAATCAATCTTTCTATTTATCATAGCCATCATTAGCAACTGTGATTGCTTTCCTCCTGCTTCTTAAACTACTACTTTAACTTTCTCAATTTGGCTTTTCATCTGTTGAAAATATAATACAAATAAACTAAATAGCCCACAAGATAGATAAATAATGCACTCAAAATGAGATGGAACACAAAAGTTGCAACAGAATATAACTGGCAAGACTCAAAAACTCTGACATAACATTTTATTTGAGGACTTTGAAAAATGTTCCTTTTCCATCTTTTTCCAAAAAACCACAAATTTTAATGTGCATGAACCATATTTAAAATGGACCACAAAATGTCCATAAATTATAGCTCCCCCTGAATTTTATCTATTCAAAAGATAATTGATATTAGCTTATTTTGCAGGAATTGTTTACTGATGCCTGGGGTTTTTTTCTTTTTTCTTTTTTTTTTTTTACATCTAGAATACCACAGTGTCAGAGAAAACTGTTGTCTCTGTTCTCTGACCAATCTCTATCCTCTAAAATACACTACCTCTCTCTCACATAAACTGGTTTTCCAGTAAAAGGAAAAAACCCTTCTCTCTCCTACCAATTGCAGTCTCCAAATGGCCGAGCAATATAGTGGTGGATGCCCAGTCTAGAAAGGGTCTTTTTGGAGGAAACACATTAGAATTGAGAAAAGACAGAGAGAGCATGCTAAACTCTGGCAATCCCTAAGCCATGATTGGCAGTGGACATATGTTAAAAAAAAAGCTTAAGCTACACTAAAGTAAGAACTTGTGACCAAAAAAAAGGCAACAAAACCCAAAACCAAACCAATAATAGAACCCAACAGCCCTATGAAGTCACAAAGAGCTTCGCTGTGGAAATCTTCCCCTATTACTAGTAGGAAGTGGTCCCTCTTCCCGCTATTTCCATGAAAGTGCTCCCTCTTCCCACTATTCCACTATACTCCTGTGACCGTAATAGAAGGGGTTCAAGATACTTTTATCTTCAAGATAAAAGTAAACATAGCTGGTTTTCTCAATAATGTTTCTGCCACATAGAGTGAATTGAAATAAGTTTTTTGCAGTTTTTAGTGCAGCATAAACGTGCAGCTTAAACTTGAGCAGCTCACGAATCTCATATTACCACAATGTAACTACAAATCAGTATATGCACTTCATTTATGTTTACATGTGCAGTGTAGTAAAATGTGGGCATACTTCTAATTCAGTACCTCTGTTCCCGTCCCCATTAAGAACAGAAATCATTTTGCAGGACTGTAATTGCATGGCTCTTCAACAAAGACCACAGTTGCAGAGAGATGTAGAAAAGCAAGAGTCAGAAGAGTCAGCTAGCTTCTCAGTAATGATATTGATTTTGTGGATTTAAACTATATGAATACTTGTAATATCAAGTCTGGAATGGAAGGAGCGCCTTACATGGTTCTTTCAAAAGTCAGTTCACACACAGATTTCTCAGAAAAAAAAGTGCTTCACACTAATTCTTTATTGCTGAATTATAGCATCTAATCTGACTGTTAAAGGCTTAAACTCTTGTACTCAAGTTGTACCCTCCAGTAAAGATGCGTCTCATTTTCTTAACTTTTCAACATATATATCAGTTGAAGAAGACAACATAATATGCATTTGGTAGGCTTGAGTCCTGGAAAGCAAAAGAAAAATGCTAAGAGAACTGGTGCTTGTGAACTCTGTCACTATTAAACCCTGCTTGATATCTCTGGGGAAGGTAAGAGAACTGCGACTTAGCAACTGTAGAAGACAGGCTGCCATCTCATGTTTTAAAGTACATTCTGAAAAGATTCTTCCAACATAAAGCAAAGAATCTAACTTTTTTCAATAAGCAAGTTCACTGACATCTCTGATCCACTATGACTAAGTGAGAAACAGAAAGAGAAGTGCAAAGGCTTGTATTTGCTAGCTAGATGCCATTTAATGTTGCTCAGAAAACAAGGTGTTCTGATTGACGTTTTCTAATGTCAAACTGATCTCCCTGGAATTTTCTTTTAATATGCTCACAATGAACACAATTCTCCCCATTCCAGGTGAAATAATGGAGTGTATTCATGGTGTTAAAAGACTAGAAAGCCTGGTAAACCTGTTCATTAACTACCTGGACAGAACACAACAGATGTGAAATGAACAGACAATGCAGGCAAGCAAAGTGGAGCACTGGTAACATGTTGGCTGGGAAAAAAAATAAAAAAAAAAAAAAGGAAAAAAAAAATCCTCTGAATTTGTCTTCTCAAAATCTGAAATTCCAGTGTCCTCCCTTGCAACATTGTCTAGGGATTAAGAATTGTGATTCCCCTCCATACCACATTATCCAAAAAGGTATGGAGCCCATGCTCACTGAGGACTTACAGTTTGGGAACACAGCACAACAGAAGAGAACATAATCACAAGTGACACTACCAGCTACTGGGAGAGTACCACTCCGCATTTCCCATTTTTCACCAAAAAAACACTGACACTAGAAATACGCAGATACCATAATCAAAAAAATTGTTCATAATAACTTCCCTTTTTTTTGCAATATCATTTTCAGCTGACTGTAGGTTAAAATTTTAGATCAACCTTTGATTTTGTATTTATCATTTAATTCTAAAGGTTTAAGAGAAATTTGACTTTGCACACCAGTCAACTTAAAAACATAAATACACCATAAGCTAGAAACCATTTCCAGCTGTTAGAAAAACAATTTGCTTTAAACTGAAAAATCCTGAATATTTCTATTTAGCAAATAGTTTGGAATTGCTATAGAACTGTATTGGTATTTAAATACATAATATTAGCACTTTTTAAAAGATGTCTATGCAGCTATAGAACAAGTGATTTTCCAGTCTTTCAATATCTGACATAAATTCTGCAAACAACAATCACAAATAAGTACAGTTCATTGAAAAGCTCTCTCTAAACCTTTATCTGGCAGAATTAAACTAAAGACAGTGGGAGCTAGCTGGTTAGTTACTTTCCCTTGGTAAAGGAAAAGAAAAAAAAAGTCTATCCAATCTGTTCCAAAGTGAAGAAAAAATAGCCTCTTCTCAGCATCTATGCACATTAAAACACTGCTCGCCAGTGAAGCAAAGATGTCAGTCTTCTTGGCTTAGGTATGGCCAAAGACTAAAAAGATGGACCCCAGAGTACATACTGCAGCTCAAACTGACACTTGCAGGACAAAAAAAAAAAGCTTTGCTCTAGCTAATATCTTATACTTTATTTACATTAAATGAAAAACTGATTAGAGTAGAATAAAAGAGATCAATTGCCTACATAGTCTATGAATTACATAATTACAACCAATTTTCTGGATGAAGAAAGGTATGTCTGATATTATCTGCTTGCATGAAGACATTACCTTAAGATGAAAAGACTCACTGTTTCTCATCATATAGACTTAACCATGAGTATTCATTTCTTGTCTGCCTGTTTCATAGGAGGTTTAGTTTACCAGAGCAGTTAACCTTATGACAAAAAATCAGAATTAAGAGTCAAATTGAAAAGTGTATCTGCTGCATATCTGATCTTTATAAATTGCCTGGCTGCAGAGACATTCACTGTATGGGTCATAAAACCATGATAAATTTCCATTGCAACAGCACAAAAACTGCTCCAAGAGAATTAAAGCAATGTGTTTGGCTCACAGTTATGTTCTTGCCATGTTGAGGAAGTTCCTGGGAGCTGTGTTGCACTTATTAATTGACTCAATATTTAATTTCTTTCCACAGGATCATAATGGAAATGAGCTGCCATGTCCTGGATATTAATACAACTTTCAATGCTGTGGTTAGTAACTTTTTCCAAATCTTCATGTGTAATTTCAGGACAGGGAGTAGTATTGTAAGCAGTCATACTAAGGGGATGTATTTTTCTCTCATTATGATTTTACTGTAAGATGTATTTCTTCACTTTCAAGTAAAGGCTTTCAAAATTAAGCCAGTTTTAAATTTAGATACAAAGAAAAGACTTCAAAAATTATTAAGCAATTTATCATGTCCTATAAACTTCAGTTCTTTAGAATTGCTAGAAGTGACAGAAGTATTGAAATGTAAGGTAAATAAAGAAAAAAGTTAGCTGGAGCTTTTGTTTGTTATTTGAAATCAATATTAGTATTAAGTTTCACCAGAAATTAAATAGCTTCTTTTAAATAGCTGAATGAAGCCCAGAAGCAAATGCCATATCTTGTAGGTAACTCATAGAGTATGTCAGCAGACATTGTCTTATACTGCTACATTTCTTTGTGCTTCGCATCATTCAGAATTCTATTGTTTCTTTCACCATGTGAGTCACTCATGGAACAGACAGAAACCCTGGCTTTAGGTGTACACCCTTAACAGCGTCAGGTCCTATTGTAACTCTTTCCCTTTTAAAGGAAACACTCACATGCAGGCAAGGAACTGGGAAGGAAATTCCCCAAGTGGACATCTTTAGATCCATCTCTGACACTTATTGCCCACATACACTTGATAACTTTCTTCTGTTTAAATATGACAATGAGAAGTTAACTGACATACCTCTAATTGTAGCTAACTGATCAACAATTTTACTTAGAGCAAATTCTAGACTATTTTGGCATGGATTAGTTGGCAGTCTAAAGTGACTGAGAGCTAAGTGCAAGGCTCTGGCATGACGTTAAGTATAAGTCATCTCCTTCTTCTCTGGTAACTTATAATATAAAACAAGAATTATGTCACTTTAATTCTTAAAACACTAGATTTTTTAGTGAAGACAAAAATAAAATGTATCCTGTCTTCCTAAATGCCTTGGTAGTATGGCTATGACCTGACTTACTGTGGTAAGAGACCTGGTTTTTATATAATTTTAAATAATTAGGCATTGAATTAACTTCTGAATAGGTGAAATTGTAATGTCTGCCTTTCCTAGACTGAGAGCTCATAGTACTGCTGGAGGGAGAAAGCCTCTGTCAATCCCAGTGGAAATGGCCTTGAACTCAGGAAGTCATTAAGTAAAACAGTAAATGGAAATCACTCGTGGCTGAGCTGCTGAAAAAAAGAACATTAAAGAGAACCAGTGATTTTTATTGTTTTTCGGGGGTTCTTCTGCCTTTCTTCTTGAGAGTGGCTGAGCAAAAAATTTGTTTAGCAGAGATGTCAGCATGGGTCATCCTAAGAGTAAAGTTAGCTCCTTCTTACTCAACAAATACATTCTCTTTAATAGAGGAAACCAGAGCACTGCATTGGTGCGTATCTATATGTGTCCCTTATCAAAAACTGAGACAGACAAGAAAACATCAAAGCCCTAAGATAAGGATTTCAGGTAATTTTTCATACTCAGAGATAGAAGTTTGTCCAAATTTGTCACAGCTTAGTATTATCAGAGTACTTTCCTTTACATAGTTTTCTGGGACAAATTTGCTTAAAATCAGCACAGACTGAACTGATTTGCTGCCTTCATTAAGGTTTGGATCAACCAACCCTTAAGGCTAACACAAATAAATTTTCTTTTTTGCTTTTACAGATCTGTTCCTCTCTTCTCCCCTGATTTTTATGTGCTTGGATTTTTGCTTTTTGTACTTAATCCCTTTATTTCTGAACAAAATCTATGATTTCTCTTCTGTGGGAAGAGATGGTTGGAGTTGGTGGTCTTGGCTGGCCAAAGCCTCAAAGTAAAACAGCTACTGGCATCCAACAAGGAGTTTAGAAGAGGCAGGAGAGCAGAGGGAGAACAGAAACTTTTCTGAGTGGTTGCCATACTGTATTCTGTGATTTCTTTTGTATTATTAATGTGTGTTTGATTTGTATCTCTTGTAATGTTAGTACAAGTGTTGTATTTTAGGGTATAATCATTGGTTTCAAGCTAGTTTCATCATGTTTTCTTCTGTTGAGAATAAAGACACAATTATTTTCCAGCAAGATAACTCAGGATGATATTCAGAGATTTTAGTGTAAATATTAAAGATGCTGACAAATTGAAATTTTATTTATTTTGCTTTCAGCAGACATTATCCTCAAAAACTGTTTGGTTTGGGGCTTTTATTGTTTTATTTTGTTTTTTAATTGATAAAAATAGTCACTTGTTTCAAAAGTTTTTCTGTTTAAAAAATAAGGACATATTAAAAATTTCATTGCAATCACTATAAACATTGAGAATACAGTCAAGTTTTAGTGGTCTCTTTATGTAGGTAGATAGGGCCTGGCGACCGGAAGATTTCGGGATGTACGGAAAGGTAGAAACTCCCCTTTTGATAATTAGAAACCAATAGTATCAAAGTAGTGACGTAAGCAGACGGAAGTGATGTTACAAACTTGCAAT
>JAWWES010000094.1:19667790-19709955 GCA_035583135.1 Lophotriccus pileatus | reverse complement strand
AATTGGTGTCAGTGTGCTGTGGCCCGAGCAGCTAAGGGGTAGCTGCCGTGCCGTGCTCAAACCAGGTCGTCACGCAACATCTTTATAACTCTGGAAATATTTTAAAAAATAGCAATTGCAAAAGTATTTAAAATAATATGTTTTCTATCCTTTAAAAAAATCAGAATGTAACTGTAATTTAAGGATGATGTTAGAGGACATATGCAGAATAGTAGGACCAAATGACTTAACAAAAACCCTAGTTTTGCTCTGTATAACTGTCCTATATGGTAAATAAGGTAAACTAAATATGTTCAATTTAACTGTGACACAGCCACAGAAATGCCATTTCCTACCATATTCAAATATGAGCCCTGAACTTTTCAATTGCCAGAGGCAGAGGGAAGAGTCTCCTAATGTTTTTTTTCCTACTTCCCTTGATTAGCATTAGCTTTCATAAAAAGTCAGACAAATTACATGATCTGTAGCAGTGGTTGTTATTGAACATTGAAAGGGATTAGATTTCGTATATTCAGCAATGGATTGAATGTGCCTGAAGAAAAATGTGAAACCAATAAACTACTAGATTATAGTTTATGATACCATATGTTATGTCATCAAAGTGGGTGAACGGCAGCCTCTGAAATACATCCTCTCAGTGCAGCAAAACCACCATACATTCAAGAATGAATGCTAGAGAATTTAGAATACTTTAGAATTTAGCATGAGGTAAATCAAAATTAGAATTTAGCACTTGATAACCTGAAATTAGCCCTGTGAACTTTTCCTAAATAAATGAATGCAACAAAGATACCTTAACATAAGCTTGCCTAGTCACTTCATGTATAAGTCATTAAGAAAATGATTGAAGAGCCTTAGAAACAAAGAAGAAAATGGTTAAATAAAAAATATTTTTCCTTGGATGAAAACAATTTTCCAGTATACAAGTAACCCCAAAAGATAAAAAAGCACCAACAAACTCTCCTAAGCTGTGGGCAGTTCAATACATTCAAGGAAACAGCTCAGCCCCAAAACATAAATAAGAATGTTTTCACTTCTTTTGCTACAAACAACTGTACCTTGCCATTAGAGACGTGACAAAAACTTCATTCTCTCTGCCAATTGCATATGTTTTTTTATAACACGCACACACATGAGAATTATGTTCTTCATGCAACTGTTTACGTTTGTGATTTTGTAATTTATCCTATAGGTAACAGACTTGTCTTCAAGCCATTCTGCAATAATGGAGAATGAAAATGTCAACAGCAAAGGCTTGTGTAAGACAACTGCATTAAAATGTTCACAGCTTTTGCAATAAAGCTGAAATCACTACCTCACTCCTTGTTTATAACGTTTATAACGTTTATTAGCTACTGCTGATATTATGAAGTGATTTCTTCTGAACAAAAAGGTCACTTTTTCATTTTTTTAAAGAGTTTTAAGTACAAGATTGACCTATATATTCCCTTTGTCTGTTAGCTTAGCTAATATTTCTAAATACTGAAGCACAAGCACATCAAAGGCAGGATTAGATTTATCCAGGCTAAACCTGAACTTCTCATTCTAGTGAATAGAAGGCCAACACATATTCATGGATTTGACATAACTATCCTGTCTGCAATTCATTTAATCATTTGCCTATGCCTTTTCTTTATAGTTCCCAAATATATTTTTACTCCCTGTGTCATTCCAAGTCCCATAAAAAATTTAAATGCAAGACTTCATGGAGGAAAGTATTTATATCTAGAAGAGCTGGTCCTAATCCTTCTCCTATTTTCTCTTTTTACTCTCCTAGTAGTGATAGGCCTACAGCAGCACTTCAGATTATTTTCTCACAAGTCACTGCAAAAAGACGTGAGGTGCAATGATAATTGTGACATCAATCAGCTTCTGAACTCCTTTTTTGAAAACTTTGGAGTAGAAATTAGTTTTAAAATGTTGCAAAATCACTGCTGGGCAATGAACCTCTAATCTGAATGGCTTTTCGCTACACAAATAATCAATACTAAGTATATATAAAAATCTTGCACCTTGATAATTATTACCATGCAACTGTATTTTATATTAATTCCTCTGTAGTGGGTAAATCCTTAAGTGATTAAGATATAGTTTTACTACTTTTACAGTTGCTTTTTACTAAAAATGTGGAGTCCTCTGAGAGAAATTACTGAAACACATAGTTAAATTATTTCTGTGGTTAAGTGTTAGCATAAATGCACAAGATGTCAAACAGTGGGGAATGAATCAAACACAACAGTTACTTTAAGAGCAAGTCTGAAGTAACAGCTCCAGTACAGTAGATGACAGACCAAAACAGATGCAGAATCAAACCCTTAAAGTCACTCACAAAATTCTTAAAATCTATTTGCTGCCTCCAAGAGAGGTGAAATCTTCACTGGACATAGGGTTTTTGTGCAACAGTTTTCTCCTCTGTTAACAAATTCTGTTTGAAGTACTTCTGCTTGATTTGATCATGTTCAGCAACAGTGTAATACTTCATACATTTTCTGTCAACACTGTATCTTGCACTTTGATGGTGTCAATTGTCTAATAGGACTTTTCCACCTCAATCTTATATGTGCTAGAATAATACAATTTTAAAGAAGAAGATATTAAACCCTAGGTTCACAGAAGCAATGTAATCTCCAGCTTTCAATAGATTGGCTGCCTTGACAATTTTTCACTGAAAATAGAAGAGGAAACCACTGAAAATGGCATTCAGTAGTACTACTGAGGATTTCTTTCTGAAAGAACAGAGATTTTGATAAAGCTGAGAATGATTTTTAAACTGTTACTTTCCCCTTCATTTAAAAGGGAAATTAAAGCTTCCCCATTGTCAAAGCTGAACATAACTGCTGAAATACTAAAGCAGATGTTCAACTAAATTTCCCTCATGAGAATATTGAAAGTGAATTTTTAAAGGTTTTGCTGGCATCATTTTACTATACCAATGGAAAAATAGCATTGTCCATCACTTTGTTTACCACAATTCAGAACACTATAAAGTTAACAGACAGATTTTACTCAAGTTCCATTACAATCATACATTCTATTTATGGAAATCATCATTATGTTGCCAAACTACGAAAAAATCTCTACAGATGTGTTACCTCCTTTTTTTCTTATGAGAGGTATGGAAGATCTGTTTCTATAATAACAATGATCCTTTAAGCATAGAAGAAAGTATGTGGAAGGCTCTTCAAATAACTTGTTTTGGACTTGCTAACAGAAAATTTTAGTGTTGTAATAGCAGTAGGGTTATATTTAAAGTGTTCTATAGCTTTTCTTTTTCCTAAAGCAAAAATTTGGCTCTACCACAAAAATTTCTGGAATTTTTGAAAGAAAAACCTGAACTATATTTATATATAAAAGATGTAAAGCCAAAGGTTATTATTTAGCAAAATGATTATTCAATTTTTTCTTTTTTTTTATCAAACTACAGTAACTGTTGAGTTAAAGGAGGAAAGTAGAGAAGCCTATTTTACCAACTCCATCCAAGTAAAGAAATAAAAATTATCTTGAAATATCTTTGTCTTGCTACTACAAGAACTACGACTTCGTAACTTTGCTTCTGGGCATTCTTAACAACAGATTCAGTCTGAAGTGCATCCAAGCCTGTGTCTTTTTCATGTATTTGCATTTAATGATGAAAAAAATCTGAAGTAAAGTCAAAAGAAAAATGCCATATTGATCAACCTTATAGATTTCATTTATGATTTCTATTTCTCAAAGGAAACCCCAGTACCTCTAATGTTTCTCACAAAAATAGAACATTAACTTTATACTTTAATCTTCTTTTCTTTGCACCAGTTTCTGGAAGCACAAACCCAAATCAAAAGAAAGAATGTATGAGATAAATAAGAAAAGTTGAAAGGCAGAGATATTAATTTTGGGGAAAAAAAGTAGTTTTAGACAGGATATAAAGTGCAATAACAATGCTGAAACTTTCTCATGAAGGACTCAACAGATCCAAGTTCATCCAGGGCTTTGTAATAATTTAGAAATAGTTATTAAAATATCTATTTTTTAAATTTTCAGTACCATATATATGGCTTTTGTTCTTTTCGGAAACTAAGAAATCTATGAACTAGTTCCATGAAATGTATGTAATTTCTTTGTCTTTAACTCATAATATTATGAGTAAGTAAGCACTTCTAATTTTACTGTATCATATACCAGAAATTTACTGTAAGACTAAAATGAATTTCTCATTACAGCTTTCAAATTACGCTACATTTACCTGCCAAACTGGGAAGGTTGTATCTCCTAATCTCTTCCCCCACCCTGGGTATCTATGTTGAATAAATATTGAGCAACCATTCAGTAAAAATATGCCTTTTCTCCTCTTGTGCAAGACAGAATGGGACAGCATGGGGTTTATTTCAATAGCCAGTGCTAGTTATTTGTCTTCCTTGTTTCAGCTGAGAGTTCACTTTTAAAGTATGAAATGTATGAAAACCTCCTAGAGATATTCTATAGTGAACTTAGTATCTACTGATTGGAAAGATAACATGTTGACTTTCTTTTAGATGCCAAATTCTTTCCTGTGGGTTTCAACATTCCTGTTACTTTGGGTTTATTTACTTTTCTCATAAAGCAGCTACTAAGGTGATACTATATAGATAAGAATGATTAAGAATCAGTGCATCTTTCTCAGAAAAAGCACCATTATTTGCCTTTCTTCCCAAGCATTTTATAACCTAATTTAGCAAATTACCTAAAGGAGCCAGTGGTGAGTAATATGCACTCTGGGAAAAGCCTTCTGGTGACAGCAGGTGACCTCTGCTGCAAACTTCCCTCCCTAACCTTCTCTAAACTTTCCCTTCCTCTCTCAGTACAGTTGTGTTTCATCACATGCAATGTTTCTAAGTTGGAATGGCATAATACCATTTTCAGGTTTTATCCTCCCTTAGAAGTGGGGAACCTCTTATAAATTTTATAGACCTAAATCTGACCCATCTTTTTCTATTACCTTGCTTTTCCTACAGTCTTTTTTATATTCTAACCTCACAGCCAGAAACTTGCAGACAAAAATCTGAAAGTCTCTTTGCAGAACTCACAGAGGAAAAACAGGAAGTCTAAAGATGTTATGATTAATGCTTCTTAAACAGAGGAGTTTTTATTAGCAATGTTTTTTTTTTAAAAAGAATGTTCCATAAATTTATGCACAGATCCATAAATTTAGGCACAGATCCAAAGTACAAGCCAAACACTACTAAGAAACTATGCTTGGTTTTCAGTGTCAGTAGTAAACCAGCATACGATTTTTCTTTTTGTCATGTTAAAATGGAAGAAACATTCTGACTAGAGAGCTCCTGACCTGCTAGTTATGCTTTCTCAGTGCTGACCAGGAGGCTGGTATCTCCTCTTTGCTGAAAGGGCATATTGCTGATCCATATTCAGCATGAGTCAGGTAATACTCCCTTTCTTTTTCAATTCATCTATGCCTGGTCTATTTACGGATTTCTGTAACCTGAGACTTTGATGTAAAAGAAGAGATTATACACAAGTTCACAGCTTTCAAAATGTAAGGAGAAAAAAAAAAGAAGGGAGATGCAAAGGAAGAAAAAATTAAGACAAAGAGATGAAAAGGAATTAAATTCATAAAAACATCACAACTGAATAGTTGGAGGATTAAAAGCACAATTAGACTTTCAGCACATCCTGTGAGCAGTGTTGAGTTTTGCATATGCTTGCATATTAAAAATTATGAAGAGTACAAGAATACCATATTTATGAATAGGTGTATTTTCATGTAAGTGACAAATCACATACAGTGGTCTCCTTCAGTGAGTTTGTAGATGTCATGTGATATTTTTAGCAGGGTGATGTGATTTGATAACTGAAACTACTAAGTGATAGCCAATAGTGGCACTTCTGAGTAATTTCAGTCCATCAGCTAATGCATTTATGCAGTTCTGCAAAAACTAGAACTCCACTATGTGTATGACAGTAGAGCACAAGAGCTCACAAGATCCTGCCAATTAAGAAGATGTGCATGTGGCTTTCATAAGGTATATTTGGTAATTGTAGTGAGAAAATATCTCGTGACCATAATTATCCAGCAGAAATAATAATCATCTCCCCGTGCTTCTTTTTTCTCTCCAGTAAGAAAGATTTGTACTTGCACTTCTAATCGTTGGCCTTGCAGTTCAGATTACATCTGTTTTCTTCTAAAATTAAGCCAAACAAAATTTATAGGTAATTTAGAGTTATTCTTTCGCTTTTAAGTAGTGAAGTAATTCTCCCCATTCCCAACCTATAATATTACGACATTTTTTAAGTTTTTAAGAGATCGACAAAGGAATTCCCTCCAGTTTTGGAAAATGAGGAACTGTGAATAAGAAATAATACTAGCTTTAAAATCAAATGTATTGGTGGGTTACGTCCTGTTCTCAGGGTATTGACTTGCAAGAGTCTGGAGTTTTTGGCAAAGGTGGATGAAAAGGTTCCATGTTTTGCGTGACTTCACCTTTTAACTTCCTTTGCCATAGCAGTATAATTTTCAGAGGGACTGAAATTACTATGAAAACAGCTCAATGAGAGCAAGTCAAACAATTCAACATTTTCTTGGATTATCTTTTCCTACCTGTTTGATGATGCAGTCTCACACACAAACAGTTGGGTTGACAAACAGTTGTATTGACAAACATTATGTTAGTTGCACAGGAACAGCTCCAGAAGTTCCAGGAAGCATTAAAGAAGATTCCACTGACACCAGCATCTCATAATGCATCTAATTCCTCTAGCTTACACGTCTTTTTTTTTCCAATTACCTAATTAATTCTAATGAGGTTTCTCAGCAAGACTATGCATTGCCAAAGTTGGGTCGCAATTATACTCTCAGCAAAAGACGACGTGTTCCAGCAATACCAATGTTAAGACCAGCAGCCAAAATATTTTTCCTTATAATAATTTTTTAAAAAAACTAAGTAACATTGAAAACCAGTAATTATTTCTGTTTAATCAGATATAGTCACTTACAGCATCCATGTCTCTGAATAACAGTTTATGCAATCACAGGTCTAAGTGGACATACATTATAAATATAGACATGCAGCCTCATCTAAGGATAATGTACAAACAGGAATATTTCTTGTGATACCCACCAGTTCTGCATCTTAATAACAAAGGCTCTCAGGGTTAATTTCAAAAAGCAAAACCTTGAAGTATCATAATAAAGTCATAATTTCTAGTCTGTTGCACTTATATTCCAGGAAAGTATGTTCAACACATATAATTTCTGTATAAATTCTGGGATATGAGTATCTGCTGTGCTGCAGAAATGGCAAAGGCCCAGGTTACTGATTCTTTGCTTCACTGCTTTTAATACAAGTCATCTAACAAGGTAATGAGGTAGACGACAGGAAATTTAATATTAATTTTGCATGGCCTATTCACATCTTTTTCTTATAAGAGTTTTTTGTGATTTACCTAAACTCATATCATGTAGTCAGAAACATCACTGTTTGGATCTATTTATGCAGAACAGTATAACTTTCAGCAACAGAGAATTTACTATTGCCAATATCATACCTTGCCTACAGCAAGACAATAAAACCTTGGCTTTCCAAAGCAAGAGCCTTTTTATGCAATGTTGCAGTTGATTTCCTTTTCTACAATTGATTTTTATTGTATTCTATAGCAAGCACTTTCAGCAAATTTAAAGATTATCTGCAATGTGTATTCTTGGAATAAACCTGCTGTAGTTATACAAGAAGTTCTACAAACTATTCCTGTAGACACATCTTACAGTTTAATATCCTTAGATTAATGACAACATCACGGCATTTTATATGCTGAGGTATTCAAAAAATTTGCAATGGGCAATTCATTGATAAACATTACTTTGAGGTTTGTGCACCTACTCCGTATACAGAACTGCAGGAAAAAGTACTGAATCTAATAAACTTGTTTTTATTTTTATTTCTGGACCTAGTCTTTACCACAAAAATGATCTTTCCAGTGACTTATTTTTAAGGCCATTAATTAAAGCAAAATAGAATATGCATGAATTAGAATAAAGAGATGGCATTCTCATTACATAGTTTCTCATTCCCTAGCACCACACTAGATAGAAAAATAATCATGGCAACCTTTTCTTGAACAATGGAATATTAGCTGAAGCTTATCGTACACTTTCATTCAAACAGTCATTGAAACAATGACATTTCCAGATAAATGTCCTTTGATCTAAAATGACTGCTTTTTGCCACATGAGTGACTTTCATCATTGATTGAAAAGGCATACAAGTTGGGAGGAGTTGGGCAATAATACAAAGGGCTTGCTCTCTATAATGCAACAATTTTTCAGTATATTGTCTTCTGATGCCGGAGATAGAAATGTCAAGAGGGGCCTCTTGGCCACGGAGATACATCCTACCTTCTCAGATGACTTGTTTGGCATGGGACAAGCAAGGTTTTGCTATTGGACAGACTGAGAGGCTGATGTGTCTTTCTACTCTTTTATTTCCTTCTGCTCAGGGCATGATGCTATTTCTGGGATTATCATCCTTAAAAATGTGTGAAAAGGACTGTGAACCTACCACTTATTCCACTGTGTTATCTAGGCCAACAAAACGTACTGCTTTGCCCCAAAAATCAAACTCTTCTAGTATCCAGAGCTTGTTACAGTGCAAACACACACTTAATAGAATAATGTGAGCATTTTCAGCTGACAAAATTCCTCTCTTGTGGAGGTATAAGACACCGGCAACAAGTTGCCTTGATATCATTCACTAGCACAGCACGGCTTGTGTTGGCTTATCATATCTTGCCATAAGGCAAAGTTTGTCATATGTTATTTGTGCTGGGACTGTGTATTTCTGGTGGGTTTTTTTTGAACTAAAGGAGGACACACATGTACTTTAAATATGTGCTTCTAATCTATCTACTGAGAAAACAAGTTACATTAATTTTTTTTGTTTACTTCTTTGCAGTAATGATTGCTTCTTTGCAGGACTGAATTACTTGGAAAATATATCCTTTAGGATTAGAATTTAAAAACTTTCTCTCTCTGTTCTCTATTTTATTAAGTAGTTGAGCTTTTGCTTTTCTTTAGTTGTAGAGATGCTGTTTTCTCAGTTACTCAGTTGATTAGCAGTGCAAGAGACCTGAAGCTCTGGTGGTATAAATTTCTTTAGAGAGGTTCACCTTTCTCAAGGAGCAATTTAAAGGGCAAAGTCATGACATAATTTCTCATTTTATAATGAGGAATTTATTCAAACATATTTTTGTTACCATTTATCACTGAGGACACCTTACAAGTGCTTTCATTTGCACATAAGTATCTCAGAGACCCTTTAAGTTCCCATGGAATTCACTGTGGATTTTCATTCTTTTTTTTTCCTTTTTTTAAATTCATTTTCACTTATTCTCTCAACTCTCTCCTGCAATAAGAAATATTCATGCCAACACAGTTACCAATTTTATGCTTGCACATTTGAAGAATCACTCTTTAATTAATAGCAAGAGGCTTGTGCAAATTAAAAATAGTTTGTTTTCACCATGCATTTGAGAACACTGTGATAAAGTAAGTTTTCAGGATGGAAACTATCCATTTTTTTTTCTCTTGAATTCTCACTATAAGAAATAATTAAATAAATGTTATCTTTTACATAACAGCTAGAAAATCAGAAACTCCTTAGAGCAATGATGATTCTTTATTAGGCAATATAGAACATTTTCAGATGAACACAACAAGTTAATTCCTGGGAATCCAAACAAAATCCATAAGACTAGTACTTTGGTCATTCTCATATTTATATTTTAAAGTCACTCTTATAAAGGTGCTTTGTTACACCATTATCATTAAAATGGTCTCATGAAAGTATTTTTCATAGTTTTATCTATTATTTCATGGCTTATAGATTTTTTTTTAATAATTACAATCAAAAAAAAAAAAGAAACAAAGAGAGAGAGAGAAAAAAAAACAAAAATTGTCCCTGTACTGATTATTTCATTTTAACAGTGTCTGTGCACAGATATCCATTCTGAGAATTGAACTGCTGACACATCAATTACAGTGTGAAGAGCACTGATGCATTTCCTTTGCGCTACTGGAGAAGTATATAAGGACTCAAATATATAGGGGCATCTCAGCTGGGACCACAGTGAAAAAAAAGTGACCTTACCAGTGTCCACACTATTGCAGTTCCTGTCAACCATCTCAGACAAAAGTTAATTTGAAATACAATTCAGAAAAAAAGCATGGGAATGAAAGGGCTAGCAATAGATTTCTTCCTTTCCCACTGTCCTCTTCACTGTGCACAACTGGTATCATAAATCTTTCTCTTTTCTTCAATTACTTTTCCCCACACCAACCCTCTGTATAATATTCTGGCCCATATTTTTGCAACTACTTCTATCACCTCACATCTCCCTTCACTTTGAAACTTATGCATCATGTTGTACATTTATGTCATCTCCCAGCTTTTACTGAGGAAATGGCTTTGCTCTGTGCTTTCTAGAAATGTCAGGAGATCCCACAACCCATAATGACCCTGGATAGCACTGGAGCAAGCACATTCGCAGGCACTGACAGCATTGTGCATACCAGATCACTGATGATATATTTTAGGGTTACTAGCTCAAGAAGATTAAATGGTTAACAAAACAAAAATAAGGATTTATTAATTTCTATTAACCCACCTCAATGGTCAACATATTTCTGTTTGTTCAGATTTGCGTGCTACATCACAAAGGCATATCACCTGCTTTTGTAAATGCTGTAGTATAAAACATTATAATGTTTATTCTACACTATTAGTAAGGTGAAGCATCCAATTAATAAAAACAGACAGAGATGTGATTAACAAGGGAATTTTCCATAAGAAAACCAAGCCAGGTGGACTGCGTTTATATTTTGCACCCTAAGCAGCAGCAAAGGCACTGGGGTTTCACTCAACAAAGTAGGACAGTTTTTTGTGGGAAAGTAGAGGTATTTCTCAACCAGATTTCCTGGCCAGCTGCACATTATTTCTCATAACCCAGTCCCTCCTGCTTCCCAGTCACTGCCCTAGAGCAGTAGGATGTTTTACACCCTGCTTGGTCTGTAGCTGAAAGAAGCATATAAACCCATTACCACCCCCACAAAACCAGAGGTATGGGAGGGGTGGGGGGCTGCACTCGGTCCAGATGCTTCTCCCAGGGAAACCAATGGGAAAAAAAGTAAAAAAGTCACCTCTGCTTGCCCTCCTATTTCCTTTGTGTTGTCCTCCCGCAGACCTATTTCCTGACTTTCTCCCACGCTGTTCCCCTACTCTCACACCAATTTCTTATTAAGTCTATCTTCAGTATGCTTTGAGGGCACTTAAAACTGAAAGACAGTTCCACAAATAAAACCCTGCAGAGCACAGCATTTTAACAACTACAGTAACTGGCATTTGTGTCGTATGTTTATGATGCAGCTTGCAGAATATCTTATTACCTTTATTTTTCTAAATACCTGAAGGTGTCTTTCTTTGATTTCATCTTTGCTTCTGTTGATTACATAGTACTTTTGTGATGGGTCTCCCTTTTACATTTACATGTGTTAAAATACATTGCATAGAAACAATAGTATCCTTTGTCTCCAGTGAGACCAAAATTAAACAGCTAAATAAAATTATTTTCTCATTTCAACTGGCATGAGTCAGTTAATTTCTTTCTTTTTAGGTGGAACATGCATTTTGAATTTACAGATCCAAACATACATTCCGATCTATTTTGATGGGGTTAACAGGCATTTGTCTCCTTTCTCTCTTCTTATAGTTCAGTTCTTTAATGCTATTACAAATAAAACAACATGACCTGATAGTCGACTGACCCTCACCATTTCCTTCTTGAGACACAGAAAACAGCAAACATTCTCATTTATTTTTCTTGTGCATTTTAAGTTATGGAAGCATCTATAATAACCTACAGGTCTAAAGCTAAAAGTTATACTGAAATCATATCAACTTGCCTTGCCAGTCTTTGGGAACTTTATTACTTGTTTGTCTGAGAAACACTGCAGGTTACTCTGATAAATAAAAAAGTGAAAATTTTTAATATATTCTTCTGTAAGTTAAGATACCTTTTTTTTTTTTTTTTGACATTGTGAAAGAAAAATCAGAAAGTAAAAGAAAAACATCAGTGACAAAAATAAATTTCAACATGGAGCATGGAGTTTTCCGCTGCAGGCTGTAATGTAATATTTTAGTTTAAACAAAAGCTAAGGAATTTCCACGTAGGTGTAGGGAAACAGTAGCAATGCCCTGACCTGGTGTTTTTTGTTTCACATGGGAAAGGAATATCAGTAGAGCATATATAGGCATCTGAACCTACTTACTAATATAAATAAACACAAACTATAAAGAAAAAATTCTCTTCATTAATTACTTTTCATTGAAAACGTAATGCTCTGTTAAAGTCATCTTTGAAAATTCTTTTTCAGACTTGATACTCCAAGAACAAGTGCAGTATTTTCTTAGATAGTTCAATAACAACATTAGAAAGGGATCAGTTCTGAACTGATCAAACTCAAAGATTCAAACCAAAGGGAGCTTTGTATACAAGTAATTTGTTGTGCCTTTCCCTCAGAAAGACTGCTAGATTTAAATGTGCTTATTACATCAAATTTGGAATCAAAACAAGGTTGGCCTAATCCATGAAGTTACCTTATCTTGAAAGGACTTTCTCACCGCTGAAAGTCAGTTGATTGAATGACTTGTGCGTATTGTCCCTGAGAGATTAATGCAGTCTGACAATGTACACAACAAAGTCAGAAGAGCACTTGGACTTTCCTAATCTCCATCTCTATTCAACCTTTGTTTCTGGTGAATGACCTATTATATTTCACTCAAGCCCAAATAAAATAACATCATCTGGTGATCACAAAAGTAGGTAACTCCTAACGCAAAACAATCCTCACACAAATTTTCTCTTTTGTCTTTGTCTCACTTTCAGTTATTTTAAATGGACTGCTTCACACAGACATGCACCTATCTTTACCAATTCAGCATTTCAACAAAATGTCACAATATATAAGCAGTACTCTAAGAGTACAACAGAAGCTTTCCTGTGCTTTTCAGTGACAGAACAGAGTTAAGGTCACCTGTAGCAAGGTCCAAAACTGACATTTCTGAAATGGCAATGCATGAATAAGTACTACGAAAGAATAAACAGAAAAGGCAGAATGGAAGGAGAGAGAGAGGCTAACAAAGGAATGAGGAAATTGGAGGAAATTAAAGGAAGGCATACATAGCTCCACACACTGAAGGAGAGCTGCTTGATCTTTCGGTTCCCAGTTTCTCCTGCACAGACCTCCTTTAAGTGAGCTGTTCCTTCCTGTCAATTCCCACTCTGCCAAACTAAAAGTATGTGGAAATTTTTTTCACTTTTTTCTAATATAAGATAACCCAGTCACTCCCCACCAGACTTTGATTAGCATTCAGAAACTCTAAGTGTTGTGGCTACTTCAGAATTTAGACTTCAAGAAATACTGAAAGCATTACAGGTCTTCTTACATCTAATAGAGCTTAAAGCATCAACCAACAATTACTGCTGATGCAACATTTTATTTATATTTTCACTTTACTCAAAAAAGAGTTTTTCAGCCTTTACTCTCAGGGTAGATCTTGTGACTTATTAAAGACTTCATTTTAAAACTAGGACGACAGAAAGCTATTGCCATGCTAAGTGATGTTGCATCTCTGCGGCTGCCAAGGCCTATAACTTTCATGCTCACAAACGATGAAGGACTGCAGATTTGCTTCAGAAGCATTTACCAGTTGTACTTGTAGCAATATGAAAAAAATATATGTCTTTTTGAAAGTGTTTGAAGCATGGTTGATGACCTCCAATCACGTAAGGTGTACTTAGAACTGATGTCTAGCACCCAACACTTGCTATCTTAACTTTCTCATTTTGGTTTAAACTGGCCTGTGAGATTAGAAGCTTTTGGAGGACAAATAAGAAAACTGTTTGCATCAGCTTTGTTTGCTTAGGAAATTAAGATCCTGGGTGTTCCGTTTTCTATAGCACTTAGTAGATGGGACCTCATCTACGGATACTCAGTGAAAAAGTAATAATCCTTGTAAATATGACTATTATTTACTACTATTGTACTACTACTGTAAAAGAGCAAAGGAGTACTACTATTATGTACTTTAATTATTACTGTAGAAGAGATATTAACTAAGTTTTAAATAATAAATACAACCACATTCTTCTTAGAGACAGCTTTCAGTTCTGTTGTAGTTTCTAATTTTTTTTTTTTTGTTTCCTATAGAAGATGAGAGAAAATATCTTGTTCTGCCAACATTTTCATTCAAATATTTAAAAATATGCTAGTTCAGATTTTCTTCTGTAATTCTTCTGTGCAAAGCTTAAACTTTACTTTGTAAAATGTTATTTGGGTTAGAATTCAGGGGGAAATAAAAGAGATGGACATAAGCAGACATAAAAACTAGTGAAACAAAACTTGTTGCTTTTTTTTTTTTTTAAACTGTTTTCAGGGTGACATGAAATATTGGAGCTTGCCCTGAGAAAGTAGAAGATTATTGCTAGGGAACAGTATATCTATACAGCTGTCATGCATGTTTTGGAACAGATGTGAGGTCTGTGTATGAAGGGAAAGAGAAAAGTAGAAAGGGAGATTAAGTACTTTCCATGCTCCTGTGTCCTAGGTTTTTTCTTGGGAGACAGAGACATACAGTGTTGCAGTTGCCCATTTAACCTTTTCTGAGCTGTGCTAACAGTAATAGAAAGACAGCAGCTTCATCATGTTGTTCCATTTACAGTGAATAATGAAGCATCCTGGAGAGCTATCAGTGCAGAGATAAAGCTAGGTCTAGGATGGCAGAAATCCTCTGATGTCACTGTTTCCTTTTCCACTCTGTGATCTCTAAAAATGTGGCATTCTTGTACAATTCATTCACGTACCATGGGGACCTGTCCACATTTTCCATTCCAGCAAAACGTTGGCCACCTCTGTAACATTACTCTTGCTGTGTACAAGGTATTGTCCTACTGCACTCAGGAGAGCTGCACACGTGAGTAAAGGCCATGACATCCAGTTATTACTGTATAAGCTTCAGAGCTTTTAGTGTTCATGCTCTGGGACTGCCTAGGTGCACTAAGCCACAGGGCAGTAAAAATTCTCTCTCAAATTCCCAAAATAAGAAGTGACTTTTAAAGGAAAACATGGTTGATTTGACACTAACTGAAATATAAAAATGAAAGCTACTCACTGGCTTCTGTGCCAAAATCCTTTTTTGATTCTGAGTACCAAATAGGTGACTTTAAAGCACTGTCCTTACATGTTCATTGTGTATTGAATTAAGACTCAAAGGGATAAGAGCATATCTTCAGCAAGGATAGAGAAATGGACCCTCAGGACAGAAAATAATATAATTGAACTATTTGTCAAAGGAGCAATCCAAACTCATGTTACTTATTTTCGGTGATTTTAGAAGGATATGCAGATTTTTAAAGTAATTTGGATGCTCAAAGACTTGTACTATTACTTAAGTAGTATTTCAGCAGCAACTGATGTCTGAATCTTATTTAGAGTTAACTTCTGAAAAATTCTCCCCAGTCATCCACCTTCATCCTCTTTAAAAGTCTCATCCAATTTCTGCATTTCAAATATTTAACACAGCATTAGGATAATTTTTAAATCCTTTCTTTGTGATCCTGAGCCCATTCTATGAGTAGGCTTCAGATGTACTTCTAAAGGCATTGCTTACATGTATTTTTCTTTCTCAAGTAATCTTCTGTGTCTGAAGTCTGAGAATAGCTGTGATAGTAATTTTCCATAACTGCACAATTGCTTTCCCATTTAGAACAACAGGGAGTGAAATGCCACTATTTCAAACTGAAATCTAATTACCAGAGCAGCCATACCTGAAGATCAATGATGAAAGCCTCCCAGTCTCTACTACCAGAGTCACTATTTGCTAACATAGATTTTGTCACCAGTTCTGTATGCATGAACGTCCAATTCCCTGGCCTTCTTTTTGCCTTTGTTCATCCCTGACCCCCAACAGATTTCACGTGCTGTACGGACTTTCTCTTCTGAGGTCGTTGGAGAGAGCACTAACCTATAGGAAAACATCAAGTGACTGGCGGTAAAGGCAGTACAAGCACAGAGAGAGCCACGTGATTTTATGAAGTTTCACGGGTATGCCTCTGCCCTTTATATATAATTCTGCTGTGAGAAAATTCACTTCAAAAATCCCCATAGTCAGGATTTCTACATTGATCAAACTTGTCTGTTTCCTTGACAAAAAACCTCCAGAAGACATTTCTAGTAATTTTTGTGATACATAAATAAATGCAAGATATAGCTTACTTTCTATAATTTCTGTGCTAACCTGCATTCACCTTTTCAGTTTTATTTTAATTGTTACCCTTATAACTGAAGTGTTGAAATCATTAAAACTTTACAAAACAATGACAGTCCCCAGAACAAGGTGTTTTCTTATGCGGTATCTTGGTGCTGTTATGTGTACAGTCTGTGTGTCTTCCTTTTCTGCATCCTCATAAGACAAACTGAATTAATTATTTAATGTCAAGGCAAATAAATTGAATATCAATACTACTGAATACTCCTGCAGTGTTATAATAGGTTTAACACATACAGCTATGTCATCCTTCTCTTTTAGGAACCAGCCCACTAGTCTAGACTACAAATACCATGAGACCTTGCAGAAACTCAGGGAAATGTAAGTTGATGTCCCAAAGATACACACAAATATTTCATGCTTGCCCAGAAAACTTCACTGAAACCTCTAAATTTGCAAATGTCAAATCCTTTTCTGATTTATCTGTCTCTGCTAAAAGTTACTTTAACTTTCCATAATAATTCATTCTGTGCAAAATATTATTTCAAACTTTTCATCACCAAAAATAAATAATAAATGTATGTAAAATAATCAGAGAGAAACTCCAACTTCAGTTCAATCCTTTCTAAGTCAGTTACCTCGTATCCTCACAATTTAACAGGGAGGTATTCAAACACAGGCTGAATTCTTTAAGGACCTGCCACATTTTTCATTCATCTCTCATGTACTGAACATAACATAGAGCACTTTTCACTTGCTGAGTTCACTTCTCATGAAACTCTTTTCATCTTTTTATTGCTGTATGAAAGCGGGGGGCGGAGGAGGGAAGAAAAGTGTTGTAGTAGCACTCCTGTTCTCCAGGATTGGTAAGCACCCCTCTGCCAGTGTGACCATATTCTAGAATGAGAGATTCTGTTAGTTCCTTCGAACTTAAAGAGTATTTTGCAGAATATCGTTGAGTCTTTCTTCTTTGACAATAATGATAATGTTTTCTTCTGGTTTTACTAAGTCTCACAGATAATGTCAGGATACCTTTTGAGTGTGATGAACAATGTTAGGAATTACGATATTTGTCATTATCTCCAAAAGACTCAATTTGCAGATCAGTTATATTTCTTCTTGTCTAGATGTTTTGAAAATTGAGCAATTGTGCTGGTTTTGGCTAGGATAGCTAATTTTCTTCACAGTGGGTGGTATGGGACTGTGTTTGGATTTGTGCTGAACACAGGGTTGATAACATAGTGATGTTTCTGTTATTGCTGAGCGTGGCTTACACAGAGCCAGGGCCTTTTCTGCTTTTCCTATTGCCATGCTGGCAAGGAAGCTGAGGATGCATGGGAGGCTGGGAGGACATGCAGCCAGGACAGGTGACCTCCAACCAACCAAAGGGATATTCCATACCATATGACATCATGCTCAGTATATAAAGTAGGGGGAAGAAGGAGGAAGGGTGTGACGTTTGGAGTGATCAGTGACTTTGTCTTTCCAAGTCACCGTTATGTGTGATGGGACCCTGCTCTCCTGGAGAGGCTCTCCTGCCTGCCTGTGGGAAGTAGTGAGTTAACTCTTTGTTTTGCTTTGCTTGTTTGTACAGTTCTTTTTTCCTAAACTATTTTCATCTCAACTCAAGTTTTCTTGCTTTTCTTTTCTGATCCTGTCCCTGATCCTACTGGTGGGGGAGTGAGTGCCCGGCTGTGTGAGGCTTGGTTGCTGCCTGGGGTTGAACTACACCAGCAGTACAATCGAGATTCAGGTAAAGTGCATGGAGAAATTCAGTTATGGCACCCAGAATACACCACACAGTCATAGAAAGAGCTCACTTAAAGTAACATGTAGGGTTTTTTCATTCTGTGAGAGCAGTCACAAAGGATGGAGCATCTATTCTGAGTTTGGGATGTGCGTACTGTTTTCTGAAACAATGTACGCAGCCTCCTATTCATGTCACTTTGGCAGGCAATTCTTTTAACCCAACCCGTATGTTCCTCACTTAGCTATGACTGGAGAAAGCAAAAGAAAGGAACATCTCATAGACAGGCAGGCAAAATAACCAGTGCCCTGGTTGACTGACAACAACTATAGACAGGAAATTCTTATTATGTTAAATAGTTAACTGGAAAAAATAATGTAAGGGAAAATTATCTATGAATCAAATGAGCTGCATATGACCATAGGTGGAAAACCGATCATAGGTGAAATGTAACTGAGAGTTGAGAAAAACTGCTGACAAAACATTCATATGCTTTTGATTCATTTACTTCTGTTTCGTACATATTTGGGCCAAAAGTCCATACACTCTTGGAATCTGAAACAAAGGGAAAAAATTGAAAGTTCATGAGAAAATGACAAATTAATTTGCATAAAAAGACTAAATTCAGATAACTATGATACTAATAAAGATGGATTTAATCTGTCTAAGAAAAGGCGGGGAAGTGCATATTATATGAAAGAAAACTGCTCCATTAGTAAGTGCTGAAGGTCTCTGAATATTGGGAAAAAAAAGAAGACAACAAAGAAGGCATTGTTGTGGTAGTGATTATTGAAGAAATCCAAATTGAAAAAGGCCAATAGACTAAGGCTTTCTTTGTAAAATAAACAGAGTTGCCAGGATGTCTAAAATTAGGACTCCCTTGCTGCTTCATTGGGAAAGAAGTAGTGTAGATACAGGTTTCCCAGTGAATCCTTGAAATGAGAATGTGACATGTACAACTTAAGGCTGAATGTTTATAAATTACTTTTATTTTAAAGCATTGAAAAACTACAGCCTCTGTAGAACATTGGAGGAAAAGGTGTTTGATTTCCCCTATCCTCTCATTTAAAAGCCAAATAAGCAAACTAACAAACAAAACCAAAAACAAAACAAACAAACAAAACAAACAAACAAACAAACAAACACACAAACCAGCCTTTGGGTCCTTTGAATTATATGCTGCAGTAGAAAAGAGAGAAATGGCAGAATTGCAATGGTATTTCTTTACTAACTATTACATTTAATCAGTCAATATAGATAATTTGTGTATTAAAAATCCAATGTGACAGTGAACTTAACTCAATACAGGTACTGTTAATTGTAGAAATATCATTTTCATATCTGGCATACTTTGAAATAGAATGCATTATATTTTAATTTTCTAATTTGGAACTGGCTGTATCATGTGCTCTACTTCCAAGAGCAAGAGACAGTGTGTTTAATGTGCCTAGAAAGAACACGGAAAGGGCACACTGTGCCTTACTTACTCCCTGCCATTCACTGAACAGAAACCAGTAATGAACAAAGCAAGGATGCCCTTATAGAAGTGAGAGTTATCAAGTCAATCAATTAGATAAATAGCCTGATTTTTATTTCTTTCACTATTTGTAATGTAAGATGTGAATTACTCATATTCTATCACTATCCTGAAAGCTGATATGTTTGATTATTATGGGTACACTGGCTATATGTGTTACAGGTGAAAATAAGTATTTTGCACTCTGCAAATACAGACAAAAAGATCTAACACTGATTTGTGATAGTGACACATGATCTCTCCAATGTATAAATGAATGAAACTTCACTTTTAATCAGTTTAAGCAGAATACCTTTCTCTGAGCAATAGAATCATTGAGACCTTTTTCTTTACAAACCACATGAATAGTGTAGTTGTCATGATTGTCTTTTTTATGCTATGTACAGATGGTTTTGGGTCAGTATGTTTTTCTACTCTTCACACCAAAGAGTCCTTCATTTTTGGAGCAAAACTCACGTGAAACACATTTAGGACATCTATTCCATGCATTGACTGACCTGGTATTATTTTTCTGCCTTTAGAAGACTACTTGCTGAGAGTCATAGACATGATTAAAGTGGACAGCTGTGGTAAGCATCTTTCTTTCATGGTAAGTCGGAGGAATATTTAAATCTTCCATAGTGCAGTGATAACTAAAAAGTGGAGGCTATTGCCATAGGGATGGAGTACCTGCTACAGCTGATGAGTACCTAAGCTGTATAAGGAAAATGGTTTCCCTGGTAACAGATTCTTAATAATACAGGGAGTTGCAGAATGGATGTGTTGCAGCTGTGTATGCCTGTAAGCAGAGTCACAGGAGAAAGTCAAACAAGCAGTAGTCCTGGGGAGAAGCCATGAAAGAAAGCTACCTTTGAGCACAATTCTCATTGGCAAAAGAGATTTGGATTTCTAAATAGGAAGCTGTCCTTTATACATTGTTTCTCCTGTATGTGGGGAAATAGGACTTTGTTTACAGTCCTAGTGACAAACAGTAGAGGATCAAATCAGTACATGTTCACTGTCAGTTCTTCTTCCTAAGAGAAGCAAATCAGCAAAGGAGACAAAATGCTATTTATTCAACTAACTAGAATCATTTAATATGTAGGAGATGTTACTGAAGATGATATCTAGGGTGTTATGCTTAAAGGAAAGGGGGGTTTTGCAAATGGCAGTTTTCAGATAAGTCAAATGAAAAACAGATGGTTATGCTAATTCTTTCCAGCACATAGTTCTTATTATTAATAAATTAAAGAGAAGTTATGAAAACACCGTTACAGTCATTAACATTACTTACTTGACTGGTGGAACTACAAATATAGTTAATAAAATTGACTTATCCAGATAGTCTACTATAGTAAAACATGCACCGACTAGAGAGTTAACCAAAATACTATTAACTCAATTGATTAGAGCATGGTGCTAATAAAGCCAAGGTTGTGGGTTTGATCTCTCTATGGGTCTTTCACTTAAGAGCTAGACCTGATGATCCCTGTGGGGTTCCTTCCTACTCAGAATATTCTGTGAACTCTGTGACTGTGTTTATGCAATTCATTTTTTGTGTGGTAGCTCAGTAAGATCAGCAACAAAAAGCTATCCTCAGGAACAGCACTTCAGGATTCCTCATAATATAGCTCTGAGACTTGTAAAAAGGGTAAGTTCAAATACTCAGCTTCTTAAGTTTCACTGAAGGCTTTCTGTAATAAAGTAAAAGAATTAAGATTATGCTCAAGTAGCCCTAACTGTGAGAAAGAGATGACACCTCAGAGACATTATTTAAGAATGCCCAATAAGAGTTTAACTCAAGTATTTCTTCAGCAACCCCAGGGCAGTTTGTCACCTCAGCAAAATTCATCACTAACACAGTTACAACAGGTGCAGTGTGATAGAAAATATTTAGATAAAAGGGGTACAGAATAAGGAATCTCAGTACTCCTGGGCTTTTGACCTGTGAAATACGTGAAGGCAATAGAATTTGCAAGCAGATGGAGAGTCCTAGAAGACACTGAACATGAGAACTAAAGAAGTCAGAAACTTGTGAAACCATTTAATCTGTTTTCCTTGTTACGTTTCTTAAGAAATTTAATTGTATTTTCCTGTCAGGTTCCAAATGTGAGAATAAGAGGGTCCCTTGCATGACAGAGTGAAGGAAGATATATGGTAGACTTAGTGACAGTATATTTTGTACTCCGTTTTCTCTCATGTTTTCCTATCAGATACTTGAATGTACAGCATTACCACCAGTATTTTCAGCATGAACACAGCCCTTGCACTTTATTATGAGATCCCTGACTGAACATATAAACATAAATAGCATTACTTGCTCAAAAGCATCCAGAAAAACCTCTATTAAAGGAAAACTGTAAATAAATTTTATTAAAAAAATCGATTTAACAAGACTTATCTCTAAAAATCTTTTATATTTTTCAACTTCACACCTTTTGCATATCCCTTCTCTTCCCAGTGCTTTCTGTCATGTAGTCCATAAAACAAACACAGTCCGTTCATGAAGTAAAATGACTGGATTTTGATTTTTATTTTAGTCAGGAATGTAGTATAGTCATTAATGTTAATCAGTTCTGCAACAGTAGTTTCTATAGTTATGAAATGTGTTACTAAGCACTGCTCAAACTTGCAGGAAGTCATTAACGCCATGTCTATAGGGAACACAGCACATTATTTTGAGATTATTTGAGTGATAGAAAGTGGAGCATGATGAAGTGGGTGTAACATGCTGCATCCACCTGTGCCCACATTTATGACAGCAAATCTACCTTGGGAGGTAGGACTTTTATAAAGCTCTGGTAGACACCTTCAGTGACACATACATACCAAGGAAAGTGCACATGCACACTGTCATCACTCACAGGATTTTAATTTTTTTTAATCCAGATAAGAATTGAAATAATTATTTCTGACTAAGGAATTCCATTTACTGCCAGGTATCAGCAGTTTCCTATGGACCTGGACTTTAACAAAAGCTAAATGTACATACATGTGACAAAAGTGATCAACAGAGAGAGCACAACTAAGAATTCAAACATTTGGGATTGTTCTTTTGTTTTAAGCCAAGTATGCTTCTGATAATCAGAGACAAAAATCTTGTTGTTTGAAAAATCCTGAAATTAAATTATGGATATTTTTAAATAAACATTATCTACTTCTCTTTCAATGTGTCCCTACTTTCACCTGCTCACGCCCAATACCCTAGGACCTTTTATTACTTCTTTGTATTACTTTTATTGACTAACACTGTAGTTAATCATATGTCTTAGTAAAGAACCAGGTTTGATAAGGTGTCAGATAATAGGCTTTGAAAATATTTATTCTTTCTCTGGTTCCTCTATTATAAATCTTAACTGATTAATTCACAGAGCAGCTCTATAACTACCTCTTAGAACTAGTTAGTATGAAGGAAAAGAGCTGTATTCAGTATTAGGTCCTGACAGGTAAAAGTTAGACAAGTGACAAAATCCCATTAAGCTCAAAAAAAAACAGTTTTCAGTGGCTTTCATTTGCCGTATTGCCCAGTGCCTTATCACCTGTCACGTTACATCCTTTTTCTCCCTGTTGATTTTTGTCTCATTATTTGTTGTACTAATTTGTGGTGTATGCCATATTGACCACTGCACATTTGACTTCTGTAAATTTGTCTTTTAAGCTCCTCATTGATGACTGCCTTATTACTTGTCCTAATATTAACTGCAATATTGTTTAATGCTGTCTTTTTGTCCCTTTACTGGTGTTTTCCAATTTCTCCTATGCTTAGCAGTTATCTGTCTGATTCTATAACCTTCCCCTTTTGCCTTCCCACTTACCTCCCATCTTTTTTCTCTTTTATTTTCAGATTCCTCAAGCTTCGCTTAGTTTGCCACAGTGGCTATTGCTCCTTCAGGCTTATAACAGAATCATAGAATAACACCTCTTTCCATTTTCTCTTTCATCTTGTACACTTTACACTTCACTCTACCCCCATTTCTTCCAGGGAGGGAAGGGCATCTTAAATAGTGGGGGCGGGGGGGGTGGGCAGGGGAAGGGAAGAAAAAGCATCTGCCATTCAGTATATGTCATGCTCTTGTTTAAAGCATTTTATACACTCTGGTGAGGACAGGAAAAAAAATGTTGTGTGACTCAGGTGGCCATTTATTCCCCATGGCTAATGAATAGCAAAAATGTCAAAAGGGAGAGAGTTCATGCTCCACCCATTCACTAAAACATGTTTGAACAAGTGGCTCAAGGAAGTACAAATTAAAAATTCATTCTTTCAAAATACTATCCAGGAACAATTAAAAAAACTGAAAATGAATAGGTTACATTCATTAGATGTAACCTATCTGCCAGAGAAAACTCAACTAATTACTGTCATTGCATCTCCCACAATTCTTAGCTAAGTTCTTGAACGTACATGACTACAGCATCTAATGGACAATAATACATCTTATGTTTTGTTTGCTTTTTTTTTTTTTAACTCTTGGAAAGCATATCTTTGAACTAAGTTGGCTGTTGTCTCTTGAACAATGATGTTTTCTTTGTGATTATGAAACACTCAGTCTTTCTGGCATGGCAAACATTCTTAAATTAAACAAATTACCCAGTGTATTTTCACAGTTCACTTCAAAAGATTCTACCTATGTTTGTGAGACTAGTTAATGTTGTTTTGCTCTGTTCAAATTTTTCACTTGTTTTTTGTTCTTAAATACATCTTTCAGTTGTTGGCCTGAAATTATATATTTTGATTTCAGCATAGAAGTTTAAAACTTAGAAGCCTGAACAGTATGGGGTCACTCTGTACATGATGTAGAAGACAGTAGAAGGAAACCTCTAGCCTGATGCATATGGCTTTCAACCATTGTTTTTCATCTCTTTGAATGCTGTCTCACAAACACACACTTGGTAGTGTAGTGATACTTTACTGCTGCACTTTTGTACACTAATAACACTTCTGGAAAACCTGGCAGTAGCTCCATCATATGTTCTGATTCTGAAAACAAAGCAAATAAGTGGATATTAAATTAATTATTTATATTTAATTATCTTTTAATTTGTCATTTTTTCCTTTCCTATATCTTCAAACTAGGGAAAGTTTTATTCTTATGTAATTTCTTTTCTGTTGTTCTGTGAGGATTTTTCATGTGTCTCTGAATGCCTCCCTTAATTTTTTTCTCCCATGCACTATGAAGTTCAAAGCCCTAGCCTTACTTTTTTTGCTCCTTAAAATAGTTTCTGCCTTTTATTATTCCGAGCTACTGTTATCTATTTGTTGCTGCATCCTCCCATTCTGATCTTTTTCACAGTGTCTGGGTTTTGTCTGTGTGTGTGTGCATGGGTGCCAGATGTTCATTTTCTGAGTTTATCTTTTTGTCAACAGTAATCAGATGTACCAGTTCTCTTTTCAGTACATATAATATATTGCTTTTGATACTGTAAGGAAGATCTAGTGTAAAATACACAAGCATTAACAATAATAGGAATATTGGATACTGAATTAATAATTATACAACTTATATCTTCTTCGTATGGATTGCAATATCCTCTTCCTTTAGGAACATAAATTTTCAGTAATTTTATGGCAGACCAACGCTGCTGCTTCATAACTACCTGCCATGTAGACTCTTAAAAATAACTTTAAAAAAATGTCTTTCATTTCCAACGTAATTCATAATAAAAAAAACATGTTGTGAGCAAAATTACTCCATTCACATATTAAGATCCTCTGAGAATAAAGTGTGTGTGGGGGGGGGTTGTTTGGTTTGGTTTTTTTAAACCGTTTTTTAAACTGTTTCCTCCCTATGTTAATCTAGGCCCTAAACTAACACACTTGCATTATTTCTTTGGTCATCACAAATATATGCATCAAGCATCAATTGATGTTTTGCATAATTTCAAATAATTTTGTGTCTTGTCAGTAATTTTTATTCAATATTTTAAGAAATTTTTAATGTCAAACAGTATGATTACACACATTTTTTAAAAGAAGTATTACACAGTTGTCACACCTATTATGTATTTAATCTTCAACAGATGTTTTTCTGCTCCCATACACCACACCATATTTGTTATCCCTGCTTTCTGGAATCAGCTGTAAATAAGTGAAGTTGTAATTCTAGAATTTTCTGACAGAAACCAAACCAACCTATACCATAGCTCAGTAGGCTGTGAGATGTGAACTAGGTTAAAGACAAGGAACCGTTTGGTTCAGGGCAAGTTTGTAGTGCTTTTACCAGCTTGTTATACAAGGTATTGGAACCCTGGTTCAACTTTCAATATACAAAATTCTTCTCACTCACCTTTCTGGTTGAAATAACTCATCCTTAAGCATGAATGTTGCAAAGATTACTTTCTTAAATGTTACTGAAAATGAAGACTCCTTACTATAATGTAGGTCTTAAATTGTAATGGGCATAAGAAATGCAAATCGCACTTCTACATCTTTTTTACTTTAACAATGTTTTTACGAATGAGTCTCTGTTGCCTTATGCTGTGATGATTTTATTGTTATTACCTGATTGTTTTGTATTTCACAGAAAATTATTATTAAAGTATGTTGCAATTAGCAACTTGTGCTATCTCAGTTATGTTACCATCGTTTAGTAGCAAACAAAACCTAGGAAACTGCATAGCTCTTTTGCCCATACAGAAGCCACGGTAGTAAAAGGTTGTATAATAAAACAAATTATTTTCGTGAAAGAATTAAAAAAGCTATTTACCATTTTTGCCCAGGGTACTGACACAGACAGTGACAGGATAACTGGCAGTGTGAACTTATGAAGATCAATGAGTCTCTTTTATTGTGGCAGGTAAACAGGCAGACTCTTGCCTTTAGATATTCTACCATAGAAAAATTCTGTTAGTCAAAACATATTCCCAAGTAACATCACTGAGGACTTGTAGTCTCATTTTTCTTGGGAAAGAATAGTATGCAAATTCATACAAAGAAAGTACATTTCCTTAGTTCATACTCAGACTGGCAGTCAGAGGTTTAACTTGAACGTTAATTCCTTTTAGCTAAAAGCTCCTTTAGCTGGAAGCTCATCTGCCAGCACTCTGTCAGTCCAGCTATTTCTCATGTCAGCTAGTGATGAACAATTACTGACACATTAAAACTGTATCATTTCCTCACAGACTGACCTTTTTCTTCATTTGAATAGAATGAGTGTAGACTGTAGTACTTTGGACTACCTGGTTGGTGGGTTGGGTGGGGGTGGGTGGGGAAGGAAAAAGAGTTAAAGGAACATAAAATGTTAGAAAGGACTCTGACCTTTTGAACATGAATTGTAAAGATCAAAAGAGACATAAGCATCAACACATTTTCTAGTTCATAGTGAAAAAATGGGAGTGAATTCTGAAAAATTAAAAGGTCTAATTTTTAAAAAGGCATTACAACAAAGTATGGAGAATCATTTACAGAGGAACATTTCAGAATTTCCTTCTGCAATATTACTGTCATTCAGTTTCAGATTTGCAATTCTTTTTTTTTTTATTTTTATTTGTATGAATATATTGCAAATGAAGAAATATTTGTGAACCTCAGATAAAGAACTCAGCTCTACATCTGACAAACTGGATCTTCCACTGAATCTTCCCTCTTTCCAAATTTTAGTTTTTCAGGAGGGTTTAATTGAAGGTATATATAATAAAACTACCATACAAAACTGTTATGAGTACACCAATTTTTTTTATTTTTATTAATGTTGTGCTGTTTATTGAAATGAGATTTCAACAATTATAGTGCAATACATATTTCATAAAGTAAGAGTGCAATATACTGCTCTGACCTTTTCAATAGTCTGAATTATGATTGGTGTTCTATTTCTCTCCTTCAGTAACTCAACTCTCAATATATAAAACTGAGTATAAGATCAGTCAACAGAATTAATAGCTGTAGCAATACAATTATAGGCTTCTAGTTTTACCTAAAGATAAATAAGAAGGGAAGGAGAAAAAAAAAAAAGTAAAACGATCTTTTTCGGAGGAAAATGTTAACAACAGTGTACTTCAGAGTATTTTGACACATTTGTAGAAATGAGGAATTTACCACTCTTTCTTTTGTGCTTTCTTGCTATCACTCAGTTCCAGCTATGACTGATTTCTAGCTGACTTGAGTTTCAACATTACATGGTTTTCAGAACTAATTGTTTATGCTGAATAACCAAGTTATAAAATTAAGAGTTTAAGACTTGGTTTTCTACAGCTGTAGACCGAACGGTATAAAAAAGCCTACATATACTGTCACATCTGACCCAGTCAGTGTTTTTACTACAAATGCTCACTGAGAGGTCTGTCGTACAGATTTTGACCTCCCATAATTTTTTCTATGGTTCCACATTCCTAAGGGAAATGGTTCCAGATAAGGTTCTAGATATGTTTCCACATTCCTAGGGGAAGTGTCCCACAAAAATTATTTAACTAACTATTGCAAATACATTATTTATTAGTAAATGGCACTGCCATAGGGCCTGTTTTTACAAGGCAAAGAAAAGATCAAGTCTTTGGCTTTAAAAAAAGTCCTATTTCTGTTTTTCTTAGAAAGACATGCCTGCATCTGGTTTATAATACAGAACAAGATATAATACCATAAGAAAGCTACAGTGTTATAATGAGTTATAGTCATAATATTCCAAACAATTTATTTTAAACAATTAACAGCAAACTGGAAGAGCTTTCAAGACTTTGACTTCTGTTGTTTTCAGACACAAATTCTGTTCCCTTATTTTTTGATATTTTCAGTCACAGCTTGTGTAAATGTTTTCAAGTGGGTGACTGCAATAGCTTGATCGTCCCTCTTTCTCCCACTCCAGTACAAGGTATAGATAAATCTTAGCCAAAGAAAGAGAAAACTGAGCAGTAAGTCTTAAGGAAGTTACAAGGGCTTAAATTTAAAACTTAAAAAACTAAACAGTCAATGACACCCATAAATCTAAGAGTCTGATTTAAATTTTTTTTATATCATAACAATTTTTATGCCTGCTGAGTAGGAAAACATTATGAATGTGTTGTGCACTTATTTCAGGATCAGGTAAAAAGAGGGACAGTGTGAGGAGAGAAAACAGTTTGTGATCCACATCTCCAAGAGGAGGATTTATTCCTCTTGGAATAAATTGTTCTTTATACAATGACCACAAGGAAATTGCAATTGTGTATTGTCTATAACTTTTCACTTTTCTAGAATTACACAGGTGTTTAATTTGACAAATTGGAGATCTAGAATCAACAATGAAGCTAGTTTGCTGAAATGCCCATGAATTTAGTCCTTTTGGTTCATTACTTTTAATTTAACGACATTATTATTTTCTGCGAAATGAAGAACATTATGAGCTTCAGTAGTTTTTCTGTTCTAATTCAAAGTGGTCTCTTTCTAATATAAAGGAACATATAGCTCAAAACATCATAGAATAATATTCTTAGTGTACATTTTAGAGCAGATTATCATACAGACTACTGTAATAGTTTAATCACGAAAAAGAATCAAGCTGTGAAAATATAAAATAATCAGAATAACAAAATATGAGTCAGTGTGGAAAATATTTTTTTCTCACATACGATTAAGCATAACTATCTAATCAGAATGTCTTTCAATTTCACATCATTTATTAGGTCAAGCATTTACCAATCATAAACATCTTAAAAGCGTTCAGATCCCTGTATATGAACCACTGTCTGCTTCCTCACTTGAAAATGATAGGATTTAGTGTCAGAAGAACATATGACCAGAATTTGAACCCATCTTATGCAAACCCTAACAGTGATTCAATGTAATAGCGTCTTTGCCTTCAAATGATGAGTCTGGTAAGTAGCTGACAAAGGTCACTATCTTCTTTAATCAAACTTACTTTTCCTTTTCTGTGGATACTTCAGTGCAGGATAACGTCTCTTTAGTCAGATGAGATCAGATGTCCTGACTGTCATTTCTCAACCTCTTGCCCATCCCCTGCTCACTCACAGAGGGGCAGAGGGAGGGACAGACAGAACGCCTTAGTGCTTTGTAAGCACTGTTCAGCAACAGACAAAAGTGGGGATGCCAAAAGATGTTGGTGTTATCAACAATGTTTTTGTCGCAAATCTGAAACACAGTACCATAGAGGATGCTATGAAGAAAATTAACTCCATACCAGATAGAGCCAGCACAGCTTATAGAGCCACTATACTAAAAACAGAGACATGGATTTGAGAGATGGACCACTCAGTGGATAAGGAATTGAATGGATGCTTGCAGTCAAAAAGTTGCAGTCAACTTTTCAGTGTCCGTGTGGAGGCCAGTGACAGGCAACATTCCTCAGGTATTGGTACTGGGAACAGCGCTACTTAACATCTTTATTGGCAACATGGACAGTGGGATAGAGTACACCTTCAGTAAATTTGCTGACAACACCAGGCTCTGTGGTGTGGTCAACAAATTGAAGGGAAGGGATGCCATCCAAAAGGACCTGGACAGGTTTGAGGAATGGGTCCATGGGAACTTCATGAATTTTAAAATGCCAATCTGCATCTGGGTCAGGGTAATCCCAAGCACAAGTGCAGGATGGGTAACGAATGGATAGAGAGCAGCCCTGGGGAGAAAGAAGGACTTGCGGGTCTTGGTAAATGAAAATCTTGACACGACCCAGCAATGTGCACTCACAGAAAACCAACTGTATCATGGTCTGTATCAAAAGCAGCATGGCCAGCAGATCGAAGGAGATGATTCTGCTCCTCTACTCCCTTCTGGTGAGATCCTCACCATCCAGCCCTGGAGTCCCAACATACAAAGGACACGGACTTGCTGAAGAAAGTCCAGAGGAGGGAAATGATCAGAAGGCTGGAGCACTTCTTCTTTGAAGATAGATTGAGAGAGTTCAGCCTGGGGAAGAGAAGGGTCTGGAAAGTCCTTTTAGGACATTTCGGTACCTCAAGGAGCCCCATGAGAAAGTTGGAGAGGGATTTTTACAAGTACATGTAGTAATAAAACAATAGGGATTGGGATTACATGGAAAAAGGCTAGGTTTAGATTAGTTATTGGGTAGAAATTCTTTAGTATTATGATGGTGAGTCACTGGAACAGATTGACCAGAGAAGTTGTGGATGTCTCATCCCTGGAAGTGTTCAAGACCAGGTGGTATGTGGCTTTCTTTGAGCAGCTTGATTTAGTGGGAGATGTTCCTACTCATGATTAAGTAAATGGAAGGAATTGACTAAGGAGTTGGAGCTAGATTTTTAGGGTCCTTTAAAATGCAAACTATTCTATGATAAAAATCAGCAAACAAGAACTGCTAGTTTTCTAAGAGCTAATTTATAAACTGTATTCAAGGGGCTTAGTTAAGTCTGCCTGGATATCATGTCCTACTTTTCACACTGAATTTGTCTCAGATCTCTCGTGTGATCAAACTCACTGGAGAAAAAAAATTAGAGACTTGGGAACCAGGAAGTAAGAAAAAGCTTTTGAACCACTAAAAGATGAGAGGTTTTCAATTTTCCAAACCATGTTGAGAACAATGGGTGCAGCCCCAGTATGCAGGAACAGTCAGGAAACTGCAAAGCCAAGTTAACTATGACTGTATACTTGACAACAGCAGTAAGTGGGTTAAAACCTACAAGCATTTGATTTCTCTGACTCTCTTTTTTAAAGCTAGCTCTCCATATGAACTGTGAATGCTGCACTAGAGGGATGTCCTGTTACTTCTGACCCCATTTCGAGGATTATAATTATTTAATAACGTCACAGATAACATAATTAGCTCCTCAGATCTGGGTTAGTTGCATGACATATTTAACAGACAACCCCAGAATAACTCCCCCCCTGTGAGACACTGTGCCTTAGAAAGAGGAGAAAACAGTATTATCAGAATAAGTGCGTGAATAACATGCTGCAATATTAATACATCTTTTTCATTGCAAGCAAGTAACATGTTCTAGAATTATAAAGTGTTCATGTATTTGTTGTTTTTAAAGATAACTCATTAGACCAGAAATATCTATCCAGTGCAATTCATAAATTATTTACTTGCGCCCTGTTTACATTTATTATACACTAGTTTCCCTCTGTCTTTTTTTTTTCATGATTTATTGTTATTGGGTTTATTAATGTTTGCCAAACCCTTTACATTACTGACTTTTCCTTCTCTTATTAGCAAAGGTGTAGCGTGAACTTTGGCTCACTGAAGTCTATCAGAGGTGCAACATTGCTGTGGGGGCACTACTATGGGCAGATTTGTTACTGCTGGGGTTTTGCAAGGGCTCTGGGTATTCCCCAGCCAGTCAGGCAGGAAGAGGAAAAACAATAGAGCAGTCAGGAGGAGATACAAGGCTTCATGCCTGTACGTCTGCTATTGGAAAGTTGGGAAACATGCCATAAAGAGACGGAGGGTCAAGAGCAAGTACTTATGTGTTTTGTTGATTCAGTGCAATGCACTTTTTAAAGAGCAAATAGATGCCTTAACACAGTTCTTTGCAGCACCTTTTCATAAAGTACAACACTATTGCAAAGAAGAATAAAACTACAACATATCCATACTGACATCTGAGCTAAAATTACTTCACACAGTTTTAGTAGCCACAGTGAGATGATGCAGCAAATTAAAACAGCCACATCTCCCATAAACCACCTTCAACAAAGTTATATTTTGTCAGGAAAATACATAAATGAGATTAGAAAAGCTTTTGCTTAAATGGGTTATACAAAGAAATAACCACAAATTTAACAAACCGAATGCAAAAGAGGTTTGATCTCCATTATTTGTATAAAAACACAGAGTGCTCTCTGGTGGGTTTTCAAAAAACAAAGGCAATCCAAAAAAAGGAGGCAGAGGGAGCAATTTTGAAACTACACTGTTATTTGAATTTACTTTTTAGATTAAAAAGTTAAAATTATGTTTGCAGATATATATGTATGGTGCTGCTCATAGCTACAAAGAACCAACCGCACAATATATGATATTCATCTAGAGTAGTTAATCAAAGCCAAAAGCCTCTTTGGACAGCTCACATGTAAGCTTGACTATCAGCATAAGTATTATTTCACTCCTGTCTTCTTGTCACAGAGAGATAGATAGATAGATAGATAGATAGATAGATAGATAGATGGACAGATAGATACTAAATATTTTCTGAAAAGAAATTAACTACAAATTCCAAATATATTAAGCCAAATTACTTTCACCTCTATCAAACTAATCAACTTTTTAAAAAAATTGTTTTAGCCTAACAAAAATACTCATCATATTGATTTCTACCACCCAGGTGATTATTCTGAAAATTAAAAGGAAATAGTGAAAAGCAGCAGAAATGTGCAGCAGAAATATGAGGAAAGATAAAAATCATAACTGCTTGTTCTGGTCAATTTTATATTTTATGAAACAGGTATCAAATCCCCAAAAATCTCTTTAAAGAATACCTATTGCTATTGATTTTATAGAGAAAGCATTCAAGTATTGTAGCAATAAGCCAAATTTTAAAAAGCCCTTAGAGATAAAATTTGTATCTAATCAGACAAATATTTAACCACAGAGAACAAAACCTCAGAACTCTGAACACAAGTGTGGGTGTGATTCTTTTGCAGTTAAAATTACCTGAGTGATAAAGTACTTTCATGTCCAGAGACATCATTTTAATGAGACATCTTTTATTGCTGAGAGGTTAAAATCTCCTAATTAAATTGAACAAAAATTCAGTTTTTACACCAGACAAAAAAGACTCATAGGACTTAGATGCTAAAGGATTCTCTCTTCCACTTGTGTATGCAAAGGCCAGGCAAAGTATAATTGCAAAACAGTTTCATTATGTATGTAAACATATATCATCTTATTGACTTTTATATATAGTATCCATATTGCTCAGTTTTAGGTAAAGACGAAATAACAAAAAACAATGACATTTTCTTCACAAAAATGTTAATGGACTTGGTATGCAGCACAGATTTTGAAGGGAGTGTCAGCTGGTTTTCCAGAGAAAAGAAATTATTCTTGGATATCTCCTCTCACACAGACACCTATAGGTAAAAAGGTAATTCAGTATTTTTTCCTAACATATTGCACTCCTCCTAAACTAACATGATTCAAAATTACAATAAGTCTGAGAACTGGTAACAAACAGACAGTATATGAGACATTTTAGAAAAATTGACTTTTTTGAGTATTCCACTCATTTTAGTGAAGAATTTTTCTCCAGACACAATGTTAAAATCATAACTAGCTTAGCATATTTATTTCAAATCTCATATTATGTTTTTCAAATCATGTCTGAAACTAAGAACAGAACAGGCCATACATCTATAGATGGGTAGCAAATGGCATCATTTGTTACACTTCTGACAGAAACACTAAAGAAAAAAGTAACATACAAGCCATGATTGCAAACTCAGTCAATCCTCAGAACTGAAATGACATCTATTAGCAAAGTTATAAATCCTGAAAATAAGAACATCTGCAAACTTCTGGTTATTCAGGGTTTCAACAAACAAAAAGCAGCTACATCTCTGAAGGACTGGATTACGAACAAGACAGATGCTTCAGAACTAGAACTAGAATTTCTTTTTTCTGCTAAATGTTTATAGAACACATAAGTACAAATAATTTAGTAAATTTTCCACTTCTCTCTGCCCCCAACCTGCTCTCACTAGTTCAGACCAATTGTTCACTTAATTCATTTACAGTAATGCATTTTGTCTTTGACAGTGGCTTTAGGTGGAAAAGGGCTAGACAAGCATAAGTGATGGGCTTCCTTACACAGTTTTCCATTCAGCATACCTCCTAAATCTGTTAGAAGTTGTCTCTACAGTAACCCTGTGCTTACTAAGTAGTAAGGGCTTTTGAAGTCTCCTTTTGGATGCCTCTACGTTTATTTCATATACAACATCCTTGGGAGAGGTTTTCCATCAACTCTTAATGTCTTCATTTGAAGGACATTGTTTCTGTATGGAAAGTGGCAGCAAACGGTCCAGTCCTAGCCAACTTTTTCTTTATATGGAAATTTGCCTGTTCTTTAGATCAGCCTTCTTGTCTGTCTGTTACAGCTGGCATTAAACTCTATCTCTCTTTATTCAGAAAGGAAGATTTAATATTGCCTTTTTATTCCCAGAAATCCTGTCTTTCATTCAAAACACAGGCAACTTCAGAAGCAGAAGACCAACTACTATATACTGATAAGTATCAGTAAGATGAGACCCAGCTTTCCCAGATCTCATACATATATCCAGTGTAAGTTGGGAAGAGAGACGAGCACTACTAAAAGCAACGCAACTCACCAAACCAAATCAAAATCCACAGCAAAATAGAAAGCTTGAAGTATGCAAGCACCAAAACTAGATCATACTATGAGAGGTGTGGTTGCAGAAGTTGACATTTGGAAAAATATAAAGATGAGTGAAGCAGTATTAACTATATCCATTCCTCTTGCTCTTTGTACCAAGAGTGGTGATTAAGACACTCCTCGGACTGTTTGTTTAATGGTTGATGTCAAGTAGATGCTACAATAAGCAAAACTCACAGGGACATTTCTATTCACAATGTGGTGCAATTTTTCTTTTTTATTCAGGTCCATGACTTAGTTTAGAATATACCATGCAATGCCATTTCAGGTGTAAACAACCTTACCCTCAACTGCATTCTCAGGAAGGTGTGAGGTGGCTGCCTTCCTGAAAATGAGATCTATGAGTTAATGAGACCCAGGACTCCATAGCTTTTTCTCATGGTTAAATGCCCAGATGACTAAGGAAATCTTTCAATAGCTGCATCTTATCTGAAAGACAACTGGCTAATCTCTAATGGATTTTTTTATACTAAAGCTGCTAAAATTAAATTTCATTATATTTACTGTATAATTAATTATGTTAAGCAATCTAGAGCTCCGGTTAAGTTCCTCTGTTATTTGAAAGCTTAATGGATAAGCAATATGTGCATTTTCTCTCATTGTATGACTTCACTACTAATATAGTTCATATAATAGAATTTAATTTCTCTCAATATTATAATAAGAAAATATCTCGCTGTAAAAACTCTGTGGAAACTAACAAAATATTTGGATATTTTATGCCTGTTTTTACAGCAGCATCCCATGCCACGTTATAATCTATGGTGTCACTTAGCTAAGCATGTAGCTATCTGTTTGTATATATTTATTAAAAATACATGTTGTTAGATATTGCACATCTCCATTAAGCTAATTTCTTTATAAATCTAGATATTTCATGTGAAATACAAAACGCTATTCTGCCAGGTTTTAGATAATATTCTGGTAACTATTATTTCTTGCATATTATAGACCAGCAGACTTAATACACAATGTTTTATTATTGTTCATACTATTGTTCGAACGCTGCAATTTTTTTCCTTTTGCTTATAGTAGACATTGATGCAAAAGAGACAGTTAAAGACTCTCAAAAAATAATGTAAAACAGTCAAAATAATCAGATCAGCTTTAAAAAATATCAAAAAAACACCCTTTGGAAATAGGAATTTGATTAATTTTTACAACAGACTTTTAAAATTCCATATCAGATATTATTCCAAGAAACAGAACACTTACACTTTGCCATGAACAGTGAAGTTATATACACTAAATAATAGAATATTATTAAAATCAGAAATTATAAACCACACTCACTATATTTAAACCTAATTATATTATAATTATAGAACAATTCAATTCATTAAAATTACATCATATAATGCTCCAAGCATTTAAATATTTAGATGTTCTTTTGAATAAGCAGGAACATATCTGTACTTATACTGACTTCCAGCAACTTCTGGTGTGTATCACTGTAAAGATTCAGAAAGTTTTCAGGATGGGGTAAGGGAAGACTGATTTGTGGGTTTTAGTGTGTTTCAGAGATGCTCTACACAAGGCTATATTTCTAATATTGCCTGCTTTATGCTTACATTACACAGGAGAAAAACACCCCACATCAAAATGGGGGGTGGGGGAAGTTTACGTTCATTACTTGTTTAGAAATTACTGTCTATCTGAACACAGTTTTTGTAGCTTTCCCTGCATACACGACTTAGAGTTTTAGAGCCGCCTATGCTATAACTTGACTACTAATCTTGTAGCTTCTTTTACCTTGCTTTCACAGAAGTATGAGTACGTGTTGGATCCACTTTGGATCAGTCAGATGAACTGAGTATTGTAGAGAAGCATTAATGTTTGCAGTGTTAATTGCAGCCTACAGAGATTTATAACCTTTGTGGACACAGAGCAAGTTATTACGTTTCAAAAAATTGATAAAACAATTGATATCACTTTTTTATTTGTAAAGGCAAGAGTACTGATCCTAATTTCATGGTTAGTATCAACTATATAAGTAAGATCAGCTCAAAAATATAGAAATTTTGCATGTATAACATAATCTGTTTAGCAATTTTAGCCTCAGCAGAAACAGTTTTAGATGTTTTCATGGTTTTAAAAAGCATAACATGGTTTGCTTTTAATCTTTCAAGGGGCAGCATCCTAAAAGACATTTAAGCATGGACTTGTCTTACAAATATAAAAACCTTAAAAATTCATAAACCAGAGAGAAACAAAAATGGGTCAGTGTCAGTGATAGATTAATTTTTCAACACAAGAATTCAATTCTCCAGCATACTATTTTCAGGACCCTTTGAAGTAAACAGTAGTAAAACTGGAACATGTTTTAGTTCAGAATTTCCATCTTACATTTTTTAATGGAGCTGCTTTTGAGAACAAAGAAAATTAATGAGTCCTTTAAAACTACATCATTTTATGTTTTGCTTTGAACACATGGTTACACTGAGTGGCAAGGTTTGTGAAAACTGGAATAAACAAGAAAGAGCAAGTGGCTACGTCTCAGCAGTTCAAAGGAATACCGTAGGGACTCTGCATTAAACCACAAAGTCTCTATCCTTCATTACCATCATCTTTAAGCAGATATTTGGGGTGTGTAATTGCAAATGAGGGTGTGGGGATTAGTTTTTAATTTTTTTAATTATTCTGCTCTTTTTTAAACCCTAACTGCATGAAGATTATGCAAATGTATAAAACCATGTTTAACGTTAACATGAATCAATTATAGGCAGTCTAACCTTCAAAAAGTCATATAAACTTCAACAACACAAACTGTATTATGATTCATGAACTACCTTTAACACTGTCCACTACCTTTAACACTCATTCTTCTAAATCAATTTTGGAAGAAGGTTACTTCTACCAAATTCAATATAACTGCACAAACCATAGTCCTGTTTTCAAAAACAATTTAAATAATATGGTATCAATTGTCTACTCAAGATGCTTTTACAGTGCATACCACAAAATATCCATTTGATCCCATATGGATCAAATATGGAATTGGATAAGTCAACTTATTTACAATTTGTTGCACAGTTTTTCTGACCTGTCCTCGGAATAGTTTTTATAAAATTACTACAGCAACCATAATTTATTGGAATTTGACAAATTAAAAAATCAAAGCCAAAATAAATGTTAAAGTAAGATATTTTAGGAAAAGCTTTTAAAGTTGTAATAAAGCGTAAAATACAGTAATACATTTCAGACTAAATAAAAATAATACCTTCGGGCTTCATAACTTCACTTAAAAAAAGTTTATAAAAGTATCCCATTCTGAAAGACACAGATATTAATCTATCACAATAGATTAAAATCTAGACTGATGTTTATAATCATTTACTAACAATAATTACATACCTTTAACTGTAAATTATGGTGAGGTATAGAATTTATTTTATGTATAGATTTGTTTCCTTAAAAGTAAAGAAATGTAACTTGATTATATTCTGCATTTCTCTTGTCTCAAAAAGATGATTTGTCTTTTATGAGAGTACTTTGTCTGAAATAACTGCTTTAAATGTAGATCTGCTCAAAAGTGGTATGAGATCAAAACAGGATATAATTATAGTTTTTCCTCTCATTCTTTTTTATCTTATTTGCATATGCACACAGAGTAAACAAAGCTTTGGAATGGACACATGGCAATGATCTGCTTTTCCATTAGTTTTTACAGTGGGTAAAAGGATTATGGGTAGATTTTACTTCTCAGCCAGAACACTGTCAAGACAATTTTCCATACATCCATACAAACATACACTAAAGAGTATGCTAAAAACAGTTATTAATCTCTCCTACACACTCAGTTTGAATAGTTTAATGAATACTTAAATATTGTTTTTCGATTTCCAACACTTCCTTTTAAAAAATATACAGAGTAATTCATCATATAGTATCTAAGTCCTTGAGTATAATTGGCTAAAAAAGTCAATTTGCATGTTTTCTTGCTACCTGAGGAAACTAGTCCATATGTAGTTTAGTACTAGGTTTTACTCTGACCACAATTTTGATCACTGAATTGCCAACTGGGAACTATAGAATGGACTACAAGGCTTCATATCCATCAGTCACCACATCTATTGATTTGAGTTTGCTATGAACACAAATATGACTCAAAAGTTCATCTATGGATGATGAACACCATAAGTCAGTGCAAATCTCCTAATCTTCCTCTTACTCTTTCTTTCACTGATGTCATCTCTCAGGGCATGTCTCTTTAGCTTAAGACTTGGAATGAAGCTGTATCACTTACAACTGCACTTCATCACATCCCAACAGTTGTTGCATCATTTAGTTGTACTGAACAGCAAATTAATTACATAAGACTGAAATATTTTTGCATTGTATGCAAATCTTTCCATAGAAGAAGTCTTGAACCACATTTTCTGTTTAACTGTGTTGTTAATAGCTTCAGTGGAAGCAATGACATATCTTATTTTTAATAGTGTTGCAAATGAAATTATCAGCCAGCTCTGATTTTTCATATTGAAAGATATAATGTATCACAATATATTAATAATAGATAACACATAAATAATACATTTAGTATACAAAGATAGTGTAAAAATAAAAATATATAAAATATATAAAAATATAAATATATATGAAACTGCAGTGAATCTAGCAGAAGAAAACAAAACAATATGAATTTTTGTTTTCTTTTTTTTCTTCTCTGTCTATAAATAAAAACTTCTTACCTTCAATTTTAATACCTTTGAAGCTTGCTAGTCCACTGTAATGTCCCAGTGGGCTGTACCTATTGACTTCTATAAAATAATTAAATATTTGTTGATCTCTATGATGTTAATGAAATTGGAAGTAAATAGCTTTGTACAGAAAAAGGAAACATAATTCATTCATAAAGCACACCTACTTTAAGCAACGGCCAAAAATCTCTCAGCCTCCTGATTTCAATCCTACAGCATACTCAGAGTTGAAGTGTAGCTCTGCATCACCAGACAGGGAAAGCCTGAGCCTGCGTGGCAGTTACTTAACCCTCTTCTATTGTACAAGTTAACGTTAAGCCTCACATAGCAACCCACTGTAGCGGTTTGACCCTGGCCGGATACCAGGTACCCACTAAAGCTGCCCTATCACCCTCCCTCTGCAACTGGAGAGAGGAGAGAAAAAAAACAGCTAAGGATTCATGAGTTGAGATAACAGCTGGGAGAGGTCAGTGACTGATTACCTTCATGAGCAAAACAGACTCAAGGTGGGGATAATACTTATATTTACTAATAACAGGATAAGAGCCAAAGAGTGAGAAATAAAAGAGTCTTAAAAAATACCTTCCTCTCACCCCTCCTTCCTTCCATGTTCTCCCTCCTCCCCACTCAGTGGTGCAGGTGGATGGGGAATGGGGGTTGGGGCCAGTTGTTGTTTCTGCCCTGCTCAAGAGAGGAGTCCTTCCCCTGCTCCTGTGGGATGCCTCCCACAGGAGACCATCCTTGATGGACCTCTCTGGAGTCCACCCTTCAGGCACCAGTTCTTCCCAATCTGCTGTCCCATGGGTCACTCCTCCATGGGTTGCAGTCCTTCATGAATGAGCTGTACCAACGTGGATCCCCCTCAGGAGCCACAAGTCCTACACGGGTAAAACCTGCTCCAGTGTGGTGTTCCCTCTCCACAGGTTGCAGGTCCCTGGCAGGACCCTGCTCCATCTTGGGCCTCCCACGGTGTCACAGCCTCCTTCACGCATCCACCTGCTCCAGCACGGGCTCCTCCCTGGGCTGCAGGGGGGTCTCTGCACCCCGATGGTCCCCCATGGGCTGCAGGGGCACAGCTCCCCACCATGGGCTGCACCAGGGGCTGCAGGGCCTCAGCTCCGGCTCCTGGAGCACCTCCTGCCCCTCCTTCTGCACTGACCTTGGTGTCTGCCTTGTTGTTCCCATGTTCTCACTCTGCTCTTCCCTGGCTGGAATTCTTTCTGGGCAACAATCTCTTGTTCTTAAATATGTTATCACAGAGTAACAGTGTTACTGTTGCTCCCCATTGGTTTGGCCTTGGCTAGCTGCAGGAAGTCTGTCCTGGAGCCGGCTGACACTGGCTTCACGGGACAGGGGAAGCTTCTAACAGAAGCCACTCCGTAGCACCCCCTACTACCAAAACTCAGCCACAGAAACCCACTACGCATGGTGGCAGACTTTTTAACAGGGTCTGAAGCAATAGGACAAAGGGCAGTGATTTTAAGATAAAAAATGGTAAATTTGGACTAAATAAATGGAAACCCTTTTTTTGTAGTGAGGGTGGTGAAACAGTAGAACGGGTTTTTCAGAGAAGTGGTAGGTGCCGTGTTACTGGAACCATTCAAGGTTGAACAAGGCTCTGAAAAAACTTGTGTAGTAGATGATGTCCCTGATCATTGCAGGGAGGTTGGACTAGATGACCTCAAGGGGTCCTTCCAACACAATCTATTCTATGATAGCTTGATTAAGTGAAAAAAACAGAGTGATTTTATTTTTTTTTCATACATGGCATTTTGAGTGTCCCATTACTTAAAAATTTGGTCCATGGTGAAGGTACAGTATATGGGACTTTATGGACTGTTGTACTGGATCAGATCAGAGAAATCTAGTTTTGATGTTTAATGTAAGATATAAGAAGTAAAAATTAAAATTCATTCAGAAGAAGCCATTTTGACACAGTTCTGTTAGGTGCTATGGCAATTCTCTTGCACTGTAGGGGCCTATATCCATCGCTGCAGAGGAAGCATCAAGCATCAAAGCCCTTACCTGTTGTCAAATAATTTGTTAAGCATAAGTAACACAAGTTTCTTACGCTATGTTTTTATTACACACCTGAAGGGCTCTGGTGGTTTGACCCTCACTAGACACCAGGTCCCACCAAAGCCACTCTACCATTCTCCCTGTCATGGTTTGTTTTGTGCCTTTAAAGTTAAGTTGAAAATTGGTTTCTTTTTCCCCTACTTGGGTTTGGAGGAGGGGAGCTGGTCAAACCAGTTTTTCCGAGTCTCTAATGGCTCATCTTAACGGTCCAGCCAAAAATATTGATATGTTAATTGCCTGGTTTTGTCTCTTAGAAAAGCAGGAGAAAAGGGCTGGGAGGTGCTTTGGGACAATGGTGGTGTGTCTTTTGTGGTGCCGGAACAGTTTCACTTTCTCGGTGGTGCGAGAGGGAGCGGCAGGAGCAACTGGAGGTGCCAGGTTAGCTGCTGGGCATTCAAGCTGCTACCTTTTCCCTGAGCAGCAGTAGTGTTTGGAGCTGTTTCCGGTTGGATTTCTTTCCACGAAGCGAGGGCATAGTGATATCCCTACACGGCTGAGACCATCAGAAAAGGAGTGAGTGTGCTGACTGAAGGGGTGGGGTTTCCCTTTCCCCTTCTC
>JAWWES010000094.1:19653424-19667690 GCA_035583135.1 Lophotriccus pileatus | reverse complement strand
TGTTCTCACTCTGCTCTTCCCTGGCTGGAATTCTTTCTGGGCAACAATCTCTTGTTCTTAAATATGTTATCACAGAGGCATTACTATTGCTCTCGATTGGCTCGGCCTTGGCCAGCTGCAGGAAGCCAATCCTGGAGCCAGCTGACATTGGTTCCACAAGGTGGGGAAGCTTCTGGCAGCTTCTAACAGAAGCCACTCCGTAGCCCCCCCCGCTACCAAAATCGAGCCAGAGAAACCCAGTACACCTTTCCCAAGCTGGAGGATGAAGGTTTGGCAGACTGTAACTCTAGGCAGCATACAAAGTGTAAAACACAACTTTCATGAACTGATTATATTACATAGGCATGTTGATGTAAAGACAATAATGTATAAATCAGACTGTGAATTCTGGTTGCTATTTACACTTATTAAGCTTTTTCCATGCTTCTATTACTCTTTTTCTTGTGGATGAATCATCTTTTCATCAGCTCAGTTCTAAATCCTTCATGCTTTAAGCTATTTAGTGCTTCAAGGTCATACAGCTATTATGTTCATATGTTTGTGTGTATATATATGTGTGTACTTGTGTGTATATTTATATATAATATAAAATACTGTGTTGTTTGTCAGATTCATTCTCTCTTCCAGAGCCAACAGCTGTCACAACAGCTAAGGTTCTGACAATTCTTTGTAGCTGCCTTTAAGTTTATCTTCTTATTATGTCAATAGGTAAACAGCTACAGTTAACCTCAACTTCAGTGATAATGAGTGGCAATTACAGGCACAATTAGTGAACTTCATACCTTGTAGTATTTTATAGCATTGAAGCTCCTTTTTAGTATAAAATGAGATATATTTTTTTAAATCCCTCTTGTTCTCTCAGTATTTAAAATCGACATCAATTCATTATTAGCAGTAAACATCCAAAACAGATGGCTCAGATAAGGTTCTGAAAACACAGTAATGGCAATAAAACTAGGTTTTTGTCTGATTTTTTTTTTCTTGCTTGTTGCTATAGTCTCCTCAGTATTTAAAGGCATATTAGGAGGAAAATCCTGACTCAGTCAAGACTGTTTTGTTTTCCCAAATCTTTCACTGAAGAAAATTAAATACATAATTTTATTAATATTCAATGAATTATGTTAAAACTTTGGTAGAATTTGCAATTGTCTCTCTTAAAAATGTCTTATAAAATTTTGGATCTATTTTTATAATACAATGGTTATGAAAAAAAAGTGTGAAATACAGCCAACTCTTGAAAAAAAAGGGGAAGAGAAAGAAAACATTTGCAAACTACCCAGCCAAGTGTGCACACATAGGCACCACTGAACATGGTGGCCATGTTGGGCTGGTGATTGTACTGGCCCACAGAGGAAACTAACCTTTTCCATGCTTAAGTCATGCTTTAGTACAAACAGGAGTATGGGTGATCTGTAACAAATGGTTTTGCCTGTTTGGCAAACAGCTTTTCCCATTACTCTTAGATAAGAGCAGAGACTGGCAGAAGAACTCATTGACAGCAGCCCTGCAAAGAAGGACATGGTTGTCCTCCTGGGTGGAAAGCTGGACAAGAACCAACAGTGCAGATACGTACATTAACAGCCCAGAAAGCCAATCATACCTTGGGCTGCATCCAAAGAGGCATAGCCAGCAGGTCAAGGGAGGTGATACTCCCCCTCTAGTCTGACCACATGAGACCTCAGCACAAGAAAGATGTGGACCTGTTGGAGAGTGCCCAGAGGAGGAAAGCCATGAAGATGACCCAAGTAATGGAACACTTCTCGTATGGAAGCAGGCTGAGAGCTGATCTTGCTCAGTCTGGAGAAAAGAAGGCTTCATGGACATGCCATTGCGGCTTCCAGGACCTTAAGACAGTTTATAAAAAGGAGGGTGATGAACATTTTTATAAGGGCAGGCAAGAGGCAAGGGTTTTGAACTGAAAGAAGGCCAGTTTAGATTAGAATGTGAATAGGAAATTCCTTACTCAGAGAGAGGTGATGCACTGGAACAGGTTGCCTAGAGAAGCTGTGGATGCCCCATCTCTGGAAGTGTTCAAGAAGAGGTTGGATGAGGAACCTGATCTAGAGAATGACATCCCTGTATGTGACAGGGTGGTTGGAACTAGATGATCTTCAAAGTCCCCTCCAACCCAAGCTGTTCTATGATTCTATGATTCTTTAATTCTATGGATTTATGGGGCTGTTGAGATTTAACAGCAAGCCTATTTTCACAGATTTATAACTTGGCATAGAATCTCAGTTTCTATTGAAATCTAGTGCTAGACAAAATTCTCTTCTAAATTTATGTGTTGTAGAAAGAGGAAGTGAGAAAAAATGTTTTCAGTTTTTGCTTTAGGATGCAAAAAACTCCAATATTCTTACTAAATTTTTCTTAGCTCATAATAAAAAAATTATGCAAGCTAGCACTGATCAGAAGGGTGCCACTCTATATTTTATAAATTCTATTTCTTTAACAGCTAAGTGTGACTCCATAACAATCCATAAATCTAAGAACTTTACTTCATAAGATTCTTGCTTCCAGCTCTCAAGAAAGTCACTTATCTTCTGTTTAGATCTTGATAAGGTTTACTAGGCCAAAAACTCCTTTAACGATAGACATATTTAAACAGTAGTAAAGAAAAAGTCTGTGTACAAGTCAGGAAGGGAGCCAGACAACAGCATTCAGTACATACTGAAGTGCATGCAACCAAATGCAGGAAAAATTAAAAGCTTCTGTTACAAAACTAACATTTAGGAAATAAAAGCTTTCAAGTAAATGGAATGCAACTTGCTCAGGCTGGTATTTACTCAAGCCATTTCAAGTATCTGGTAATGTCCACCAAGATGAACTACTGTGTGAACTCTCATTTGCACTTTTTTCTCCCAGTATCATACCTGAGAAATCTTATGTTTAACAGTCTAATGTTCTTGGGGCTTTTTTCATACTTTCAAGGCATAGTTCAGTATAACACCATTTCATTAATACAAACAGACAGTTCAAAAAGTGCATATATTTAAGATCTGTCCGTGTGGTGTTACACATTGACATTTTGAGGTGGTATGCTTTGCTGAACCTACGGGGGCCACGGCACTGAATTCAGCTGTCAGCTTAAGCTAATATCGTAATAAAAGAAGGAGGAATCTGCTTATCTGAAGAAACAGTTATTCTCATTGCCATACTATATCCTGAGTCAGCAAGCCAATATGGAAATTCCCATTAATTTCACTGGGTCAAGATTAGTGATTTATCATGTTTAGCTGAATGAAGTGTAGTGGTACATTATCAAACCAATTTCTAGTGAGAGCAAAAAAAATTAAACCAGTGTAGCAGAAGGATAGATGAGGATCCTATGCGACTCTGCCAATAGAAAGTACACTTAGACTATTTTGTCAGAATCCATTACTGTGATATAAAAGACACTGGGTATACTCTGAAAATAATGTGCTTGTTTTTGGGAACAACAGCATTTCCAGTCCATTAGATGGAAATCTTAGTCTCATACTTTACGTACTTCAGGCACTGACAAAGCACTGATACATGTTATTTGGAGAAAAAAAAAAAAAAAAAAAAAGGACCAAATAATTTTTGTTCTCCACGTAAAATTTTGCTTGAAGTAGACATGGAGACAAAGAATAAGAACATCAGATGTTTATGTCAGGATTTTTTTGAGTCTTTTTTCCTCAGAAAAAAACAGTTTCAATAAACAAGGCTTTAGTTTTTCGTTCTTGTTATTAATTCAATTGAGATTCATCCCACAGAAAATACATTATTAATTTTCAAGTAATTTTCCTTCTTTTATGTACAACAGAGGGCTGGATGCTATGCTAGGCACATACAAGCAGTGAATTTTAATTTAAGTAATGAGTGAAATGTACATTTTATGACATTCTCTGCAGAACAGGAAAATTCCTGCAGTGTGATTTGTTTATGTCGAAGTCTGCCAAACATCACTGTATTATCTCAAAGGCAATTAAGATTATATAATTTTATATATTTTAGGAACAGATTAATAAAAAACTTTAACATTCACTGATAAACAACTCTTTAGTTTTTTCTGTATCTTTTAATACACTAAATAATCCTTCTGTATTTTCTATTTTTTTTTCAGTTAAATCTTTCTTACATACCACGAAGAATAAAAGAAATCTTACTACAGAATCGAGGAAAATAGGATAGATGAGAACCTCAAAAAATCCGGGGGAGGATTAATGAGGTCTATGGCAACTCTGGTTATGTCAAAAAACTCTGGTAAACAATACTAAATTACTTGCTTCAACCAACTATTTCAGTGAAAAAGTCTTTACCACGTGAATGGTGGCTACCCCATCTAAATCTTTCTTATTGTAATTTTACTTTGCTTTTTCTTATCCTCTTCATCTTTGAAGCTGGTACTTAGTTTTAGAAATTACTCAGGCTCCTTCAGCTCTTCTTCAGGTATTCTGTTATTCCATGGTTGTTCTCTGGAGCCACCATCTTGCTTAAACTGAAGCTTACAGGAAAAAGTAGAAATACGAAAAAGACAGAAGTCTTTAGCTCCTACAGGATTTGCAACAGCATGACAGGTCTGAGTCATGTTCTGCTTATTATTCACCATAAACTGGAAATTTTCTGCACTGTGTTTCTATTTGTGTTGCATATTATCTGGGCTAGCTTTAGAAATTTTATTCTGTTCTGATTGCTCTTCTACATATATTAGATTAATTTCAAGTCAAGTTATTTTGAATTCTAAACCTTTTCTATAGTCCTACTTTTGGACCCAAATAGTTTGATACAATCTGCAAATACAGTAAATGGACTATACATTTCATAGACTGTCTCTAAGGAAAGTAAAGATATGGTTTATACTTGCATTGAGATATATGTTTTATTGGAACATATATTTATATGTCTGTCCACAGTTCACAGCAGACTACTGTGGAACCTATTTACTACACCTCTCTTTTGACAATGAACAGAATCAATCTTAGATACTATCACTTTATACAAGTTTCATTTAAACAGTGTTTTCCTTCAAACTTCCAGGTGGGAAGGAAATTTCTCTCCTGGAATGGAGCAGAACTGTAATTTTCCTCCAACAAGCACAGAGCCATTGAATGTGAATCAACTGTTGATTCTGTGAATACATCCCCTGAATAGATGAAATCCCATCTAATGTAAACAGCTGCCGAAAGTGATGAAGGAGAAATAGTGAAAGAAGTGGAAATGGCCCAAGCTCCCTTACTGTTATACACTCTTTACATTTTTTATATGATACGTATTCACCTGACAGATTCATCAAATATACATTTTGTAATCTTTATATGCTTTATAGACACTATAATGAACCTTTGGGAATTAGACACATGGACGTGGAAAGTTCACTCACAGAGATTCACGGGAATCCACAGTGATTCAATATATGTATATGTCTTTTTGTTTATAGCCTCTTTCAAAGTGCTTGGGTGTGATATCAGTTTAACAGAGCTATATGACTTTCCTATATAGACAGCCATGTACGACATTACTGAAATAGCAGATCAGGTTTATCTATTTTTTCTTGCTAACGACATTCAGTCTTTCAGAAAGCAAACAGTAATGGTTGGTGTCCTAAAACCAGCCATCAAGGAAGGCATCATGTATTACTGTAATGAAGAGCAAAGACCAGAAAAGAAATCACTGTTATCTATCAGGTTTTAAGTGGATACTTTCTGAATTCCTGAACAGCACCATATAGCATGAAGGGACACACGTGATCAGTTGTATGATCTTTACAGTAGCACTAGTCTTGAATTGTATGAGATATACATTTTCATTTCATTCTCAAAAGGATGGAACCTCTCTCTTGAAACAAACAAACAAACAAACAAAGCCCCACAAGCAAACAAAAAAAATACAACAAAACCAACAAAGAATTTTATCAAAAGCATTTTACCAACAATGATTCACATAAACAGAATTAATGTTTAGGACAGAAAGCTTCCCTATAGTCTGGAACTGCAAGGTGAAATATGTTCATATTTCAGTAGAATGACGCTTTCCTCTGAGCTACAGTGGCTGTTAGTTTGAGCACACTGTACTGAGAGTAGCTACTGAAAGGCGAAGACATTATGTGGGATCTGAAAAAAACAAGAAACTAGTGTTTAGGTGATTCCACAACATCAGTCTAAAAGCACAAGCTACATCTCTCTTTGAAATATGTTGATTAAATCTGTATTTTTTCCATTTTTGTTGCCATAGTGTTACCGTGCATTTCAGACAGTAAACTTTCACAGAGCCTTCTTCTTCATATCAAAGACAAACATCACTGTTTCTTCGAAAAATTGGTTGTTGAAGCTGGCATTCAACTGACTCTTGAATTCAAAAGTTTTAGTTTTAACAACTTTTCAATTCTTGTGCTCTTCCTTATTATTTTCAGAGACTACTTAGTGCAAGAAATGAGTGGAGCTATGCCACCTATAGCCCCTGAATACCTGACTGTACATTTAAAATATATTTGATTATGCTATTTCAGGGTCTTTTCCTGTAAAGGAAATGAGTTTAAATGCTTATATTTTCATACAGAAAGATACAACAGAATTTATAAAAATACTAAAGGTTCTACCCAGAGGAAGTAAATCAGCTTCCAAAACCTCTCTCAAATATACCTGGTTTGATATTTTACTTCAATTGTTTTGTGTGTCTACATTTTCAGTGATAGCTTGTTAGTATTCTAGAACATAAAAATAATCAGAACATTTCATCAGTTTCATAGCTGACATCCTGCCTAGTGGAACAGTCAGAGAGAACACAAGCTAAACGCAAACTGAGATAGACTTCAGTAAATAATAAGGTTTTTAATTGTGAAGATCTTCAGAATATTTCTGTAGATCTTATATAACTAATTTCTCCTTAAGAAACAGCAAGGTAAAAAACAGGCCATGGGACTGGGGGCTGGGGGGAAGTTCAGGAAAAAAATCCACAAAATTTTTGGATACTTACATTCTATGCCCTCAAAATAAAAGTAGTGTATGAACTTCTGAGATACATCTCATCACCCAGACCTGCTTAGTCACATCTATGGAAATTTTTTTCTCGATGTCCTCATCATTTGCATTAGAATATTTACCTATCCGTGAGAGAATTCTACAGCTGACAAAGAACTGATATATTGAGTGGAGAATTAGAAAGGAGTTTATACAATGTCCTTATATGAAAAGTGACTACTTTAAGATAGTGATATTATCCTGTCTCTTTTACTAAAGCTAGATCTATTCAATTCATAAAGTAAATTTCTTTGCTTATATGAAAGATGCATGCTGAAAACATGACTTTCCGGTATGTGAAAACATGATGTGTGCTGAAACACAACTTCCCTATAACACATATGTAGCTGAAAACAGGCTCCTGGTTTAACAGAAAAATAGATTATCCATAGCTGACTTAATTCCACTCATACTGTATTAGCTTTAATTTACTAAAATTATCTTCGGCTTAAAGTATGTTTTATTCAGGAATTCTTTGTCTTGGTTATTTAATTGTATGTGTTAAATCACAGCATGGAAAAAAAATTGCTCACTATATTCGTACTGATCTCCTTTCCATTCTGCTTATGTTGATTATATAACATTTTGTCCTTAAACAGTGGACTGATCATGATTGCTTTCATTATCCTTGAAATTTCCATAGAATTAAGAATAACTACATACAGCGGTAGGGTTTTTTTTGGGATAGAACTTGGCTTCTATATGAATAAAATGGAGATTGATTCATTTCCCAAAGTTAAAAGTTGATGGAATTGATGTTTTAACATGGTAATTTTACTATAAGGCATATGCTTTTTTATACGACTTAGTGTTTCGTGATTCCTTGGAGAGGACACGACAGTGTGATTTTGAATGAGGAATCCACTATATACATTGGGTTAATAAACAAAACATGCGTCAGTAGCTAGAAAACTAACCAGTGGGGCAGGGGGAAAGGAGAACTGAGGAGAAGTGGGCAATCTGTCAAGTCATAATTTTAAATTTTTAATCCAGGCTCCTACTAGACTTTGGTCAGACAGAATTCTCTGATACAGAAATGGTTTGTGCCTGTGGAAAGCACACAGAAAACTTAATTTGTCTCTTCAAACAAATAGGAACACAAAAGGACCAATCTACTAACATTATTTTTCATCTGCATTGCTTTCTCTAATAGAGGTCTGAGAAGATATTGAGAAGACAGAATTCATAAATGCTGTATTAAGGAATAATAAAATCAATACATTTTTATGTATGAGCACAGATTGACTAACTTTTACATTTGTGTTACTTGAGAGTATGATATTTCAACCTTAAGAATGTTTTATTGTTGTTATATATTCTCCTCCCTTATTCTTGATCTTTTGAAGGGGGATGATTTCTGGTTATAGCTTGCGTTAATTTTGAAGGTAATCAGCTTACCAATTTACCATCAAATCAAAACACCTGCTCTTCATCCATTTAAAATCCCTTAGGAGGCATACTTCAGTTTCATGAAAATAGAAAAACCAGCCCCACACTATCTTAGAGTAGGTTTTTCTGTTTAAAATCCCGAAAGCTCATTCCAGAAATATAGTTACCACAGAACTCAAGTTAAGTAATTAAACATAAAGTTTAATTTCCATAAATTATCTTAGATTGCCTAAAGTAATTTACATACAGAAAAGATCAGAATTCAGTCTTTGCTTTGAAATAGATGTATTTTATTCTCAAAAAGAAGTACCATGCTATCTTTGGAAGGGAGTAAAATAATGCTTTCAGAGCAGAAACACAGTTGTACTTTCTACTAGTTTTATGTATCTTTTCTATTCAATAGCTTGCAACATAAATGCATGTGTACTCACATATGTGCCTCTCTTACACACACACAGAGTATTTACAGATACCTCTGCAGAATTTTAATAATGGAATGAAAATTCATTTCTGATTAAGTGTAACATTTTTCTTTCTGCCACTTTTTTTGCTTGGCAGGGAGTAGAGAAATTAAAAGCTTTTGCCACAACCCCTTAGAATCTGATAGAGATTGATAGCTTCTGCAGTGAGGCATAAGATAAGGCAAACAGACTTAAAAAATCAACAGTCAACACATAAGGAAAGCTGCATGGCAGCTATAAAATCAAAACTGTTCCAACTAGCTAATGCCAGGACAAGGAGATGAATTTTAATAAAACCAGTGGAAATGTTGTAATGTTGCACTACAAAATATAATCATTACACTTTCAACACCTTGAATATTCTAAGATAAAAAGGGAGCTGGCTGTAATGAGAAGAATACAGTTAGAGCTTTTAAACACAAATCTAAAAAGCCTGTTGTTTACCTAGTTCTCACTCATGAGAGCTAGCTTTGTCCAAAACTAGCTACATCTCCCAGAATATTTCTTCTGATTTCAAAAGCTTCTAAATCAACCCCCAAATTACCTGCCTAAATCCTCTTTTTGGAGTTTATGTAAATCGTGGAAATAAATATTTACAAATATTGCCTAGTCCTACTCCACGTGTTCTTCTTAGTAAAGACACTGAAGCTCTAATTAAGACAAAAAACTTTGTTCTTTCTCAGTAGAAATAGGGGAGAGAATGAAATAACTGGTAGCAAAAGCCATTCTTTTTTCACTAATCATGTGCCTGAGAAATGTTTGAATACAACAGATGGAATTCACGTTTTAGGAAAATATTCTTCCATTTAGAAATGTATTATAGTTTAATTGCACTGTGTTAAAACTCTTTACTGTTTGTCTCATTTTCAGATCATTAAGGATAAGCTATAAAGTAGCTGTTAAAGTAGAAGGTGAGAAGTGACTTGGGGACTCCAGCTATACTGCTGGTATTACGATAGAAATGCTTTTTGACAAAATAGGTTCTAATTCTAAAGTGAGAAAAGTTTTGAAAGAGCAAATAAAGAAATTTTTAGAATTTAGCAGGAAGAAAGCATATGGAAGTGCTACTACTTTTTACCTTATCAAGATGAAAACTAAAAAATCTGTCAAAGAAAAATAAAATTGCGGTTTCCATGTTCTTATTCCTTCTGCTTAAATGCTCTTGTCTCACACTATCTTCCTGATCTTTCCTACTGATGAGCTGACACTCTCTTGTCTTCCTTTGAAATTCATCTTTCCAGTATCTTTGGCATCCATCTGCTCTCATTTGCTTTTGACTTGACATCTGAAGGGCTTTGTACTCTCAGAAGGCCAAAGCCATTGATGGCTGAGCCTCTGTACTTTCATGGATCTTCTGTTTTACCACTATCAGAATATTATTTTCATCCCTGCAAGTGACCTTTATTTCTTCTCACATACCAGCTTTGATGATATTTACGATTTTAATGAAATCAAACTTGCAGTTTAACCTCTCTCAAGTTTCTGTTTATAAATTATTGCTGATTTTTACATCCAAATAAATCTACTTTGCATATTTTCCTTCTAAATTGTCATGATATGAAAGACTTGGGCTCAATACATTTGCTACATTACAACTAGCTAATGTAAAAACACACATTCCTAAAAGGGGTCAATAATTTCTCTATGGTTAATATTTGCCTACGGATTCAATAAATTTCTGACTATAAAACAAGTCTTTGGAAGTTGATGAGCTGCTTTTAAGCAGGGATTCTCCATTTGAGCACTATATCTGAGGCTCATTTTCAGAGAACTACCTTAATATAGCTTAAATCCCACTCCTTTGAAGTGGATCAACAAATTTCCTAAGAGTGGTGGGGTGGAGGGGGTTAGAAATAGTAGATTCCTTAACTGTAGGACTCTGAGATGATCTGGGAAGGGAACTGGCTATCCCATCAGTTTCACAGTGTCTTGTGATTCTGTGACATTATTCCTTAAACTGTTGCTATTGATACAGGCATGGAAATGGTTTATTTTAGCTGGTATAAAGTGATTCTAAGATGAAGATGGAAATATAGATGTCTCACAGGCAGACTGTGCAATTTAATTTTATTTTTACATATTGGAAGAAAAATACGAGATTTAAGAACTCCTGTAAGCCTCAGAGTCTCTGTGATTATTTGGAATGACTGCAGATGACAATGGAAAAGGATCCATTTTAGTAACAAATAGGTAAGCAGGTTTGACTAATGCATTTCAGGTCACTGTCATACAGTGGCATTCAGCTGTGATGGAGCAGCTCGGCAGAGCACAGCCACAGGTGCCAACACCACCTGACACACAAATGATGGATGGAACAGTGACATTTTATGAAGTCAGCTTAAACCAGTTTATCATCAGATACCCTTAAAAGGGCTTTATCAGTCTAATCTACCCCTCTTTCTGCAAACTCCGTGAGAGTCTGTTCTGAAACTTAATCTAGTTTTTGGGTTACGTGTCTAAATAATATGCAGTGGCAGACTTACTACTTCAGTTCTTTACAGTGATGAGAGGGCTGCAATTCGAAGAATTTGAAGCTTACTAGAAGGCACTCTCTGGCTCAAAACCTGATGACAAATACAGTCTGGTGAAAAGCTTCCATCTTGAAAGTAAGGATTTTTCAAGTGTAAGTGGCACTGGTTATCCCTTCAGGACACAAATTTTCCTGGTGCCATAGAAAGTCATTAGAATGCTCTCAAAAAGCTAAAGACAGTGTTGACAGGTACAGGACAGTGCTGAGTGATGACTGGAATTAACACTGGGAAAAATGGAACTTTGATAGATCTAGCATAAATTGTGTCAATTTGTCATGTGAAACAAATATCAAATTAACTTCCTAAGCTGTACACTGTTCACAGAAATCTCTCAGATCAGTTGGAGCATCAGTGTGATGAAAGGGAAAAGAACCTGTGCACAAAAAGCAGAAAGAAAAATTGACAGGAAAGATATATCTGTAAGCATGATGCAAATATGATATTGGCAAAAGATCCAATGGTCAGTCTGAGGAAATTAAAAGAAATTGAAAACATACTTCTAACTTCTCCGAGAATATCAGATCTACTATGATCACTTAGATATAGGTGTTGATACATTTGATATCTTTTCCAGTTCACCTTGCAAGGCTTGCACAGCTGACAACAGATACTGTATGCCAGTGGAGTTTGAGCCTGGACATAACTGAAACCAAACCTTTTTACTTTCAACAGCATCCAGACATCATCATGTGCACAATGCTGGTAGCTTATTATAATACTCCAGGGAGATAGATCCAAGAACTTCTGATGATCATTCTTGGTACAAACCTTTTCTTTTCTGCTGAGAATTGTCAGGGCTGCAAATTGAATTCTTAGCTAAGTCCACAAATACTGACTGTAGATTTGGTTTTCCAACATAAACCAAATCAGACTTATAGCAGATTTAAGAATTTCTCTTTTTATTGTACCCATTGCAAGTATCTGACTTAAAATATTAAACCACTTAACAGTTTAGGGATATGCATCTATAGAAATAGAGTGTGCTATGTATAGTTTTTGCAGTTGTTTAATAAATACTTATAATATCACATTTGCATAATACTCTTCTGTGTTTTAATTTTGGACTTGTGATTTTTTTTATAAGATTCTTCTTTTTGCTATATTCAAAAACACAAGAAAGCTTTCAGATTTAAAACTGAACTTAGAAAAGTCTATTATATGAATCCTATCATAATAGTTACAGCTAACCTTGGGTCAGAATTTCCCTTGGAGAACAGTTCGAAAATAGGTATAAACTTTTCACAGTTCACTTAAAACTTTATAAATTATTCTACACCACACACAGCATAGTATATTACACCCTTTAAATTAGTTTTCTGTTCTCTTTTTTATTTGGCCATATGTTTTGGGTCAACACTAAAGCATCATGCAGTTGATTTTTCTTTTTAATAAAGTTGAGAATGCAGAATTTTATTGTTCACTTGTAAAATTGGTTATATAAACAACATGCTATGCACACAACTGACCTGCAATTATTCTTTTGGAGCTCAGTGTGGAACACAGTAACTACACCACCATTATTATGGACTTCATGTCAGTCCAAAGCAATTCAGAAGGTCATTTCAAATGTTGTCTCTCACTGTGACTAATATACCTCATTGAAAAATAATCTTTGGTTCCCACCACTGCTGTGAACTTCTCTGCTTTAGACTTTACGGAACTACTGCATCACAGAAATGTTGAAATGTGCTCCAGAGAATGTCTGCTTCCCTGGCTAGGGAATCTCGACACATTAACTTCTCTGCAGTAGTTTAGAACCCAATTCAATTGACAAGAAAAGTTCAAACGTCCTAAACATGAAGCAAGGTAACAAAATTCTTTTGTTCAACCTCACTTTAGCTCTATCAAAAAATTGCCGTCCTAGAAGCACATCTTGGCCACAGAGTCCAGTCCAATCCACTGACCACTACATCAGTGCCAAGACTCTAAATTATACCCTGAATTCTGTACCAGATTATAAGCTTGAAATTTAAAGCAAATTGGTGAAATCTGAGTTTTGCCATGGTTGAGATCCCAGTGCAATTCACTTCCATCTGGATAAGATCAAAAGCTCTGATAGCATCCCAGACATAATTAACCATGCTAACTTGACTTAGATTTCATCACTTTGCAAACCTGCCTGTTTTCATTTTCTACCTGTTCTTACAAGCTCCAAAGACTTTTGGTTCCTCTTGCAAAGATAGATTTGTAGCAACTTCACACAAGAAGATAACTTTTACTTGTGAGAACTTACGGATGATTAAGGCCTAAAAAATTTAGTTTTCAAAAATACAGGAGAAATTAAATAGAAAAGATACTGATTGGATAATAAGGGTGATAGAGCAGCTTTGGTGGGCATCCTTCATCTAGCCAGGGTCAACACACATGGGGTTTGAGGAATTTGAGATAAGTATAGTAATTGGGAGATGTAAAGGGCAAAATATGGGCTGAAAAATGTTAGAGAGCAAAATGATAGTGGGCAATTTTGTTTATTGCAATTGTGAAGGGATGAGGACTGGACTATATGTAATTTTTCCACTTTTATTCAGTGTTGTCATGTATTTTGATTTTGATGTGGGGAATTCTGTTTTTTGTTACTGCGAATGAAGTTTGTGAAGACTGTGTGATAAATATGGATTTTAATGATAAATCTTAAATATGTGATTCAAAGAGGCTAAGGAGTCTGAACTGGAGCAGGTTTGCTGATAGGATTTGTGACTCTGTGGAGTAACCCACACTGGAGCAGTCTGTTCCTGAAGAAGTGCACCCCATAGAAGGGACCTATGCTGGATCAGCCTGGTTCTTTTCATTATATTCTTTGTCCCCTGTCAAGCTGATGAGGGAGTGTTTCAGTTTGAGTGAGACACAAGTGTTTTGCTGAGAATAAACCATGGGGAAGACCCAAAAGCTCCTCCCCCTAAGCAAT
>JAWWES010000094.1:19636026-19646287 GCA_035583135.1 Lophotriccus pileatus | reverse complement strand
CTCGAAGGCCTTGTCTGCATATGCGGGTAAGGACCTTCCCCGGCTCTTCGTTCGCGAAGACGGGCCATTATTATTACATTGTTCACTACTAGCGATTTTTATAGCAAGATAGAATATCTCTCTCACTCCTCAGACACCATCAATGTCTATGCATTACATATGTTAGCAATATGTAATATTGTTACATGTAATACAGATTCAAAATCAATAAATATGCTCACTCATGCCATCTAAAGAGAGCCATTAAAGCAGTTTGTGGTCTGAGGTGTATGATGGCAACCTCCAGATCTTATTTTTCATCTGCTTTCTCGATATTAGAAGTAGGAGAGCACAGTATTTTCTATTCAGACCAGTTATATGTTGCCAACTAATCAAAATGCAAAGAAACATGAATCCTCAATATTGCTTACTTGTTGTAGCGGCAGGGAACATCTTGTCAATCCCACCTGCACTGCTCTTTAAATAGTTCACTGACAGTGAGTTTCATTATATGTAGCACTGTTGGTTTCCACGTGATTGAAGCACTTGGATCTGAAAAGATCTATTCAGTGGTGTAAAAGACAGTGAAATTATTTTCTCTTCTCCTGCTCTTACTGGACAGATGTAGCCAGTTGAGATTTAACAAAAAGAAAATAAAGTCATGACCTAATAGTAGTGCATGGACACTCACTTACAAATAGACAAAGGAAGGATAAGAAAAAAAGAAATAGCTAATCTATTCTTAGTATAGTTTAACTTGTAAGAAAAACTTCAAGAGAATCCATCAAAAAGTTATCAGTGAAAAAGTTTCAGGGAAATTTGCTCAACACTAAGGAGTTGCATTGTTCAGCTTGCCTGGAGCTGTCAGAACAGTGAAAGTGTCATGGAGAGAGAAAGGAAAGGACCAACCAGGATGCCCCCTTGCAAAATTAAAGTACTAATGTATTTATAGACTCTCTGGCCATTTTAGCACACATAATAGCACATGCAGATGTGGCTCTTGAGTGTTAAACTGAACCTCACTCTGATCCAGCACCACCTTTACTTTTTTATTCTTTGCTTCAGGCAGGTACACTTGCCCACTAAATCCAAGAAGGGTTTTTATTTTAACTGTCATGGTAGGTGCAACCATCACCTCCAAGTCACAAGACTCACATATTTTGCAAGTACTTTTTTTGGTTTCTTTTTAAGTCTTTAAAATTTTGTAGGAGCCAAAGAATTTTACTTTTATTGCCTATACCAGAAATGGTTGGGTACCAGAACAGTAATTAATGATTATCACAAAACATGTCAAATTTTACCCATAACTGGATTTACAATGAATAATATCACAACCAAGGCCAAAGAATTGTTTATTTAATTCCTATCCTTTCCAAAGAGGATCCATTTATATTCTGATTACTTTGTGATAGTGTTATGCCAGTAAATACTACATAGCTTTAATCAGAAAGACCTCAGTTAATATCCATATTCCCATTGAAGTTTGTCTTGTATTTTGTGTTGCTCAAAATAAAATACTTTACGCAACATAATATGAAAAAAATGCTCATGTTGGTGCAGTCTCTAGCAGAGATGGAAGGTGAGCTGTTTGAATGTGTGTGCTCCTGCTGTTTGAGATTGAAAGCACAGGTCATTAATGTTTTACTGGTGTCTTTCATACAGCACCCTTTATGCAAAAGGTTTTTAAAGGAGCTGGGTATAAAAGCTGGCTGGCCTCCTGATTTAACACTGCTAGAGCAGGGGTTTCCTGCAAAAAAATGTATTAGTACTGCACGGATGATAGGATCCTAAAGTCCAGACAGTGTGAGACAGTTGAAGAAACAAAGTCCCAGGGCTATTACAAAATGACAAAATAAAAATTGTACACTCACAGCAGGAGTTTGACTGGTTGAATTTAATCACTATTTCACTCTTAGAAAGAATAATTTCAAATTTTTCTAAGCATAAATCCATAAATTTCTTCAGTAATGAATGATATTTTTCTTGATTTCCTTGTTTAGCCTTATCTGAACAGATTTTGTCAATGAGGTAATCACACAGAGACCATAAAAAGACCTATATTTAAGCAAGTATCTACTGAGTTGACTTCAGAGCATTTGGTCAGCATTAGGGCTTTAAATTATGCTCTTTGTTGTTGGCCAGGAGCAGTAGCAGGGCCCTATTCAGCACCATTTGAAAAGATGTAGTGGTTACCGTGTCTCCATGACTTTCCCTATCTGCAAGCAGTGCTGTGGAGGGCTAAGACTTTGCCTACCTCTCATTACTTAGAGTTACAAAGCTTGTACCAAAGCTTGTAAGTTGTCAAAGGCTTCTTATAGTCCAGAAATTGTCTTGTTCCTCCATCTTTGACACAATTCTCTTCTATTTTCCAACTATAAAGCCATTAATATCAAACTAAACAAGATGCATCGCCTTATATAAAATTACAATACAGGGCTCTTGTATGACTTTAGATAAAGGGAATTTGGAATATGAGACTATTTACCCTTACCAAAATAAGAAAATTTCTGAAACAACTAGGTCCTATAAATATTTTTTAATTCTTTTTCAATTTATTTGTATAAAGAAGAGACAGTTTTTGATGTAAAAAAATGTGTCCAATGAGAAGGCAAACATGGCTAACTTTATAGTTCATTATTAGTTTTTATAGTTATTATTTACTGAAAAATTTTGAGTCACAGAATCACAAAATCACAGAGTTGGTCAGGTTGGAAGGGACCACAGGAGGTTATCTGGTCCAACCTCTCTTCTCCAGCAGGGTGACCCTAGAGTACATGGCACAGGATTGCATCCAGATGTTTCTTGAATATTTCAAGTGGGGGAGTCTTTCAAGTGCTTCAGATAAGCAAGCTTTCTGATAAAAAAAGGATCAAAATAGTAGGGGGGGGGGGAAGCTTTACTCCACCTTTGCAGTTTTGGTATAGAGATACATATTTCTCGTCAGCAGTATTTTCTGGGCTGTTCTACAACTGCAAGGATTACAATCAAGTCTTATTGACAGAAGCTACTCATTAGCTGACTTTTGATTAAATTCTTCTATTTTTCATAGACAACCAAACATTTTCAAAAAATATCTGCCTCACAGTTTCTTTTCATTTGAAAAAGATTTTCAATATACTTCTTTGAAAACCTGGCACTCAACTACAAATGAAGTTAGGTACTTAACTGACAGAGCAGAAGTTGGTTGCTGCTTGCCATGCATGGTACCCAAAGGGATCTGAGTGGAGCCAAGTGGTAGCTGCCACTTGATGCTTGTACAGACCAGTTTAAAGGTACGTTTGCCTGAATTCAAAAATTCCTATGTTAGACCATAACAAATACATAAGACAGCTTTGCAAATCAAAATTCATTCTTTTCTGTAACTCAGTACCTCCTTCACTGTAACTGGAAAGCACAGCTTGCACAGAAAATTCACAGTCTGTTTTCTGTCCAAAAATGAGCAGCAATAACCTTTTTAGGAAAACACAGTTGTGGTTCCTGCAAGTTTTGTCCTACACCTCAGTATTGGAGTACTCAGTTACAGAGAATATTGAGTAGTCTAGGCATGAAATGAAAATTTCCTTCCTCGATACGTCATTAATTTTTACCTTTCTTAAATTATAAACAATAATATGAAGACAGATTTACGTGAAAGAAAGTGGTCTACACCCATTTTTTGAGGTTGGGACTTACGTTTAGGTCAGACTTGTTAAGCATTTGATGACTGAACAAAACAGGAGATACAAAAGACCACTGGTTCCCTTGACATCTGGCTGGCAGCAGGCTGACACACCTTCCAAAACCTCTGAAGACAATTCCAGAATTTTAGGCTACTGTTTCCTGTAACATACAGGCAATGTCCAATAACACCATTGGACAAGTGCTGCAGTTGTTGAGATACTGTAAAAGTGGATCCCTATTTACTCCTCTGGCTATATTTTGTTGGAGTTTTTTTAAGTCATTGAATCCACATTCTGCTTACTAGTTTTGAGATTTACATAACCTCAAAATATTTTAGAGGAACAGAACCCTGGAAAATGCTATCTATCTTTAATTCTGTTGCCTGTAATAGGAATAACTGACACTTAGTATGAAAAGATTAGTTTCAAAATTATTCGCAGTTATTTGCATATACATTACCAGGTCAAGCTGATATGCTATGATAAACAGATAAGAGCACTGTGTGCAGTTTACTTGAATAATCTTCAGAATCTTTGCATATTTCCTAAATAATAATAATAAAAAATAAAACTATTTTTGTATCCCTATCATATTGAAAAATTGGGCAGTTCCATCTAAGGTTTTCTGAAGATAAGACGTTACAGAGTGAATCTGGATTTCTGCGGTTTTTTGGTTTTGCCTTTTTGCTTTTCTCATTTGGCTTGTAGAGCATTACCATTTCAGGCATGCACACCAGATGGGCAGTAGGAAATAAATGGATAAATAAAATCTCAAATGTCTGGAGCCTTTAAATTGATTACTATGTTAGTTAAATACCAAGTGACTAATTTGCATGTGCACATTTCAACTGAGCAGAATTTATTTTATTTAAAGGCCTGACATATAATCAAGTTTTGTTTGTCATACCCTTTCACGCCCAGCTTTTTACATACAACCTAGCTTTAAATAACACATGCAGCTGGTGAAAACAAGTCTGTGGTAATAACATAGTTACCTTGTATTCCTTCCCAATTCACAAATAGCTCATGCTGCCTGCATGATTAACAGATATGCTGGGATATTAGATGTCACAAGGAAAAATATCTGCTCTGACAACATTCATAGTAGAATTAGTTCTAGATAATTTCCTACTGTGTAGTATAGCTCAAGTGAGGCAGATCTGCCTTGTGAATATATGTGTGGGAGGATGTGCTAAAGCCCTGGCACCCTAAAAATCGAGTCCTTTCCCTGTCAGTCACTTTTTATTTCTGAAAAACTTCTGAGTTTAGAACTGTCTTTATCATGTGGATATAAACCTCCGCTTATTGTGGAGGGAGAACAGGTTTTTCTGCACCCACCAGCACACCTGACTAGCTGCAATGATTCAGCAAGCACCTTGTTTTACAGCTGATTTCCTGCTCAGAGAAGCCTGGATACAGTGACTCAGTCCAGTGCTGCCGTGTTTTAGTACAGTAAGTACAGTAAGCACAATCCCTCCATTTAACTCAGCTTAATCCTTGAATCAGAGCAAACACTACTTGATCTACTATAGGAAAAGTCCCAATGGATGTGTTTTCAATATTGTGGTGGCAATGCTGGGTGCTGAGTCCTTGCAGCTCCCATACTGACAGCAGTCAAGGACATGCCAGAAAAACCTGTGCATCCCTATTTCTCTATCCTCCAGGACACCACTGGCCCAGTGCCATATTTTCCACTACTGCTGAGGTTTACAGTGGGCTTAAACTTCTCACAAGCCCTGAATTGCTCAGGTGGTTGGACTAGATTATCATTATAAGTTCCCTCATAGTGAAATACTCTATTCTATTCTCAGGTTTCCAGTGCTGGCAGGGCATTAATATCACTATTTAATTTTTCCAGAGATAAGGTGCAAGATGTGGTGATATCCTACAAGCAATCAGAAAAGAAACTCCATGGTGAGAGACACCGTATAAGACTTGGCCCTAGCTCCCAAAAAGCTTTCTCATTAGTCTTGGTTTTCATGTATGGTCCTGCATCTGAAATGAGCACTGTAAGAGGATTCTCGAAGGGACTAAATTGAAGACTATTTTTACACTTGATTTATTGACTTTTTTTTCATGAAACAGCAGTATACATAACAGTCAACCCAAAAATATTCTCTGTAGTGGGGCTGATCTCTTCCACTGTTTACCTCACTTTTCCCCCTTTTCAATCATAATAAAAAATTGTTTACTTTCCTTCCAGTTTTCAATTTGCTGCAGTTATTTTTCTTTCCTTTTCTTTCCAAGTTCATTGTTTTAAGTGGTACTAACAACAGCCACTTTTCACCTTCTATTTTCTTGTGTATGCATTAAAGAAAAAACTCACTGTTCAATACTGCATGGCCCATATAATTTTGCTACCGTGCAGCTATATCTGACTCATTTAAAATAAAAAGCAGAGCCAAAACCATTATCCTGAAAGGCTACAAAGATAAATTTGCCTTTCCAGTTATTTACAATTTTTTCAAAATGACAAATATTCAGCCATGAATTCTTGAGTTTGGTTGTGCATTAATCTCAGTATGTATAAATCTTCACATTAAAAAATCAAGGAAGAAAAAAAATGTGAAGGAACCGAAGTTCTAAAACATTAAGTTTATTTTAGCTGCAGTAAATGCACCATGATTCATCAGTCTTGACAAAGTATTGGGAGAGAGGAAAAGCACCTCAGAGCCAGAAGGTTTCATGGTTTTATAGCAAGGTAACATCATTCCAATTTTGAAGACTTTCTGTCCAATACAAATTTATACTACAGATTATCTTGGCTCCTTTCCACAAGCCCACTGTTATCTCTTCCTGCCTTATTTTTCCCAGAGAATTTTTAGGTACCCCTGCTTCTATTTAGTGAATTTTCTTGGTTTTTCTCTGTCTTTCACTGACTGCTTTTTCATCATCATTACTTATAAAATGCTTTCCTTCTAGTCTACCCATAGATGCATATTTTTAGTTGAGATCCTGTCTTCCCTAGTCTTTGGCCAATCTCCATAAAATTAGCAGAGGTCTGAAAGCACTGCAGATGGCAAAAGCTGCTGTGTGATGCTTCATTTCATTATGGGTTTCTGATCTTTTAGAATAGGCAGGGTAGGTGTCAGAGACAATTTTCATTGCGCATTCCTGACATATTTAAACAGAACCACAGGAAGGTGGTTCTGTTTAAATATGTCAGGAATGGGCAATGAATATTGAATGAATAAATATTCTGTTTAAATAAATAAGGTACACAGATCATCCATTTCTGAGCTATGGTTATGCTCTACTTCCTATAGCTTTGGAAAATGGTTTGCTTAATTTCAGTTAATATAATACTTAAGCCTCAGACAAGTGCACTGAAAAATTCAAAGGTGAAAGAGAGAGGGGAGGGGACAAGTAATAGGGCCATCATTGTTGGGACTCCTTTCGTATCACATTCCACCATATGAATAAAATAGTGAGATTATATACATATGTTACTTTTACCCTCATTACAATCTCAAACACAAAATACACCCACAAAATAGGAAAATCTATGGGTTTGCATCAAAATGACTCCTAGTCTTTTGGGTGTGATAAATGAAGACCAGATGAGAGACAGGAAACAAGAAAAAGAAAAGCAACCAAATAAGATTAAGAAACTTCACAAAAAGAGTATTTGGGATTTAACTTCCAGTTACAAGTTCAGTAATTGAATTTAACTGGCAAGTGACAGAGTTCAAATTATTATCATTAAATAAACAGCCATGGCCCAAAATATTGTTAGTAGGGCTCTCTAAAAATGCAGAAATTTTTATATTTTATAATATTTTATACTTAAAAAAACAGACTGTGCTGATAAACTGCACCAAAAGAGAAAAAAAAAAAAAAAAAAAAAAAAACAACTAGCAAATAAACAACAATAAAGAAGAAAAACTAGAAAAGAAAGAAAAATTAAGAGCTTTAAACCTCACAGAACATCAAGAGATGGATAGTGGACCCCATTATTGCAAATAATCAGCAAATAAATTAAAATAAAATCATTAATATGAATTGCAGTACTCAAACTGACAAAATTAAAAGAGGAAACAAAATCAGTAGCCACCACTAAAGGACAGAATTAATTACTAGATGACTAGATAAATCTGGTTTACTTCAGAATAGGCAACACTACTTTTCCAAGGAAAGGCCCAGCTTTAAAAATGGTTAGGGATTTTTCTGAAGGAATCAACAAACATGTTCATAAAGTTGTTCATTTTTTATAGTCTGGTCTTCCTAAGGGCTTTTGACAAAATCAGTTCCAAACCCTGTTGACAGAGGATATTGTGAACATATGTGTTCAAGGGAGCATTTGCTAAGTTTGAAGACAGATCCACTGAGGTTTACCAAGCAGACAAGTAATAGCAGGAAATGTTTTGCACTGCATAGAGTTGGAGGTTACACATTTATCAGGATGGAGTATCAGACATATTTGCACTGCTTTTACCCTTCCTTTTCCAAACACAGAGGTAGAATCTACCTCTTTATAGGCCCACAGCCTGAAGAAATAAGGCAATCTCCATAATTTTATATTCATAAATAGGCATTTGTTGTACTTGTCCAGTACCTCTATGTGGTATTGTGTGCCCTGAACAAGAAGTGACAGTGCCTTGATGTTAACACACTTTCCTCTTTAAAACAGACTAGCTGCAGTAATACAGATGCCAACAGCATTTATGAGGAGGAAGTAGATATTTTGGGTTACATCTAAGTTCACTACATAGCCAGGTCTGCGATTCAAGTACTTAAAATAAGTTCAAAAATTAATTATTTTTTTTTTTAATGTGAGCCTTTTTTTGTCATGAGATGAGTTCCTTCATTCCACCAGACAGACAGTAATGACATGTGAAGGTATATTCCAGCTCTGGCTTGCAAGCACCTGAACAAATTCAGCCAGGGCAGATAAACGAGTAGGAGTAAGAAAGCTGTATGATAAATTAATAATTCTGTTCATCCTTTCAGTTGAATAGTTTATCATGTACCTAATACCTCTACTTATACACCTTCATATATATATGTATTTCTTTCATACCTCTCCCTATTGACTTTGTACCAATTAATGTTTGTTAGTATAGGTTTCAGTTAAGTCATGAAGCAGGTGTTAGTCAAAATTGTTTACTTATATAATTTTATTTTTTTTCTACCATTTTTAGTTGACTATCTACTTTCCATAAAAGGGTTTTTCAAGCAATTAGTAACTTATGTCTCACCTCTGAGAAGCATAATCTTACCCATTAAAGCAAAATTATTTAGTAGGACTCTGTTAAACTAGATTAATTCAGCTTCGAAAAAAAAATAAAACAACTCCACTAGACTGTTGTTTCAAAAAAAAAAAAAAATTCCCACCCATCTCCTGAAGCCTAATTTTAATTTTTCCTTGTATCAAATGAAGAGTTTAGAATTTTTTTAGAGACTAGATGCAGGAAGATAGAGATTCCTCACTAATTTTAGGCATTCTCAGCTTAGCCCAGGGAATTTGAGAGAAGGGGTTGTGAGATAACTTGAAAATACTTTCCATTTAACCAGATATGACAACAGAAACTGAACTGTTGATTTTATTTAACTTACTGTACTCAGAATCATATATTAAATTTTTAGATAATTCCTCCAGATAACTGCATTGCAAGAGCAGAAAAATGTGTTGTGAGGACAGTGTATGCCTCATCTGACTGTGCTAAAACACATCAAACCTTTCCTACACAGTATTATCCCGCGGCTTTATGCTTAGAAGCCATTTTGGATTAAGATTAACAATAAATTTTCATTCATATATTTGTCATGTAAAATCCCATGATACATATTTTCCTTACAGTACATCATTGTTCTTTCCACTCTTGGAATCTAACTGAAAATCACTTTGGTGGAACCTTCAGTGGAATGAGGGATTATTTTTGATACTTCAATAAAGGTCTTCAAGCAAAGGTTTCTACTTACCCTGTGATCCACACCAGGCATCAATGGAAGTTAAAATCAAAGCAGCTCTTTATTGTGCTTCCAACTATCAGACTTTATTTGAATAAATTAGAGGAGAAAAAATATGGCAATATACTTTATTAATTTTACTGTTATCCCTTGGATGGATTATTTATCATTAAATGGTAAGATATGATGCACAATGTTTGTTCAGGAAGAATGAAATATAGCCTGATGTATCCTCTAGTCTGTGAAACATTACTAATACCTAGACTTTTTTTTTTTCCCAAGGGCCAAAAATTACTTCACAGGGCAAGTGAGATAGCATTTCAGGGTTCATTACAGCATCAAATTGCTTCCACTGCTGGTGATCTGCAGAGATTTCACTAGTCTCCCTTCATTCTATATTATCATGTAGTTATGTCTTTGGTCTTCATACCAAAGGGATACTTTTCATTTTAGAATAAATCTCCTAATGACAATGTTTTTCTTAATGGGCCACTGCACATCAGTCTCTTTTCCAGCAATAGAATCAGAAATTCCTTTCTGACCATCTGCCATGTAAATGGACCAGAGTCTTGAGAATGATAATGGAAAATAAAGCCATAGAAGGTTCCGTGTATAAACCACAGAACATCCAAGTACATTTTCCTTTCCTTTCCTTTCCTTTCCTTTCCTTTCCTTTCCTTTCCTTTCCTTTCCTTTCCTTTCCTTTCCTTTCC
>JAWWES010000094.1:19616630-19635926 GCA_035583135.1 Lophotriccus pileatus | reverse complement strand
CCTTTCCTTTCCTTTCCTTTCCTTTCCTCGAATCTCCTCGAATCTTCTTGAATCTCCTCTCCTCGAATGTCCTCTCCTTGAATCTCCTCTCCTCGAATCTCCTCGAATCTCCTCGAATCTCCTCGAATCTCCTCGAACCTCCTCTCCTCGAATCTCCTCTCCTGAAATTTCACTTCATTTCCTGAAATTTCCTTTCTTTACCTTCTTTCTTTCCTAACCTTGCCTTGCCTTTCTTTTGCCTTGTCTTGCTCTTCTGATGGAGAACTACCTGCTTCCAGAAGTATATTACCTGTGGATTCCAGATGGGAAATGTACTTCAACATATCCGCCAACCTATACAAGCTATTAAGAAATATTGACTTTCTTAATAAAGGAGGCCAGCCTAGTAAAATCTACTCTTAAATAACCTTTTGTCTGTTTCTTCAGTGCATAATTGAGAATGCCAATGGTTTGTTATTATGTTTCTCTGTTGCTAGGCGAAAAATGGGAACAGCATGGGGAGGGAGTGAAGAACAAAGGAAAAGTTCAAAAAAATATAAAGGCCATCAGTGTCGATAATGGTTATTCATTTCTGAGGGGCGTGATAAAGTCATATAGATCTGTACTGTTTCATAGCACTTAAATATCCTCCTTTTCGTATGTTCCAATAATTTTTTTACCTACCTTCAGAATGCACTTCTGGAAACAATCCCTATAAAGATCTCAACAGTTTGCCTTTAAAGGGCATACAGTATAGCTAATTGAAGGGCTGATGGTGAAATGTGTTACTATTCAAATTCATTACAAGTATGTAAATTATACCCCAAAAAAATCAAATCCAAACGAAAACCTATTTATATCTGCATAAATTATAGGGAAGATTTAATTTCATGATCTAGGCCTGTACTCATTCGGAACCCAAAGAATCAGAAACATACATCAAAACATGGATCATGATCTGGCACATCTCAAGAATTCAAAGTTTTATAAGACAAACAGGGGTTTGATTTTAATTCCAATTTCTGAATGTCAGCATATTGTTTTCTATTAAATATAAAGAGTATCATATTTTTTCAGAGTAATCAAATTGCATATTTCTTCCAGTTAATTGCTAACTACTCCATGTGAGCAGAGACACACTCATAGGCAAACTGTTCAATGTATGGGCACCCAAGAGAGTCCTTCATTCACAGTGAACTCAACTTCTCACTTTAGCCAGGGGCTTACACAGCCACTTTAAATAGTTGGTTCTTCATCAAAGAGAGTGCATTATTTGCGTTGGAATACCACTTACATAGCAATCCAACATCCCTCAATTGGTACAAATGGTGTAATACACATTTAATGTGATTAAACATATAATCAACCATTCTTAGAAGAAAAATTCATTAATTAACCCACAATGCAGAACCATAAATTATTCCTGTGAATCAACTCACAGTCTTAATAATACTCTCCTATCCAGTTTTTATGTCAACACTTAAACTTGTGTGAAATATTAATTTTATTAGAACCAAATGATGAAGTAGTTCATATTTACAGGTAAAATTACCATTTTTTTTACCCTTAAAAATTGCTAAATATGTGCAAATTCAACAATACAGCAGGATTGTACATTTCTTTCCATTTGTCCCAGAGAATCAATACCTGGAGAGACCATTTGTTATGGAAGAATTTTAACCTGCAAAATTTTTTTAAGACAGGAATTGAAATAAACATTGAATTACATTGAGTGGTGTTTTGTACTGAATTTAAAGCTGAAATAAACTCAGAGAAGATTTAAAAGCTCTTTTCTATGAAGCAGCTTCCCAGAAAATCAAACAGAATGACAAACTTTTTCTTAACATCTTTCCTGTATCCCAAAAACACACACACATGCACGCACACACACAAACATACTCACACAAAGATGCAATTTACATTGCAGCAGGCCTCCAGTAATATCTAAACTCCTGTTGGTTTGTTTTCCAGTATAATCTGTTTAATAAAAAGAGGTGTTATAATTGCCCTATTGACAAAGCTAGTTTTTAGACCAATTGCATTTGTATCATGAGCTCTTTTTCCATTCCCTTAAAGCATAATGTATCATTTTAAGTTTCATTTCAGTGTAGTGTGGCAAGGTTTTTAGTCCAGAGTTTAGGTTCTTTCTTTCCATATATATGTAATGTGAAGTCCTTATGTAACCCAGGATGAACTCTTTCTACATCAATAAAATGTTGTAACGCCTTGGTCTTAGCAACAATAATTCTATTATAAAGATTTACATCTTAGCAATTATCAGCTTCTACAATATGTCCTAGAAAACTGAAAAAAAAATCACATTAACAAATTATATAGTTTCAAATTAAGCAAAAATACTATATGTAATCTGGAAAGCACAGCACTAAGGCCACAAAGCCTACAAAGGATCTTCTTTCCCTAAGCAGTCTCATTTTTTGCCAATTTTCCTTGCCTCCTCTGAACATGTAAAAGTAACGAGAATACTTGTTGGTCTTTTACTCGGGGTTCTCTGAGGAGTATCATAAGCAATGTTCATGCAAGCAATTTGCATCAAACAAGAAACCAAACATTTATTATAAAATTTCATCTGCGGCAGCTTTTTTAAATAATCTTCCAAAAACTAAACTATGAGTTAAGGCAATTAATACAACAGCTAAATTTTTGAGTCTTTTGGAACCAAAAAATGAGACAACTACAGTGAATTTAGAAAATGCAGCTGCCCTTGGTAAAGAAATTCACAAGATATAGCAGAGGATTGCATAAAGTCCAGATGTCACAGAAAATGAACTGAATTGCTAGAGAAAAAGTTTAAACTGGTTATTTTATCATGTCTGTTTCCCTCTCTTGCATTTCTGTTTTGTTTGGGTTTTTTAACAAGAACTAAACTAAACAAAAACTAAACTAAACTGTGGGTCACCTTGGATGACTCCCAAAAAAGAAATATCACTTCTCTAAAAAACCATATAATTCTTTAACCAGTCAGTGCCAAGGCAATTGACATCACTGTTCCATCTGTTAGAGAAATAAAAAATAATAATAAAACAAAAAATCAGTGTTTGAACCCTGAAATACCAAAAAAATCTAAAGAAGCAACAGACATAAAAAGTTCTATCCCTTTCTTCAACAACTGCAATATCATTTCCATTATTTCTTCAGGCTCACATTCAGAATTCAAAGCAATTTATCTGAAGTTCAGACACTGTCAGTGTGATTTAGTTTCAGTTTTATGGCAACTACAGGTCTCTAATAAGTATGCTCCTTTCATTGATTTTGTTCCCCTTCAGCTGCTGCTGTAAATGTAATTGAAATTTTTGGGTTTTTTCCCCTGACCTGCTTTTTTTTCCACTGGTGGTAGAGCAATCAGAACAGACTCCTATGAGTTTTATATACCCTATTAGGAAGAAATACAATTTCTCCTAGAAATTGACTTCCATAATAGCCATTATGACATTTATATTAAAATATCACTTAACTTTGCATTCACAGTTTTACAGATTTCCAGGTTTTCATAAGTAGCCCAGTAAACAAGGAGAATCTAATATTACATTAGATTTATGCATACATAACAGGATGTTATCATCTACTTATATAATCCACCACTACTACTTTCATTAATAACTTCACAAGTATGTCAAATAGGACTTTTAGCAGTATAACACTGTTTTCTCGCATCTTGGAATATGGGTTGATTGATGCAGAGGTGTGTCTCTATGCTTTGTCCACCAGTGTTCAAGACGGTATGCAGTGTTAGACTTCTATCTGCTTTCCCACCTGTAGTTGGCAAGGGAATGAAAAGTCTTGCTGAAGGAGACCTGAAATGAAATAAATTAATTATGCATTTAGTTCTGAAAATGGTCTAGCCACTCTTCCTTCCAGACAAGCTAATCCACAGGCCAGTCCTGAGAAAGGCTTCGTGTTCAGGACTGGTAAACCTCTTAGGATGCTCCGTGACAGGTGATACAACAGGTCATCACCATCACAGCGGGGCTGTTGACCAGGATGGAAATGTGATTTCACATTGAACTACAACTGTTCTTACGAAGAACTTCAAAAATTATACTTAAATATACCTCAAATGCAACTTAAATTGAAATCCAGTGCATAGAGCAGCCACTGGTTGATATGTTCATAGTGCCAAATTATGTGGCTAAGCAGACCACCACAGTCAGGACACAGCTACGGACTTTGTGTACATATGATGATCCGATATAAGACGTGTAATGGAACAGAAAATAGAATGGTAAAATTATCTTGCATTCATGTGCAGGCAATCTTCAGTTACATAGCAATCAACGTGCTGAAGAATTTAAATTGATACAAATGCTGCAGAATTAACTAGAAACCTATAGTCACAATAATGAAACAGCATGGAAATTCAAAGTATTTCTTTTCCCTTCCTAGTTCACCTCTGTTCAGCTGCATCCTCTCCATCTACTGGTGAATGTAGCTGAGCTAGCAAAAAATACAGCCAAGGCTTCACACAACGTTGCAAATTCTAATCTGAACTCAGGTTTGTTGGGAGTATCAAACCACTTACTTACAGAATCAGTTAATAATAAACAAACAAACAAACAAACAAAAAAAAAAAAAAAAAAGGGGGTAAGCTTTGCCCATGCCTCCTTTTACAGTCATTATGGTTTTTGATGTATCAAACACTGTAATTGCCCTTCTCCTGGAAGGGCAATTAACTGTTCACCTAAGACACTCAACAAGGAAAAATGATATGTGAGTCCAAATGCCCAGTTTAAGCAGAAGAACAGGTGCTTCTTCTCAGCCACAAATCTAGGTTTCACAATGACCCAGAGCACAAGCAGCTCTGGTATTGGTGACTGGGTTTTTTTAATCTATCTTAGCATTTTAGTAGCCATTCAAATCCCTTTAACCTAAAGGTCCAACTTGCAGACAATTCTTGGCAAGTCCCTTGTATTACGTTCTCAGGTACCTATTCTGATGGCAGACATGGGCTTCTGACAGAGCAGCTAAGGTACCTCCCTGAGCTCCTTCAGAGAGAAGGTTGATGTGGTGACCAAAAGGAAGCACTCCTGACCACTGGCCTGGGACAGTGGGTGAAAAACACAGAGGAGCACTGAGCCCTGGTGCAAGACTTTGGATAGCCCAGTTAACGCTACTCAGAAACCAAAACCCAGTATTGCACTGTGACATTTTCTACACTACTATCTGTTATGCACATCAGGCACTGTTGCTGCCCAGCACATTTACTTAAGCAAGTAATTCAGTATAACAGTGTGATAAATGGAGAGGTGTGGTGGTACAGTCCTGTGACATACAGAGAAACCAAAATTATTCTTATCAAAATCTTAGAAAAGTACTGAACAGTCTCCAAAAGAAAAAAAAAAGTATTTTAATACTCAGACATTGGTCCTGTTTCTAAATTAATAGTAGCTTAGAAGATTTTTTTACTATCAGTAGGGGCTTAATATATTGATTTCAGTCTGGCCCACTCTGGGTGCTGCAGTTAATTAGAGACCTCACAGTGTGAGGATGTAACTCTGGAGCTGCAGCCTCTGCTTCCCAGGGAGAGACAGTTATCCTTGACACAGGGCAGCTAACAATTCTGTCTTTTATTAGCCAAGTCCCGGACATCTGTGGTTTCAAAATCACAATCCTTGGATGCATATAATCAAAGTGATAGCACATGGAGTTGCAATGCCAGACACATTTCATTTCTGCAATCACTGTCAAGACCCCTGCAAAAATGAAAGTATTGAGAATGAGTAAATTATCACCTCAAAATGTGTTTGGGAAAAAATTTATCCAGCAAATGTTTTAATGCAGATTAGCTAATGGTCCCTTTAGTGTGGATGTTTGCTATAATAGATATTAATGCTTTTTGATGTCTTATTTCTAACCCTGATGAGAAAAAGCCAGTGAATCAGTGGATTAGACTCTGGGAGAGCCAGTGACTGGAGATAATCACTCTCAGAGCACACACAATAGGGGCTGTGGTTTCCTCCAGAAGTGGAAAAAGAGTGTGATCCTCTTCCTCTTCAATCTGCCTTTGTTCACACCCTTCTTTCTCATTTTCCTTCCTTAATCTCAGAATAATATCCTGTCTTGTCTGCTGCCCTAAAGGTTTGTTAATACACCCATAAAAAGCTACCAGTGTATTTTAAAAGAGTCAGAATAATAAATGTTTAAAGCCATGCTGGGGGAAAAGCTGTAAACAATTGGCACTGATATTTATTCAACCTTTGTATTTAGTTTAAATGTGAAATGAAGTAAGATTCTAAAAACATTCCCTAACCAAGAACATATACTTAGATCCTGATCCTACATGGCTGTCAGTGTTGCCTGACAGCAGTCCCATTTCCTAGACATTGAAATACAGCTTATTTAACATTTTGTGTGACTGGGCCTTTTCATACCAACCCAGCAAGGAGAAAATGTTGAAGGAACAAATCTGATTCAGGATGATTCACTGAATTCAGCCTCCCAGAGCTCAGGTAGGATGCATAGAAAACAGTATTGTCCACAAAGCTCACGTCTCTGGTGCAGAGGACAAAAGGGTTCATCTAAATCTAGATAAGCCTTCAGCAAAAGAAAGAATCTTCCTTCTGTTGGAAAGGAACATCTGCAGAGAAAAAGAATTCCATCATTTATAGCGAATGCCTATCCCATAAGGTGCCCCTACCCTGATATCTTTTTTTTTCAAAGTAGCAGACTCTACAAGCCTCCAAACACCTGGTTTACATGCATCACTGGCATTGTACCAGACGAAAAATCAAGGCAAAGATATGAACAAACAGGATTGCTGTGAAAACAGAAATGTAGGCAAAATGAGAGTCATGTTTCATGTACTTTTGGATTTGTTCCCTTTTTTCTCTTTCATTAGCTGGCCAACTCATTCCAAATAAAAGAACATGTAAAATACAAAAATGACAGAGTATTTGACTCCTAAGGTGCTATGAAAACTGTTTGGACCTTAAGGACAAAGGAGGAGAGGGCTTTGAAACTAGCACAATGTATGCCTAACAAAATATTGCCTGCAGCACTCAGATCAATACAGTCTCAATCAGATATACTGCCTGACAGATCCTTCCACAATGCGCTGTATAATAAAATTATATCTTTCAATATTTTTTACAAGTTTGGAAGACAGTCAGAAGCAAAAGTTTCTTTATCAGAAAAAAAGGAAATAAAGGAAAAAAAGAAAAAAAAAAGTTGTGAAACACTTTGCCTCACAATTCAATACAGAACCAGTGAACAAACGAACAAATTACACTACCTTGACTTTAGGATTCATTTTATTAAGTTTAGATTATACATCTATAAAATTTTCATAATTCTAGCTGTTATGATATCTGTAATACTAACTAAATGCCACTGGCTATACTGGGTTCAGTATATCACAAAATGCTATACTTTCATTTCAAATTAGAATGTTAATATCTAATTCCCACTGCACTCAATGTATATGCTTAGTAACTCCTTGATGGAAACAAATAATCAGTTCATCACCCTCAGTAATTCAGTGAAAAGACTAAGTGGAGATCTTATCTGAGGTATATTTAGTAAAGATAAAAACAGCAAAGATGTTATAAAGCAGTTTTGTTAAAAAAAAAAAAAAAAAGAAACCACACCAGCAAAAAAGACACAATTTCCTCTGCTCTTTCTGGAAAGATATCGTAATATATGCTCTAATTGTACTCAGATGTAGCTAACTGTAAGTTTATAGACATGAACCATAACTGCAAAGATTTTCAAAATCATACCTGTGATAACTCACACTGATTATCCCAGCTAGATATCAGACATTTGGTGTGTGAAGAAAAGGATGCCACATCTTCCCCTCGTTACTTATCTTATTTGTTCCCTTTCTCCATCACTAGTTTCCTGAATTTCCCTTGTGTATATAGCTCATTCTTCTAGATATATGTTGTTTGGTAAAACCAAAGAGAACATCAAATGTACAAACTGTTTAAAACAAACATGTTAAATATACCAACATGAGGAGAGAGGGAGAGAAGGCATTCCTAAATAAAGTCAGAGCCGCTATACAAAACTGTCAAACTGAGAACACGAATTCTTCTAGGCCTATACACCACCTTTGACTGACCATTACTTTCCTTTTCAAACAGAGATCTAGGAAGTCTACTGGGGATAGTCACTGAGAGAGTTTCTTCCTAATATCTTAAATCTATTTAAAAAGACATGTCAGATACATACAGGAAGGTCCTGAGCCACTCATCTCTGGAGGCTGAACTAGTGGTATTAATAGACATCTACTCTGCTGTTGTATTTTTACAGAGGCAATCCCTGAGGGCCTTTGTTTGGGTTGGGATACCAGACTAGGTAGATGTGATTCTGAGGCAGACCAGGCACTCTGAGGATATAGCTTATTGGTGGGATCTGGCCAATGCACAGCAGGTTTCTCACCCTTCTCGAAGGACAGCAGGGCCAATTAGAAAAGTGGTATTTACACAACCTTTGAAAAGGCACTAGTCGTCTATAAAGTATTCTAATATATTTAATTTCTTACTATGAGTCACAGCTTTGTCCCATAGAAATGTGAACAAACTTTTTCATTTTCATTTCATGTGGACACATAACACCAAAATTTGCTTTGAAGAGCAGGTGAGGTTGTATTTGTGCAATTGTAGAGAAGTGAAATTATGACAACTGGGGTTTGCGTCAAAGCTATGCAATTCTATGAAATTACCATTTTTACAATACTTACATATATAATAACACGTGTTCACTCAGAGCTGGGCACTAAATCATAAAATAAAATAAAAAAGGATGACTTTCCAAGGTTCATAATCTTTTTTTTTCATTTGTAACAACAGTCTGTTTCAGAAGAGTTACACATTAGTTCAGATCTGAGGGGAAGTATTTTTTATACCTATATGGTAATGCTTATGTTTAAAAGGTATGAGAATTGCTACGGACAAGCTTTTAAATATGGTAACAGAAAGCACTATATAGCCAAAACTCAATAAAAAGCAAGATGATGACATTTTCCATGAGCAATCCAATTTATTTCACTAAGTTCAACATTATGAGCATTATAGAGTCATCTCTTAATCAAAACATGAACAAAGCATACACAGTGCAATTATCTAAGTGGTATATTAAGTTATAGTAAAAATACTTGAAAACCATAATAATAATTTTTCATTTTTTTATAAAAAAACAAAGCATACACAGTGCAATTATCTAAGTGGTATATTAAGTTATAGTAAAAATGCTTGAAAACCATAATAATAATTTTTCATTTTTTATAAAAAATTTTTTACAATAATACTCATTTCCTTGTGGTTTACAACAGACAGTATCAGATAAACTAATATCTTATTTTTTAAATTACTATAAGAGAAACTGCCCCTAATGGGTAATATTTTGACAGTTTGATTAAGTTGGTACTAATCTAAGTTAACATGTGTCTGACACCACCTCCTCTTTCATGGACAGGTGCCTAGGATCTACATAAATAAAAAAAAAAATTAAAAAAAAAAGAAAAAGAAAAAAGAAAAAAAGAAAAGAAAAGAAAAAAAAGAGAAAAATCTATTGAAAATATTTACAAGGAGACAAAAATGGTTGAAAAAAATGAAAGAAAGCACTAGGTGTGAAAGTCCAGTTTAATACAATTGTCATAAAAGTGCAAAACAACTGCTATTGTCTTTCAAAAACTTGGAAGAAAAACAGGAAATACAGGAAATGCAGTCATCGGGTGAACATAGCCAGCAGATCCTACTAAGTATCTTCTTATCCAATGGCAAAATGAGGCTTCAATGCAAATGAAGAGCTGTATTCTCACAGTCCTTCTAACTCCTCTGTGAGACACAGAGGAGTGAGCATCCACTTCTGGAGGCACAGCTGTGAGATTAGAGGTCTAGCTGGGACACTCTGGTGAAAGGACAGCATGAGATACCTCGTCAGTGTCAAATGAGGAGGACAAAGCAAGTCAACATCACCAAATGGGTCGTATTTTGTTCCATGAAGTTTCACAGTACTAAGAGTCCATTCAAACTAAGTATTGATACTTTATTTACTTACTTTGTAAACCCTTCTCCAAAGATAACATGACATCCACCATAAAAGACACCCACACTAAGTGCTGTTGGCTTAGAAAAGCAAAGAAGTAGTATTTTACAGACATAAACACTCCATAACTCTGTTCAGAGTCCATTTTTTTGTTTCTAACAGGAAAAAAACCAAACAAACCAAAACAAGATGAACAAACAAAAAAACACATGCCATTTTTTTTTTTCAAAATCACAGTTCATTAAACATAATTGCCCAGAAAGTAAAACACATAATATACATTTTCTTTAAATTGTTTAATACTGTCTCTACAGTCAGGTATGCATGCATATACCACTTTTTTCCTTCTATTTGTATTGAGTTTTTAGAACACCAAGTTGGTGTTAGAGAAGCTGCCAGTCCAAATTGTTATAATTAGTTTTGGTAGCAACAATCTTCAATTTTTTTTCACAAAAAAGATATCCTCTAGAAAAAGTTACAGTGTGTGTGCTTTTATTATAATATTAGTCTGTATAATATACATAGTCAGCTAAAACATAGCTGATGCTTTCCTCAGCCTAATAAGAGATTTCACCTGCATTATGGCGCAGCAAATGGGGACTTGTAGACTATGGAATTGCGAGGGGTCTTTTGCTTAAAATTTCTTCTGAAGAGCAATTCAACTTTGTTAATCATAAAATATTTTTTAGGTAGAAAACACTGGGGGTTAGTAGATGTTTTGATAAGTCTACTTGGAGAAGAGGTTCCGCATGCTTTGTCCATCTTTCAGAAGTGCTCTAATAGAATAATTTCACTAAAATCCTTGGCTTTCATCTTCTTTAAATGTAAAAATTAGTTTCTTTGTGATATATCTCCTCCTAGATTTATGAAATTTTGTCCCCAACTGATTAGCATGAAAAAATTTTTACTGCATTTTCATATTCTCATGAAGAGTTTGACTTTGAAATTCTTGTCCTCCTACAAAACAAGTAAAATAAAAAATTCTCCTAGAACTGAACCACTTAAAATCTTTTTTACCCTGGAATTGCATAGTCTGGATAAGGTTCAGTCTTATGCTACAGATCCACATTATGTGTATAATCTACTAAAATGGCATTTTAAAGGTGTAGAGCAGACAGGCTGATTCACAGACATTCTGTGTATAGTGACAAAGCTTAAGGGATGTTAATACACAATAGTTGTTACATATCATTCTTGTAATGTACATTAATCTCAGTATGGCAATTCTTGTTACTCAGTAAATACTGTAGACTATTATTCATAGCAAATCTCTTGAATACTAATACTGAGATTACAACAGATTTTTTGTCAGAGGTGACTTGAGTGGATTTTGAACATAAGTCTGAAAATATTCAGTGTACATTTAGGATCTTCATTGTGTAAAATTGAGTCATCCATCTTTGTTTATTTCTTCACACTCAATATGTATTTTTTAGTAGTTTCATCCTTTGAGGCGAGAATGTGGAACTTTTTTATACTGGGAAGTTGAATACATCTTTCAGACATATTTGGCAAGCCACACTTTAATATCCACCTTCCAATTAACCAATAGTAATGCTAGAGGACCTTGTGGCCAAGGGCTGTCTTAAATGAAGTGAGGGATGCATTCCAGCTCCCCAGGCTGTATATTTCTCACTCCACCTGCGAAAAAAACAAATCATTTCTGCAAAGCATTTATTTTCCAAGCTAAATAAGTGGTTCAGTTATATCAAGCTCATCAAATCAACCCAGCATCCAAAAGTGTTGCAAACTGTGAGCCATAAACCTTTACGGGTTTTTTTTGTTTGTTTTTTTTGTTTGTTTGGGTTTTTTTTTAAGTCTGGGACTTAGTGGAGAAAATCCTCACCCAGAAGTTTCATGCCTAAGCGTTTGAAGCTATAGTCTGGGCAGGGATTGTGCATGTGAATTTGCTAACCTTCCTGTTACGGTGCAGCCCTCTCTTCCTAACTTATTCGGCACATGTTGTGTTTTTCAGTACCCCCTACCTACTGGCCAAAATTGCATAGAGGGAGAGAGGTAAGAACTAGCTTTCTCAGATTTTCAGGCTTGTGAGCGGTGGAATTTATTTCTGAATTTGACGATATATCCTACTCCATATCTGAGCCATTATAGTAGCTGTAGAAGTGAAACAGAATAAAAGAGCTATTTCAAAAATAAATTTCTCTGTCTTTTGTTTGTTTCTTTTGGTAACTCCCATTAAGGTGTTTTTTTTCTGTACTTGAGGATATTTGAAGTTCACCTCGGTGGGTAGATTGATATGATTCAAGGCATTGTAATTTATTGCCATAACTGGATTTCTGATGGCCACTGGCCTATGAAATACAATTAAAACAGACTACCTTACAAAAGCAAAGGCAGATGCTTCCCAGCTCAGACCAACAGCAAAATCTTCTCATTCTTCGAAATGGATCAAGAAGCTTGCAGCTGTTTAAAGGAGAATTTTTCATCATATTTCATCTAATTTCATCTTCTCAAGAGTCTTATGTTCCACAAGTCTTTTTTAAGAGGTCTAGATTTTTTTAAAAAATAGATATCTGGTCTGCTAATAGATCTCTGAAAGGTAAGAGAAAATTTGTATATAGCATTAATTTAGTAAATGCATTTGATTCTGAAGAAAAAATCTTTATTTCAGAGCTCACTGAAAAATGAGAAAAAAGACATTTCTATTTAGTCAGGATGACCTAAATATGAACAGACAATTCAGTCACTGAAACCGTGACATACAAGTTACTTTAACTAGAGAACAATACTTCTCTTTTTTAATCTATTAAATAAAACTTGATTTGTTTTCATTATTCCTCACTACAATGGGAGAAAATACATATGGGAGAGACCTGGAATCAGGATCTCCATCAACTCCCAGACCAATTTGTACAGGGCTGCTCCTAAAATATACAATTTAGGGTTTTGATCGGTGTAATTTCAAAGAAGAGAACTCTCAAGTCACAATACCAACATAATCTGGATTTTGAAAACCAAATTACCAAGTAATTTGACCACGAATATTGTCTGGTTATCCACTGCAGCTAGGTAGAAGAAACAGGAAATAAAACATGGGACTGTTATAGCCAAGATATTACGTTTTCTACTAACATTCTGATTTTTTTAATCCAGTGAGGAGAGACTTGAATATCTTTCTAATAAAAATACCCTCACAGAAGTTTCAGAAAAAGTGAAAAAAACTGTTCATGATTAGCATTTATTTGTATTACAGTGTAACATAGAGCATTGAGAAACGTATTCTTGTGTTTAATTAATATTTCATTTTACCTGATGGAAAATATCTAGTAATTGCAGGAAACAATATGTTTCTGAACCAGAGCTTATTGATGGGTTGCATCTTATGGAGTAGTTCAGATCAGAAGAGAATTGTAGGAGATTAATAGGACATATCAAGGAGCTAAAAGAGCCAAGAAGGTCGTTCAGTGATCCAGAAAAAAAGAAACACACCAGAAAAACTACCATGATAATCCCATATAAAATAAACCTGTCAAGGGCCAATGCCACCAATGAAAAAAAATTCATTAAATTATGTTCTTTCAAGAGATGCTTATGAAGTAGTATTGCAGGGACAAGCTAAATTCAGAAGATGGGATTGACAGTAAACTTGAGTGAAGTAAATCAGTGAATCTGTTTAATGGCATATGAAATAGTAATTTGTAATAGAAGGTTTTTAACTAATGAACAGCTGGAGATCACAATTATCTCTTAAGTTCAGTTGGACTAAAATGTTACTATTTAAAACTGGACTGGAACTGAAATTTATGTGTGTAACTGTCAGTGAACTGCTTAGTAACATCAGGGAAAAAATACTACACTTGGGAATACAATTCAAAAATTCTGGCTAAATGCTGGGAAAATTAGCAAGGGAAAGGAAGATTCTTAATCCACCTCAAAGTTCTTTCATGGAAAAGGACTCCTTCATTTTACATATCTCAAAAATGCTGTTGCAAAAAGTCTTACTCATTCTCTACCCCATAGACTGAAAGTCATGGCTTGCCTAACTGAGAATATTCAAACTTTCATAAATAGATTTACAGAACTATAACAGCATATTTCAAATATTCTTCCAAAGTGAATTGATGTCCTGGTTTCAACTGGGATAGAGTTAATTTCCCCTCAGTGGATGGTACATTGCTGTGTTTTGGATTCAGAATGAGAATAATGTTGAAAAGACACTGATGCTTTAGTTTGTGTTAAGTCATGTTTATCCTAAATCAAGGAATTACTTTGTTGTTTTTCTTTTTTCTTTTGGGGTTTTCTGTGTACATTTCATGTGAAGGAGCGTAGCCAGGACAGGTGACCTGAACTGGCTCAAGGGGTATTCCACATCACTAATGTGATGTCCAGTATATAATCTGGGGGAGCCAGTGGCATTTAGTTTGTATTACAGATATCTTCACAGATAGCATTATGAAGATTATAAAGACGTGCAATATAAATTTAATAAAATGAATGGGGGCAGATCTGGGTTTAGGAAAAGGGTCAGGCATCAGCAAGTGAGTGGTGAGCAATTGTACTGAGCATCACTTCTTTTGTTTTATCCTTTCCTTTTTATAATAATTACTATTTCCTATTATTATATTTTATTTTGTTTTCAATTATTAAACTCTTCTAATCTCAGCCTACAAGTTTTACTTTTGATTCATCTCCCCATTCCAACAGTTGTGTGGTGCTTATTTGCCAGCTGAGCTTAAACCACAACAATTGACTATCTCTTACAAGGTAAATTGATATTTACCTACCTCTGTAGGATGTTGTGAGAGTTACATAACTAAATATTGGTAATGTATTTTGAAATCTTCAGATAAAATATGCTGTTTGAGTACTAGTACTGTTATGAATCATCATATGCCTTTATTACATTGTGTTACAGACACTCTAAAATTAGCAACCGAATGCTCTTCAGGAGTTATTGGAGCTTGTAACCACCGACTCAGATATTCCTCTCTTGTGTCTTGCAAGGTGTCTTTGCTTTCATGTCAACCAAACAGCAGATAAAAATGCAACTGTTTTGTACTTAATCCTCTCTCATCTTTAATACTTTGAAAACAAATGTTCCTTTGCTCACAAGCACTAAGGTCTTTCAATTGATGAACATAAACATCAGTGCAAAAAGAACATTTTAGTAGAGCCCAAAAGATGTGGAGGTTCACTAACCCACATACATTACTATCTTTGTGAAAGTCAACCAAAAGAAAGAACAGCATCACAACCTGGTTCAGCAGAAAAACAGTAAACCCAAGGACAGTCATGTTCAGTCTCTGTGTTCCCTCCCCATTGTGCCTACATCTACAAGGATTTCTTTATTTGCTTGCTGCAAAAAAAATTGACACGAGAGAGCTACCAAAGACACAAGACATGGTGGAAAGGGACCTTTAGTTCCTGTTGTATAAATTGTACTTATAATCATAAGTTTAGCCATTTTCCCATTTTCATCCTGGAGAGGAAAAAAAATGAAAAACCCCAACATGTTCCCTGTTGTAGTAGGCTGTATTCAAACTATTGCAATTCAGGAAAATGTCCAGCTTTCAAAAGAATAATCACAGACCATTTTAGATTATTTTTCTTGTCTGGTATCTTGTCTGAATTATTTCAAGATTGGTATTTTTTGTGACATTCAGGGGTATGCTTTACATCTGTGTAGATGAGAACAATTTTTCACCAAGTCGTTTCTTTGATTAGATATATATATTTTATAGAATAAGAACATTATCATTCATTATCTTGATAGAGAAAAATTTTAAAAGACTAATGTTTTGACTTAAATAGTCAGAAAACAGATAGCCTTCTTCTGAAAGTTAGTAGGTAGTAAAAGTGCCTGTAAAAGTAATAGGAAAGAGTCTTGTACTTTCATGACAGTATTGCAAACGTCTTGAAACAGTACAATATAAACATCATCCAACTTTGACACACACTGCAAAGCATTTAGAGAGTCATTTTATCAGGAAATCAAAGAGAGAAGTAGCAAAGTAATTGAATATGTCTCCAAATTCCCTTCAGATGTGAAGCATCAGCTTTTATTATCACATGTATGTAGATTTCCAGTTCTTCCAAGACTCAGAAAATGAACAATTTATTAACAGCAGGTCTGTTTTGCCTTTGCTAGACATAAAACCAGAATGTCTATGGTGAGCAATCAACCTCTTACCAATAGTTCTGCCAGAGGTCATTGACAAGAATTGTTGCAAAAACCATTTATTGTTGACAAGAGTCATAAAACTCCAATCATGCTTGAAGCTGACTGTGTTTTATTTGAATAACCCTAGATGACATATTGAATTGCATAGCCTGTAGATTTGATTGGATATAATGAGTTCAGCAGTTCCTGAATTAGGACTAAAAAAAAAAAAAAAAAAAAAAAAAAAAAACACCAAAAAACAGGCAGTTCACTAGAAATTTGATTTTCTTATTATTGCTCACAGCAGTAATCATATGAAGAACAAGCGCAGAAGGAAACTTAAGGCCTGAATAAAATTAGAAACTTGCATATAATACCACTATCCTTGAAATAATCACATGCCCAGGTTGTGTTATTTCCTATGATCATGGCTAGTTAGATATTTAAGCAGCCATTTCTACATACAGCAATAGAATTTGTAATAGCCAAGGGAAATGCTCGGTTTTGCAACTATGAATAGATACTTAGCTCTGTACTGGTGGGTATTTTATCCCCTATAAATCTCAATTCTATGTTTTAAAAAGCTGTGATCCAAAGCATTGACTTTAAAATATTTCCAACTTAATATTCAGAAATTGGTTTTGCTTTGCCTCATTTGCAATAGAAATATTGTGGCTTAGATGGATCTTGGGCTCTAACATTTTTAAATTTTCTAAAGGGATTTTGTTAAAGCTGCTATAATGTTAAACCATTTAGTCCATCACTTTCTATTGAACATTTCATTAACACCAACATACTTGTAACATTACTTAGGCAAGCTAATCTATATTTTTGGCAGATAATTTGACATGTATTTTGGAATACATTTTTGAATATTCCACTTTACTGATTTTATGAGCAGATATTTACAGTAAAGTAATTTCTGTTCCACGAAGGCACATGACGTGCCATGGAGAATTGTTGATACTGGAGGACACCACCTGAATACTGTAAGACACATACACAGGTATTTCTTCAATTTCTCAGACCAAATGTGCAAATAACATTACCATAAAAGTAAGTGTATACATTAGATGTTCAAGAAATTCTTGCATCCATACCTAAATACAAAAAACATTGCCTGCTAAAACTTTCCATTCATACATTTTTAGCATGAATCTTAAGACTAACATTTTAGTAAACCAATACATTTTTGCATAGTAAAGAAATATGAAGAGACCTATAGTAACATATCTAAGAACATGTAAAAAAACAGAATAGAAATTAAATAAAAGCAAGTAAAATCCTGTAAACATAATATGAATTTATAATAAAATCAATAACTTTGCAGTAATTTGTCATGAGACTAACACTTAATAGGATCTTCTTACAGAATCAGGCCTGACCTCTGTAAAATTGTCTGGTTAATTCTTTATTTTAAATTATGATCCTTTCAACACTGACATTTCAGAGATTTCAGTTTTCCAGTACTCAACGCACAGAATAAAATGTGGTTTCTGCTTGATGAGATTTAATTTCTTTGCTGTGGGATAGTATGAAATACTCATCTTTTTAATAGCTTAAAGTCCTCAGAAAAAAATAGCTAGAGCTCCAGAAGTAAATAAATAACATTAGGGAAACTTTTCCTACTGTGCCTATAGTCTCAATGTATTTTGATTTCAAAATCCAGATCGTTTAGAGTGAAACCATGAAAAATAGATTCAAATCACAGATATTTTATTGAACCATATACACTCTCTTAGACTGCAAATGAATTTGACACTTAAGAAGTTATCTGCATAACATGGTACATTGTCAGTAGCAGCAGTATTCACATTAGAAACCTGCATGTCATGCTCCTTACCCCAAAATTCCTGAAAAACAGTTTATCAGAAACTACACTTGATTAAATGATATTTTAGTGTCCAAGATTACCCACCCTTTAGCCTTTTTATGGAAGAATTAATAAAGAGCACAAACTACTCCACTTCAATAGACATTTTGGGCTTTTTGTGTCCGATAGGAACCACACTTGAATTCATATAAACACTAGAAAGGCAAATTGTAGACATAGAGTTTGAACTTGCTCTTACCTCTGAGAAAGGGTTCTCTGTCTCATTGTGGAGAATATTCTGAAAATCTCAGGTCACTGGTCAAGAAACAGATGGAAATCTCAGGAATTACATGAAAAGGAAGAGAAAGTTATAAAGAAAATAAATATATGTGCCCACATCTTGAATTATGTGAACAATAGCAGTCATTCAAACCCAGAAAATAAAAAATAGATACTGAAAAGCTATGTATGAGGTGACGAAGATGATTAGCAGTATGAAGCACCTTACAGCAAAGGAAAAACTAGTAAAAAGGACTTCTCAGAAAACAGAGAAGTGATAAAATGGAAGTATACAAATTCTAACTAGTACAGAGGAGTCAAGTACCACAGAACTTCCTCAGCTGTCGTAATACTAATTTTATATGATCAGTGTTTCTGCTTGGTGACCTTGTTGATCATCTAAACCTGAGGAATGCATATAACTTGTGTTATTCTTGAATGCTTTTCATTTTCTGCTGTCAGACACTGCATATTATGACCACTGATCACAGCCAGGCAGGTCATTCTTTCAACTTTTGGGCAGGTACCATAGTTGAGTCTTGCACTCGTGTAGTTAACAAGGTACCTCTTCAGTACAGTGAAAATCACTGTCTCTAGTCATAAAGGTATGACCAGAGAAAAGAAAGGCATGACTTTGAAAAGAAAGATTTTGATCAGAATTGTTTACTCCTAAATTCAAACTATTAGTCTATTGCCATATTTTTCCAAATTTAATATTGACTACTTCAAAAAAATATCATTTTAACAACTTTTGTTGGTATATTATCAGCAGACTGATACATTCTCTGAGAGACTTTTATATAATTCTGCTTTAGCTACAATATGTTTTTATGCCTCTATCCTAATCCCTCTGCATAATTCAAGTTCATCATCTCTCCAAAACAAGATCACTCAATACCAATGTACTGTATATTGCTTCAGAAGTTCTTTTCATCCCAGCTCTCTGTCAAAACCAGAAGTCACTTCTTCTACACCACAGAGTGGCTGGAGAGCAGCCAGGCAGAAAGGGACCTGGGAGTTAGGATTGACAGGAGGCTGAACATGAGCCAGCAGTGTGCCCAGGTGGCCAAGAAGGCCAGTGGCATCCTGGCCTGGATCA
>JAWWES010000094.1:19599291-19612198 GCA_035583135.1 Lophotriccus pileatus | reverse complement strand
CTCTGTCCTAAGAAATCACTCTTGCTCTCACACTTGTCTTCAGTACCTGAAACACTGCCTTGGTGTCCCTCTGCCAGCAATCCCCAAATCAAACCTCTGTCTGATCAGCACTAACAGTTGATGAACAAAACTTCAACACTGAAAACTCACTACTTACTTTCTTAATGATTATCTGAATCTTGGAGTGACATTTTCAAAGCCAGGCACATTCTTCTGTGATTTAAACGTTTTAGTACTCAATTTGCCTTTCTCCCTCCTGCTGCTTCTCATTGCACTCCAGGGTCTTGCCTCATTTTACTTCTGAACTGTATTGGTGAGGAATAATCTGAGTAGTTACATAGCAATCTTCTGCTTTCCTCAATCAGATGAGCTAATCCCATAAAGCAGAAGAGACTACAGAAGACACTGTAACTCGTTCCAAAACAGAAAAGCCTCTATGAATCTCTATATGCTTCTATAAGCAGTCCTGTAAGAACTGAGCAGTTGGCCTCTGTCCACAAACTGTTGTGAAGATTTTGTAACATTTCTTTTCCCTCCAGACAATGCATTATTGTACATGTTGGGAATTATTGAACATTTATTTCTGTATCCTGGAACTGATTTGATATTAAGAAATCCATTTATTTTGCTCATTTGCAGTGTAACAGGAGAATTGTAGAAGCAGCTAAGGGTCTGAGAGAGATCAAAGATGAACATACTATTTTTTCATGTCTAAATTCTTGATTTAAACACCTAAGGAGCTGCTGCATTTTCTTTTGCTTGATATTATTTTATATTTCTTCAGCACTTTATAGTACAGTATGTCCTAAGGGCAACCATTCTCTGACATCTGAGGACTCAGTCTGCTATGCCCCTCCTTCCCTAAAACCTCCAGTGAATACACTGCATGATTGGAGCCTGAATAACAAGTAAAGACAGCACATGTAGGCCAGAACATTGTTAAATCCCTTTTAATTGTATGGCTCAGAAAATGACTAAACTGTAATCTATTTGACATTGCATTAGAGTCCTGCTTCAGGTTTATACTTTCAAGCTTGGAATAGAATATTTCAGAAAGAAAAATCACCCAAGTAATTAGAGGAACCAAAGTTTGAACTATCTGACTGCAGTAATGTAAAAATCATATATATGTATACATATACATTTATATATACTTACATATGTATGTATGTATGTATGTATACGTGAATGTAGGACAGGAGCAGTTGCACTGTCAAGTAAAGTATAAAACCTTCATGTGTCGAGGAGAACAGTTTGCAGATGTGGGAGGCTACTCTTAGGAACCCTAAGTACATCTTCAGTCTACTGTTTCTTTTTGTAGTATTCAGAGTCTGTATGTCCAACTTAAAGGAGCAGCAAAAAAGGAGTCATTGAACAAGCTTTCCTGAGAGATGTAGTGATATTTCAGAATAATATTTCAGAATAAAGGAAAGCTGATGCCTCGTCTAGAAACAGTAGCACTCTGAGAAGTAGTACTATAGTAGCACTATCTGGGAGATACTCATGGGAAGCAAAAGTATGTGAAAAGCAGTAGCTCATAGGAGAATATTACTTTCCTGTTGTCCTTTTGAAGCTACAAAAGAGGAAATAGATCATCAAATGTCCTCATCCCATCTAAATACAAATCCCTTGCACAAAGGACCCCATGGTTCACACAGTGATGTTTAAGGCAATCCTAATTATGTCTCTGCCTGCTCAGGGCTTCTATAGTCAAAAATTACACACAGGGATGATTGTAAAGAGAACTTGTATCTAAGCAAAAGAGAAAGGCGTAAGCAAAGTTTGCTTTTCTCCACACCATGTTGTGGACATACCATGTGCCACACTTCTCTGAAGTCGTTCTTCGTGCCGAGCATTTTCCTTTTTTAAAAATAAAAATTAATCCTAATGGAATATTTCCTTCTCACTTTTCTTTCTCAAATTTGTGATTTTTTTAAACAAGTCAACACAAGGATTACATCCTATAAAATGGCAAATTTTTGGGTTCTTCTTCATTACTGTCATTAGCCAGTGGAGATCTTTGCTGGGATATTTCAGCAGTCATATTTATTACATATGTATTTTGTGGATCCTTCTTTTTTTTACTGCAATTATTTCTTTTTGGAGCATAAACTGAAAGACATGGCTGATTTGATCACAGCCCATATTTTTTCACTAAATTATTTCAAACTTCAAGCTATCTAGATCTTTCTATCTAAACATTGACAATGTGTTAGATTTTTCAGATATTTCTATTCTTTTATTATGTTTTTCAGTGGAATCATTGAAAGTTAATGTGTTAAAGTCTACTTTATATAGATGTTTCCAGTATGTCATTTTCACAAATATTTTTGCCAGCAATCTCATATAGAAAATACCGTAATTGTCAGGCAAAGGGTATTACGATGATTAAGTTTTTTAAATACTTGATATAAAGCCATAGGGATACATCTTGTTGCATTTTCCCGGAATGTACTGCACAAATATGTTTTTGTGCTCAAAAAGCTCTTTACACTATCTGGAGTCTGGCGTGGTTTCAGGAATGGAAAATATTTTGTAGTCAAAAACCATTTCATTCCTCTCAAAGCAGTCCTTTTCACCATAAATAAAGAGGAAAAATAATAATGTTTTAATTTAAGCTTTGTAAGTGACACCACTTCACTTTTTTAAAAGTATTTGAATAAAACTTGTGAGTAAAAGAAACTGAATAAGAGTTAAATTGTCAATTAAAAAGTCTTTAATTCAACACTTTTTAAACTGTAAAAGAAACCATACATTAGGTAAAGTATGCTTGTTAAAGGATAACAGAACTACACAGGAATGTTTCCTTAAATGGAAATGAAATTGCTGAATAAGTATTTTAACAGCAAATGTAAAAAATGGTTTTCATCTTATTATTGGATAAAAATGTTTTCACCTTTAGAAAAAAAGGTTCTATTTATGAATATTGACTGCTTGCAGTGCAAATCTGACCCACAAAGCCACAGATTTTGAGTCAATGTGATAAAGACTCCAAACGTGACTGAACATGCAAAATACTGAGGGACTTCACTTGTGGTGATGATTTCAGCTGAGAGAGCTTGGCATTTTTTTGGACTTCTCCCAAAACCTGATAAAATTTCAAGACCACTTCAGTAGACCACTAGTTCTTAAGCTAGTGTGTTTTCCTGGGAAGATATGACTATAACTTTGTAAGAAAATTTGGTAAATTAATTGGTAATTAATTCAATTTTCTTTCTACTAGCTATAGGGAAAAGCTCTATTTCAGAGTCTGCTCCCAAGCCAGCACACTCATTCTGATGACATGACAGAAGCAAAATGTCCCTCATGCTTACTTTGGTTACTATTTTTTACTCTGCCCACTTGAGCAAGCAGCACACATTAGACTCTGGGTCTAGATCAAAACAGGGAGTGAGCTGTCATACAAGCAGAATCGAGCTGTGTCTTCTCACTTTAGGGATAACTGACCTGACCTGACTACTAAAAAACATTGTTCTTGCTAAGTTTATTAGCAGGGAATGTAGGGGAGCTCACCTATTACAAAAGGCTTTGCAGCCTGTAGATCAGCTAGAACACTCAAGAGAGAAAGCTCCTACCCCTTGGAAGCACTTTGGAGCAGTGACATTTCAAAAATATTTATGAAGACAAAGTATTCCCTGCTAAGCCTTTGTTTAAAATTCAGGCATGAACTATTCTGAATTGCTTTTAGGTCCTTCAAATTTTTGTCAAAATTAAGAAGAATATCTATTTATTATTATCAGTGCCACATAGCAATGGAGAACACTCTAAATTATTAATGCCTTTTGAACACTAGAAAGAACCAGGAGGCATAAGACAAAGGGTAAATTTCTCCATAGATTACTTATGGTATTAATATTGTAAAGCAGAGAAGACAATTAGAGTTCTCTTCCTAGTAAATGTTCAGCGGAAAAAAAAGAATGAAATGCCTCTGGAAATTGCCCAATCCACACCAGGACTGTGCCTTTCATATATGAGAAGGATTCTGCAAAGGTAAGTTAAAAATAAATCAAAGAAAAGATCACAAGACATCAGTTTTGTAGTCTGCCTACAAAAAAAATCCTCTCGTTCTCAGCTACATTGTATGCATCACAGAAAAAGTCCCTCTCATGGCCTAGAATTCAGAACAGTCTGCAAGAAAGGATGTACACCTACTAAGAAAAGGGACTGCAGAAAAAAGCTTGAATGGGTCCTCAGTGACAGAATACCCACTGATGCCAAGAAGCCACAGCCTTGGAGGACTTTCTCAGAGCTGGGATCCTCAGCTATGTTACAGTTGTTACACTGCTGCTGTGAGTGGTGTGACCTTCCTGACAATGTGGATCTTTGTAAAACAAAAAGCAGATCTTTCCAGAGGTTGTATGAAGAGGATAGAGTCAGAAAACTGGACACATGCTGGGGTACCGTTTTACTGCATATTCGGACAGCCCCACACATGTACACTTTCACAGTTTAGGAAGAAATTTCTGAGATTTCAAGTTTATTTTATGTAGGAGTGCAATACATTTGGCTAAATAAATAAAGAATGAAACAGCATGCAGAAATTTCTTAAAGCCTCACATTACAGTGAGTGGCAACTTGAACACCATGCAGGGTATGCTGAGATCAGTTTTACAATCGCAAGTGTTATCTACCCCTTCAGAAAGTCTGTAACCCATTGCCAAGGACATCAGCTGCAAAAGTGGTTTTGAATCCTTCTGGAAAACTAGTACATACATTTTCCTTTGAGGTATCAATAAAGTGTTAGCTCTTTAATGTCTACCAGTCTCACATTTTTATTACAGAATATCTATTGCCAGCAAAAATTTGTGAATAATGGAAAAAAAATGTAAGCATATAAATGCCACTGCAAATTTATTACTGCAAATAAACATATATACTGTTTCTGTCATCAGTGGACAAAGTTCTATATTCTTCCAGTATATCCATATTATGAAGATCATATTTACATACATTTATTTTTCAGAAGAATAGGGAAGTGGAAAATTTTTTAAAGAAGTGTGATTGTAAAGCTGACATATTACACCTTGAGGAGATATTCATATGTAACCATAACAATCTTAAGAAGGTTTTTATATCTAATTAAACATTTTTGAATTTGCTATTTAGGTTTGTTAGTGATTAGGTCTGATTACAGCTGATCCAGAGTGCATCAATCATGAGATGAGAACAGACATCTGTCTAGCAGTGGTATCCAAGTTTTTGGTAGGTGACTCAGGAGGTTTTCATAACAATAACCTATGGTCTGGCACAAATAATTGTTTTGTGACATAACAGTTTCAAACCTAAACTTTTCAGAATGTAATTTTTTGTATGCTTAGCCTATGTGCAAATTTTTTTTTTAATCATATTATGTTTTTATGGAAGCTGCGCTTTCCTTCTTCATCTATAAAATTCCTACTGCCTATGTGATGTTTACTGCACAGTTGTATTTGTGCCTAATGTCTCCCTCTGCTCTCCTATAAAACTGCATATGTTTGAGGGAACTGCTAGCAGAAGGCAAGTCTCTTTGCGAACCAGACTGTAATCTCAAATGAACCTTTATTACAGAACAATAATATGAAAAAATTAATTCTATAATAAAGAGTTCTTTATTATAACTTCATGATGGTTGAGTTAATAAAAGTGGAAAAGGTCTTTAAATTTTAAAAAGTACACTATTAGAGAGAAAAGTAGAAAAAATATATGTTTTAATTTATCAAGGCTGTTTTCTAATATTTATCATTCACCTTAACATGGTCCATTTGGCCACAAAAAGATAAGTCATAAAACATATAAAAATTAAATCAAATTAATAAAAATAAAATAAACTCTTTGATTGAAGAATTTTGGTTTTAATAATTAGTCTCAGAGAAAAATATTAAAAATACACTTAGGAAAACAAATAACTTTAAACATGTGAATTCTTGCTATTTCCTTGTTGATCAAGTTAGAGAACAATTTGAAGTGTAAACTGTATTTTTCACATTTTATGTCTTACATAAAATGTAATCAAGCTTTATTATTTTTTCTGAGTTGTACCATTTTAATGTTTTCTAACTAGATGTAATTCCAATCTTACACTACGAGATGCCACAGAAGCAGAAAAAATGTAGTTAGAGGAAGAAAAAAATCCTTAACAAGGATTTTTTTTCCCTTGGTGATACAAAACGAAAATTTCCTTCAGAAGAAAAACTACCTTTGAAGAGAAAGCACACTGGATAAACAATTGTGATTATTGCATAAAATGTCCTATTATTATATGACAAGCAAGGCTAGCCTTTTTACCTATTGTTCCATATATTTTCAGGGGAGTAAGACAGAAGTGTTTTCTTATTAATAAAAATTACAAAAATAAGATTTTACTTTTCACACTCCATAATAAGTTTTATTATTTTCTCAGATCTAAAAGATGAAAAAAAACTTATTAAGTATGTAAAAAAAGAAAAACATACATGAGTCAAGTGAAATAATTTAAATAATGCTCGAGTATAATTAAATAACATATTTACATAGAAGCTGTGTTATTTCTGGAGTAAGATGTCTATTTAAAGACAAAGACATGCAATCAGAAAACTGATTTTGAGATCTTTGCTAGCATTTTCTTCTGTATTACAGAGCTGTTTTCTTTCTGTAATTTGTTGTCTAAATAAAAATTAATGAATCTCCTATGAATGTGACTACTTTCTAACCAAAATAAGTTTGAAAATTTTCTTGCTTGTTGTTGTAGGCAACAATTTCTTTTTCTTTGGCAGTGGAAAGAACAGTTATTAAGGAGAGTAGCACTGCTATCTTCATTCTCCTTTTTCCTGTCCTTATTTGCCCAATACAATCCACCTTTATTAAATTCTAGCAGCTGCAAGTTGTCTCTGCAGCCAGAAGGTAGAAAACAGTAAGGTTAGTGTTCTGCTTCTGAGTAGGGACTGGGACATCCTATCCATTTTCACCCTTTTGACTTAAATCTGAGGATATAGGAGGCAATTACCCTGATCAACAGTAATTTCACTTCTAAAACTAAAAAAAAAAAACTGTTCTAATGTGTTTCACGATTTTGTTTTGTTGTGTGTTAACACATATGCAGCCTAGATTAGGAAATACTTGCTATGTATAATAAACCCTTCTTTACACTGTTACGTGCTCCCAGCTCTTGCCATGATCTAAGATCACCATAAGCATTCTAGCAATGATTTTGGAGGGTCACTATGAAATTTGTTTCTTTATTGGCATGCTCTGAAAATTTCCAATGTGTTCCTGGTTTCCTGAATAGATTTTCATGGGCATATGCTTTCAACTAAAAGGATAAATAAAAAAAGTTTTGAAAATAAGAAATTCAGTAAGATTAAAAAGCTTTAATTCTTTAAGCATATATATTTCTTATTATAACTTATACTGAAATTGTTGCTGAATTATTGAAGGGTTAATAATGCATTTCTAATTCTCATTGATCATAGGGGAAACACTTGTTTAATTTTTAAGCGATATTTTATTTCAAGTATTATACAGTCCACCACAGAAGTAAATGAGCAATAGAAGTATTTTACATCTTATATTGGGGGATTCTGTGGTGGACCAAGCACAAGAAAGAGACAAAAATCATGTGTCAAATTAAGAAAGCCTAGTCCAAGGGAAGATGTTAGGCTGTTTTAAGTTGGGGTTTTGGTGGTTTGGTTTTTTTTGGGGGGGATGTTGAGGGAGGGGGTTGGCTGGTTTGTTTTTATTTCTTTTTAGAATGTCATTGTGACCTAATCATTCTTCTGATGGTATTCAAAAACAATACTATCAGAATACCATAAAAATTAGATTCCAGTAAATCCAATGTTTGTTTCTTCATTACTTGCGCCAATGAGAAAACATCTCTTGCTTTGACAAATCAATACAAATTGCAACTTCACCAAAAGAGCTATTTACTCATCAATACAGTCTCAATTAATGGGAAATAATGGGAAAAAAACCATCACAATGTATTATGGCATCATAAGAAATTTTCTTTTTGTGCTGTTTAAGACTGAGGACAGTTTTAATTTATTTTATTAACCAACAGTCCTGCTTCATTATGAACACACCTGAGTATACACTGCATAAAATAGAAAAAAAAATTGCACTGTGATAATAAAATTCTTGAATCATTTGTGATGTGTAACTTGGGGTTAAAAGAAGATATTATTTCTAATGAAGGTACAGTATTATCTTTCCCTGTTAAGGAATAACCACAATTAAATACTGCCATATTTTTTAAGAAAAATACTATAAAATGTACTTCTACAGATACAACTGTAGTCTTTGGCTGTCTGTAACAAATATGTCCCAAGATATGAAGCACTTGGAAAGGCTGAGAGAAGTCTCTCCATAGTCCCATCAAAAACTTGCCAAATGGCACTATTTCTTGGCATCATGGAAACTTGCTGGCAATATTAAGACTGTAAGAAAGATAAATCTTACGTCTCCTCTGTACATGGAACTTGGGGAGGAAAAAAAATGCAATGCTTTTCTGTATGCTTCTCTTTTAACACTGCAAATCGAGTTTGGATTTTGTTGTGGGTTTGCCCTGGGTCAACTTTTACCACACCCGCCCAATACAATTGCTCTAAGTTGAGAGAAGGTTTATGCAGACAAAAGAGATCTGATTGGGGAGAAATAATATTAGGATTTATTACTAACATAATAAAAACTAAAGGACTAATCTATAACAATTCTAATTAAGCAAAAGCACTATGTATTTACAAAAGTACCCCTTCCCCCTTTGTATTAGTCCAGGAGGAAAAGCAGATTCTTCCAAGCAATTTTGCTGCGTTTAAAAGTTCTTTTCTATTATCTCTGGGACAACAACTCCGCCTAGTTGCAGCTGGAACTGTCTCTCTCTGTCTTTTTCTCTTCTGTGTCGACCTCAGGGCTGGGCCTACCTCCCTCCTGGGCTAAGGCTGAAGGCTGGGGTTACCCAGATCCTGTAAGGTCTCCCATGGACTACAAGGGGATACTTGCTTTTCCATGGATCTGCACCACAAGGTCACAGGGAATAATGGCTTTGAGTCCACCCCTGTTTCTTGTGGGGTCCCTTCCCACGGGAATAGTCCTTGATAGACCTTTCTGACGTGGGTCCACACCTAGGGCAACATTCTCTGCTGTTCCTTAGGGTCACAAATGCAGCTGCACCAGCATGGATCTTCCTCTGAGATCCCAAGACCTAACCCAGGCTGTCTCGCTCTAGCGTAAGATTCCTCTCTCCGTGGCCACAGTCCAGCAAGACTTTGTTTCGTCTTCTTTGTGCATTCCTCTGCTTCAGCGTGGACTCCATCATGAATTATAGAGGGTTGTCTCTGCTCCCCAACAATCTTCCACAGATGGCAGTGATTTTTAGATTTCAGTCTTTTCCCTTCTGAAGGGAGAGAGAGGGAGGAGGAAAAGGAGCCGTGTCTCCCTTTCGCGGCTTCTCATCTCTCTCCTGCTGCCAGCCCTGACCTTGAAGGCTCCACTATCTCTCTGGCTGGAATTCTTTCTGCAGCATATCTTGTCCAGGTTCATCTTTAAAGTTTTTTTTCTTCACTCCACTCTGTTACATCTCTGGTCAGGGAAGCTTCAGTGCTGCCCCTGCCCCAGCCCAGGGCCAGGGAAGGAGGAAAGCCTGGCCCCTCTTGGGGCCTGCTGCATCCTCCCTCACATGGCTCCCAATTTCATCTGCACAACAACCTTCTCTTCCGTTTTCTTAAATATGTAATTGTCAAAGGCGTTACCAAAACTTCTGATTGGCTTTGCTCCAGAAATTCATCTGGACAAACTACTCACAACCCCCCAGCGAGGGAGAACCTTTGCAAACTCACGACAGATTTGCAGAAATCTATTAAGGCATCCAAATTTTAGGAAAACTAATTTAAAGGACTAGAGGTAACAGACATCTGCAGTCAGGCATAATATTTGTGAGATCTGCTGTCCCTCTGGCCACCCTCCATAGACATATCCACTGCATGCTGCAGATGATAGCCACTGCTGGTGAGGAAAGCAAAGGGTTAGCAAACCCCTCGGCAATTCAAGGAAAATCCTGGAAAAGGCACATGAATGCGTGGATAGGAAGAACATTGAAATGTGAGGGTGATGGATTTTTCGGATAAGATGGGTTGGAAGTAAGAAAGATTTTATTGATTTCTGGGACAAGGAAAAAGGTAAAAACTTATAGTTTTGGTAGCAAAAATGCTTTTCTTTTACCTGCAGAAAAGCAAAGAACATTTTTTCTTTTCTATTACACTTATGAGGTCTAACTTGCCATTGATTTTTAAGAAGAAAGCCTACATTTACTGTACTTCAAAATATCCCTCAATTCTCCAGGGACATTTTCTGAGAGAATTTAGTAACCATAAATATCCTTGACTTTTTAGTGCACTACAATGTCAATAATTTAAAAGGTTATTCTTAAAGAACTTTACAAAAGTATTCTACAGGTTTTAATGTTATAGCACAATACCTCTTTCTACAATAAAATATTTGGCATATGTTACACCAGATATCTTTATTGAGCTACTTACTTAATGTTGGCACCTTTTCTTTGTAAACCCTTTTATCTTTATCTTCCAGTAGTCAAAATTACTTTCATCAACTGGGAAAGACATTTGCCTCCTGGGAAATTCCCCACACTGATTCTGAGTTCTGCACACAATTCTTGAGCTTTATGTAAAAGACTTTAATTTCCTTTCAATTTATTTCATGTTTTAGTTTGGTCAGCAACTGTGCTGCCTAAGGGATAGTTCCAAAATTGCCATTAAATAATGAGCAGATACAGGGTTGAGGTAAGTTATAAAACACACTGCTAAGACTTTCAGCAAGACATGTAACTGTATAACTGTGGAAAAACTTCATGGATTTTTAGGTTTTATCTATCCCCAGATGTTCAAGGAAGACAACCTCAGAGTCAAACCTGATAGCTATGAATTTTTGAAGCTTTTTATATCTATCTAAAATTGTATTTTTACTAATTTGCCAGATAACTTACTAGGTGTTGTGTTTTTTTTCATTTCTGTAATGTTTAATGGCAGGAAAATCATATATACAGCTACAGTGGTTCCATCCAAATGTCTACCTATATGTGTGTGTGTGTGTGTGTGTGTATTATCATATAACTAGGAATGTTAGTAAAATAATAAAAGTAGAATTAATCTAAATAAAAAATTAAAAGACATTGAAATAACTCCTACAAGTTACCTAAAGAGCACTAAAGTTATATTGTATATGATTCTATTCCTCAATTAGTTGTAAAACTTGCTCTTTATATAGAAAATCTTATATGTGTATTTATCATTACTATTGAAAAGAAAGCTAAAAGCCATATTTTTGAGCTCTTTTACAGAGCTTCCTAGAGATGATTAAGAAACATTGAGAGCCACAGATGGAATAAGAAATTAATTTTTAAAAAGAAACTAACTAATGACTTCTATCTAAAAATTCCCGCCTCCCCTACCCCCCCACCGGTATTGTATAAGCCAAATACTCTTTCAAGAAAGAAATTATGATGATTTGCCACAGTGGTATTTCACAAAAGTATAGAATTTTAAGGGTTTACTTTTGCTTTTCAGCTTGTATTACCATTACCTTGGATTTTATCAGTTGCCTTCTTCACATAACACCTCCAAAGTAAACTTATCCTTTCCTGAAAGGAATTCCTGGAAATGCAATGACTTATTACCCTGGAACAACTAAGAAAATTTACATAAAGCTGTATAGTATATTTCAACTTTTTTGTCCATTTCTTGGGGATCAGCAGGATTTAATGAGTTGTCTTCTCTGTCAAGGAAAAAAAAAAAAAAAAAAAAAACACACAGCACAGAGCCTCATATGAACATATTTTTTCCTGTGAATCTGACAGAAGTTCTTATTTTATGTTTTCTCTGGCAAATAACACTTAAAAGTGATGCATGAAATACGTGTAATTACCCTTTCATTCAGACTTTGCCATGCATAAGTCATTCTTTTTCTCATTTCTTTCAGTAAATTTACTTACGGACATATTCTCCTGAATTCTCACTCTATACACGTCATGCCTGTGTGACAAAAGGTGAAGGATGGAAACTGTGCAATTTTTCTGCTCTAGAGAGTTGAACAGATTATTTCCAGAACTATTTAGTTCAAGAGTCTTTACTGTACAAAGTTAATTCCATGTCCATCATTCATTCTTTAATTAGAAAAATAAATTTTTCCATTACTTACAAACTGAAGAGGAAAATTTGCCTTCCACAGAAGTGAGTAGACTGTTTATTATCCAATTTAGTAATTTCAAAACAGATTGCTGCTTGATGATTTTTTCCCTCATTATTTTTTTCTCTCATTATCAGTTTATTTCTAAATTTAATATGTGATAAATTCACAAAACAAAACAAAAAATAATAATAATAAACAAAAAAATATTTTTTATTATTCCTTACTGAGAGACACTCCATAACACATTTATGTTGACAGCCCTGGAAAAACAAAATCTCTGAGATGTCAGCATCTCCATTTTGTTATTTTTTGTAAGCTAGAACAAAATGATTCATTTCTGCCTGATTAAAGTGCATTGATGAGTCCAGTCTATTGTAATAGTCTTTACCTACTTTTTATTCTCAGCACTCTATAAATCAATATAGAAAAAACCTCAACTGTACTTTTCTTAAAATCCAAGCCAAGAACTGCAGTTAAGATGAGAGTCAACTCAGCTGTTCTTGCAAGTCAGCTATCTACTCTAAGGTATCCATCTAATATCCCTCTATAATCAATACAGTTCTAGAAGGCAATTTCACCCATTGTAAGTTAACCGACAGTAACAAATGAACTAACCAACTCCCCACAAGTACTGACTTCTGTTCACTGAGTGCAGAATAAGTCTAGGTAGCACAGACAGAGTATCTAACTGAGGGTAAGAAAATTTAGGTGACAAGTCTCTCAGCCTAGCTTTCAGGGGGTGCTTGGTATA
>JAWWES010000094.1:19548682-19575141 GCA_035583135.1 Lophotriccus pileatus | reverse complement strand
TATTTTTCCCCAATTGGATTTGGTTTTGTCTGCATAAACCTTCTCTCAACTTAGAACAATTTGGTTGGGGGGTGTGGGAAAAAAATTGTCACCTGGACAAACCCACGACACTAAGTCAATGAAAAAGAGAACCTTCTTCTTCAGTTGAAGAATTCCCTGAGAAACTCAATACATGCTAAAAATACCTTGCTGTTTGCATACCCAAAGCTGCATCAGCTCATCTCTAAGCCTCTAGGTACCCTTAATCTCATTTAAAAAATGCAATTGTTACTTCAGCTCTGGCAAGTCCTGTGGATTGCCTGCATGCTGTAACTAATGTAAAACAATTTCCTTTCTCTCCACTTTCTCACTACTCATGACTCTCATAACTCTTCTATCTCTTCAAAGTCTGAAAGAGATTAGTAGGATTTTTCCATATGTTCCAAGGGCTCTGGTAGAAGAGAGAATCCTGTGTTGAAGTCTCACGTGGAAAATACCATGACACATAGTTTTGCTTCATTTTCAAATTAGTCTGAATATTTCTTATTGTGGTCTTTTCTTTTGGTTTTCTTGGTTCATAAGAGACTTTTCTCTCCATTAACCAACATCATGTACATTTTTTCTTTTTCTGCACACATAGGGCAAAGTGCTAGTGAAACCTGTTGTCCATTTCACAAATTGAAATTATCTAGGTAACATTTGCAAAAAAAGATAAAATTTCCAGACTGACATTTTCTTCAGTTTTATTGAAAATATGTGTAACAGGAAATTGTAAAATTAACTAACTTAAGGGGTATTGCAAACTAGGAAGTGTACACGTTCTTTCGTTTTGGAAGACTACACCATAACATATTTTGACAGCTGCATAAAAGATTCTATTTTAGATTAAACTTTCTTTTCCTCCTAGTCATATTTGGTACTACATATAAATATATCCAGTTTCTATTAATTTCCATTACCAATCACCAATTGTATTTTAGAAATAGTAGTTGATGACAAGATTAAAAAAAAAAAGGCACCGCAAACTATCATGTGGTTCACACAAGTTTGAAAGTAACTTTGGACAAGACTAATCAACATCATCAAAGGGAGAAAAAAATTAGTCAACATACAGAACTACAAACATAAGGCTATGTAAGATGGTTGCAAAAGTGTAAAAAACAAGCTTCTATTAGACTAGTCCCATAAATCTTTGCTCAGGTTCTTTTTCATCTGGTCAACTGTGTTGTAATAAAAGCTTTCATATGATGACCAACAAAAAAAAAAACTTCACATATGCAAAAAATCCAAGTTTAGCAGAGGAAAGCATTGAAGCTGTTATAGTAATAGTTGTACACCCAGCTATCAACAATTGCAAATATATTTTTCTGATTATATTTTCCAGCTACGTACAAGACCATATAAAATATTCTGACTTGACCCTGACAAGTTGTAGGTACTCTGTACAGGTCTTTTTTGGGTTTTTTGGGTTTTTTTGTTTTTTTTTTTTACAATAAAAGAAGCAGGAAAGTTTGACAAAAGGAAGCTGAATATTAATAAAGTGTCAAGAAGGAAATGCACAGGCAGTGGAGTAGGGACAGATATCCTGGGAAGAGTATAGCAACACAGTCTGGTTGTGTTGAGATGGGATCAGGAAGGCCAAGGAGAAACTGTGGCTGAAAATGGCAAGGGATGCAAATAATAATAACTTCCACAGGTACGTCAGCCGGAAAAGGGAAGATCAAAAAGTGTATAGCCCCTGATGAACACAAGTGGCAAACTGATAACAACCAACAAGGAGAAGTCTGAGATACTCAATAGCTTTTTATGCATTAGTCTTCAACAGCAACCTCTCTTCCTACACCTCTTGAGTGGATGGATTGTAAGGTAGGGGCTGGGGGAACAAATTTCCTTCTACTGTAGGAGATCAGAGTTTAGACTACTTGAGGAACTTGAACATACATTAGTGAATGAGACCTGAATGAGATGTGTCCCAGAGTTCTGAGGCAATTGTCTGATATAGTTGCCAAGTCACCCTCCACGTATTTGAAAAGTTGTGGCAGCCAGGTGAAGTCACAGGTGACTGGAAAAAGAAAAGCGTCTTTAAAAAGGGCAGAAAGGAAGACCCTGGGAACTACCAACCTATCAGCCTCATCCCTGTGCCTGGGAAGATCATGGAACAGATACTCATAGAAGCTCTGCTAAGGCACATGGAGTACAGGGAGGTGATTCAGGACATGAGTGGACAAGGGAAGGGCTATGGATGTCATCTATCTAGAAGTCCTTTGACATGGTCCCCCACAATATTCTGCTCGCTTAGTTGGAGTGATAGGGATTTGATGGGTGGCTGTTCAGTGGATAAGGAATTGGTTGGGTGGTGGCCATCCAGAGATGACATCCAGGGAGACCTAGAGAAGCTCAAGAAGTTGGCCCATGTGAATGTCACAAGGTTCAAAAAGGTGAAATGCAAGGTCTTTTGCCTGAATTGGGGCAGCCTTCTATCAATACAGGATGAGGGATGAAATCATCAAGAGCAGCCCTACCAGGAGGGATTTGGGGGTACCAGTAGCTGAAAAACTGGACATGAGACAATAATGTGCTATCACAGCCCAGAAGGCCAACTGCATCCAGGGATGCATCAAAACAAGTGAGGTCAAGGAAGGGGGTTGTCCCCCTCTACTCCATTCTCATGAGACTCCATCTGTAGGACTGCAGTCTGTAGGACTCTGGGGTCCTCAGCACAAGAAACACAGAATATGCCAAGTTGGAAGGGACTCCCAGGGATCATCAAGTCCAGTTCCTGGCCCTGCACCAGACCACCACCAAGGGTGACACCATGTTCCTAGAGGGTTGTCCAGACACTTCTTGAACTCTGTCAGGATTGATGCTATGACCACTTCTCTGTGGGAAATTGTTCCAGTACCAAACCACCCTCTGGGTGAAGAACCTTTTTCTAATGCCCAACCTAAACCTCCACTGACACAATTTCAGTCCATACCCTCTGGTCATGTCACTGGTCATCACAGGGAAGAAACCAGTCCTTGCCCATCCTGTTCCCCTCATGAGGAAGCTGTAGACTGTAATGAGGTCTCCCCTCAGTCTCCTCTTCTCCAGCCTGAACAGAAAGACATGGAGTTGAAGTGGGTCCAAAGGAGGGCCTAAGAGTGATCAGAGAACACCTCTCCTATGAGGAAAGGCTGAGAGAAATGAGGTTGTTCAGCCTGGAGACGAGAAGGCTCTGGGGAAGACCTTATTATAACCTTTCAGTATTAAAGGATGCTCATATGAAAGAATGGAAACAGGAGTTTTAGTAGTGTCTGTAGCAATGGGACAAGGATTAATGGCTTTAAACTAAAAGAAGGTAAATTTAGACTAGATATAGGAAGAAAACTTTTACAATGATAGTGTTGAAACACTGGAATGGATTTCCCAGAGAGTTGGTAGACGCCCAGCCCCGGAAACTCGCAAGGTCAGGTTGAACAGGGATGTGGGCAACGTGGTAAACTGATGATGTCCCTACCCATTGCAGGGAGCTTGGATTAGACTATCCATATTAAGATCCTTTCCGACCCAAACAATTCTATAGTTGATTGTAAAAACAAAGGTAATGTCTTTAATCCCTTGACCACATGTGGCACTATATTATTTTCAAAATCTGCCCTATAGACTGCAGTCATCATGCTGTCTGTAGTATGCTTTCAGGGAGTTGGGAAAAAAAAAAAAAAACAAGTCTCTGTATTTGTATGCAAAAAATGGTAGGGGCTCCCATGAATACAATTTTGAGGGTTTGCCTATGATTGCTAAGCCAGCAATTTTCAAGAAAACACAATAGTTGCATCAGACTTCCAAAGGATATGCCACAAAATTAAAAGAGCAATTCTACTCTGAAATCCTATAAACTTCAAACTCGAATTTAAAGGCCTGGGATTAAGCCATATGTCCATGTAGCCCACAGTAGACCAATAAATATTTACCAAAAATTATTGTCCAATAATTATGCATCTATATATCCATAGACACATAGACCCATGGACTTATTTTCTCAGTATGATTTTGCAAATTCACCATAAACTTCATTCTGCATCACACAATGAGTAAAGATTCTTTGTACTGATTGTGCTTACCCGAATCAACCCTTTCTTATACATCACTTATTTATTCAGATAAACACCAATGTAAAATAGTAGTAAATAATTTTGGTTTTCTTCATTAACTTTGTTTCACTTAATTTATAAACACCTCTCCATATCGTTCCTCCACATAGTTCCAACCTGAAGAAAGTTACCGATAATACAACATTTTATGAAAAAGGAAATCCACACCTGACATCACTTCAAGACTTTGCCACAGTCACTCCCAATAGCACATGCTGTCTTTTCAACCTATCTTGTCAGATACGTTATTGAATGCAAGGAGTCACAGTAATGACATAACAATAATTACAGAGAGAAACACCTCTCATCAATCTTTGTGCTCAGAAATTTTATTTTATATTTTAAGCAATATAAAGTTTATCCAACTATAACCTTTGTTTAAAGATGGAAAAATTAGAAAAACTGTAGCAAATATGTCTCATTAAGCACATTTAAAAACTGAGTTAACTAACAACATAATGTGCTGATTATCAATGTACCCATGAATTATTGGGTCTTATTTATGTACAAATCAAGATTTGGAAGGCAGTTTTTGGAAATCCTTAACAACTCGTGCCAAAAAACAAACCGGGGTAGGTCAGCCAATATTTATAGATTTTTTGACAACAGCAAAAGAAAGTGTGTTGCATCTAATTCAGTAGTTACAGACAAACTGGTTAGCCCTGTTTGCTGAGCATTCCTTCATACAGGTGATTTTTATTAATTACTGTTGCAACATGTGGAACATGTAAAATTTTCTTAAGAAAGGATGTGTGATCCTTGTACACTTTCAAGCCTAGTCAACAAGAGAGATTTAATCTGTGAAACAGAGAGCAGCTAACAAGCTCAAGTGATTTCTAGGTGTTAGAAAAACAAATTACTTTTTGGCAGAATTGCCTTGTTAAGGTTTAGGGCTTGACATGCTTCGATGATCTCAGACTTAGAGGGAGGTTAGCAAAGCTTGGGAAGATGCCCACTGATAGTGGATACAAAGAATGCAGAACTTACAGGCCACAATGACAAATCACAGAACTCCAAAGATAAGAAAGAAAGTAACAAAGCCAACTCAGCAACTGTGCTGAATCCTCTCAGCTAATGGGTGAAAGGTAATTCTCGTGACAGGAGATCGTGACCAACTCACAGCCACAGACCCAAGTAACCGAAAAGAAGGGAGAGACTGAGCATATGGAATAATTAGCGTGAGAAGCAACGGAATAATTAACCAATAGAAGATAGGATACTAATTTATAAGAAAACTATGTAAGTTGTAGCCAATGAACAATAAGACCATTGTCTGCTCAAGTGTATAAATAGCAAAAAGTTTTGATAGATGGTGTGCTTGATTTACTGCTGAGTAAAACACCACTGAGAATCCAGCCTTGCACAACTCTGAAATACAAAATCAATGTGTCTCTCAATTGTGTAACTACTGGCTTGTTACACACCTGATAATGAATCTGATTTTTGTGGACAATCTTACCTTAAAAGAAATCTCAATAAGAAGTTGAACTTTCCATTTCAACTTTCTCATCACTTTCTCTTAATGACTCTACTTTTATAAAAAACAATGACCCGAGCAAAATGGCACAACACTTAAACAAAAGATAACCATTTTCTACAGTGAAAAACAAAGTGTATACAACTTAAGGAAAAACAAATAATTTACAGTGTTTGTAATCTTAATTTATAACATGATCAGAATTATCTACTGTTTTATTGTATATGTTCACCTAGTATGTTCATTTTTCTTAATTTTTATTTTTGTATTTCAATTTATGTTGTAACCTTGAACAGAAAAAAGTCTGATTTTGTAAGATTAATTTAAATATGTTTCTAGGAAGAAAATAATAATAAAAAAAAATGAAACAGAGTCCCTGGATTGTGTGCCTACTGTCTAACATCAGTCTTACAAATAAAAGCTTCAGTTCTATATCTCTAAAATGAAGCGACACTTGAAGTCACTAAGAAGCCATGCTAATTCATAGCTGATTTTTTTTTGTCTCCACCTTAAGAAATTTCAGAGTTAACAATATGCCTTTTGTCTTATATAATTTTAAAAATATTAAATTATTTTATTGTGAGGTGTCTTGTAAAGAGTATATTATTCATTTTATTTTAGATGCTTCTGCAAAATTATATTTTACTTATTCCAAAAGAAGAGAAACTCCTGTAAGATAATTTACAGGAGAGATGTAACAACAACAAAGATTACCTATGCAAGTATGAAATTTCATTGTGAGGTTTTAGAATTTAGCTGGGGCAATAAACATTGTTTTTATACTTTGACATACGTAACAGATACAAAATTTGGAGGATGTCCATCATTTTGCATTTAACTGTGTTTATAGAGTTGTTTTCAGGTATTTTAAAAATCATAACTAAGACAATCAAAAAGCAAGACACTAAAACTTGGTAAAAACTCACAGATGTAGAATAACCTGTACAATATTCTCTAAATCTTAGGAGTTTGACCCAGTGATCAGTTCCAAATCAATATCACAGCTTTTCAAATTCATTCGTATCACTGGAAAATCTCTAATGTGTTTAAACTTCATCAGCCAAGCTAAAGAAAGGGACATCTCTCAGCAGTGTGCGCTCAAGGCCTGAAGACTGACAGCGACCATTCCTCTGTATTACATGAAGTTGGGCAAAAATCATGTGCACATTCACACATGCACACAACCAACCGCATACTGACTGTGAAACATAGTTTGGTGTTTCCCAGATAGGAAACATAAAGCACCAGTATCTCCAAACTGAAAAACTGAAGACGACTTTCTACTAACCATCTCTGGGTAGTGGATGAAAGTGCAGTCATAAGAAGGAAGGCCCTTTGACAGCATCTTCTGGGGGAAGGGAGGAATCAAGAGCAAGGAGATATTTCATTAGACACTTGTCCAAAACTCCATCTGGGCAACATCTCTGGGGAAGATGTTCTCCATCAAGCAGAATATCAGTTCGCTGGAAAATGTGTTTAGGAGCCCTCTCTCCCTGGAAATTCTTTCTCTGACAGTATGCAGAACAGGAGATGAGAATGTCACTAGAGCACCATGTGACCACAGGAGAAGCAAAAACTGTCTCCTGAATGGTATTGTGGCACAATGGTGACTTAGTGGTGACATGATCCAGAGGTATGGTTGCAGACATACCATCTTGGTGGCAAAGAGTAGCCATAAAATTAAGTATTTTATTAGAAATTGTTAGTCATAGAATTTGTACATTTCAGTCTATCCCTTACAAAAGGAATGCTAGCCATAGAAATCGTGTATTTTAGTAAGGTTGAAAGTTCTCAAGGGAAAGTGCATCGTTTATAGTTTCTTGTAAAGGTCCTTTACAGGCAAGAATCCTGATAAAGGCAAAAAAAAATGGTTATTTGCAGCTGTGAAAAGACTGATACATGCAAAGAAGACACAGCAGTCAGCCTAGGCCTTGAACCACGTCCAGAAGACAGGAAATCATTCCATAAACAAGAAATTAAGAAAACAAATCGACTTGAGGGGGTGTGTGGGGGCAGAACTTGTAATTAGAGAACGGTGTAAAAGTTATGAAGCATGCATGATAGGGTTGCATCTTTTGACATTTTGCCCAATGCACCCAGCACTGCAATAAACCTGTTTGCTTTTTGGCTTTCTATTCTCAGGATGAGTCTAAAGAGTTTCTTTGCCAGCCTTTCGGCAACAAAAGCATAATATGTATAAATCCTACAGCCTTTTGTAGAAACTGCAGAGGGAAGCAACCGGGACACAAAAAATGGGTTGCCTGCAGAGAGAACCTCAGACTTACAGCAAATCCTTGTAAGTGCACTGACTGCACTCTGCCCCTCTATGAAGAGCTGATAAGAATGAGCAGGGAGTATTTAGTGATCTGTTTAAAAGTTACATGCCTATAGGATTTTCACACCACAGCTGGGAAACTAGATGACTGACTCATGGCGAGATATTTCTCTGATTATTTATTCTTCCCCAAATGGCATTGGTTTCTTTTTGCCCTGGGAAAGATCATCTTTATTTTGCATACTGACTCATACCTCACAAACATGAAGGGTATTTATGACATGGGGTATGATTTGAGATGAATGTACATACAAATTTTCATAAAAATTAGATTCATTCATACTCCTCCTACCTGATCTGTAAATGAATCAAAGAACTTACTTAAAAGAAGAAAATCAGTGCCTATTATTCAAAAAATTCAACTGGTTCATTACACCCTAAAGACTTCAGAATAATTTGCATAAGAAGCGGTTAAGGAGAGAATTTCTAATACGAAAAACTGAGAGTGAAAGTCTGCATTTCAGCATAGTTTTTATGAACAAGGCAAGGTGACTTTCAGCGCCTTTGCATTGAAATAGTAATGTCACATCTTGTGCAGAGATGTGAATGAGCAAGCATCATGATTTAGATATGTTAAAGTTAAGGCCACTATTGAGACCAATATAGACAGGGTACCTCTGCTAGTAAGGATGACACGAGAATGATGCCAGGACTGAAATTTTTATAGGACTAAGCCTAACTCCATCTTTTGCTAAGCACACAGGCCCTTTTTTGGCTCTCACACAGTCCATAAAGTCTGTGAGATTTATAGCACACAGGACTTTTTAATAATCCTGTCCCTAATGACTGTACCTCCAACAAGAATTCAATGAAAAAAGGGAATTAGACACACTCCGGAATGCACAAAAGAGAGGAAGAGGATATGACTAAAGTGAAAAAGAGTCTGGAGTTATTTATTATATAGGGACTTCTTTACAATCCCAAACTCCCATTTATATTGAATCTATGCTATTGGGACTCTGCAATGGTCACATGCATATTCCTATGTCTTCATTGCTGCCATACTTTAGTTCAACTGAGATTCATCAGACTACTTCCTGTTTTCTAAAGCTGCCAGTAATATATAATTTTCTTAAATTAGTGGAATTTTAGCTGAAAGAAGGCTGTGGTTGTACATACCCAAATGGAAGAACTTATGTTGCATCTTGAGTAAAGAAGGGTCAGGGGAATGAGAGGAGAAGAGAAAGTAAATGCCCTTCTAAAAATATCAGGCACTGTGAAAGTTATTACTAACTTCCTCTCCCCATCAAAGTTTCACTTCCACGCCTTTCTTTTTCAAAAAGCAAAAACTTAAACATTTCCAGAAATCCTAAAATCTCGCAGTTACTGATCAAGAAAGTTACTGGATTAGTATTTTGAACTTTCTTAGTGGCATTTTTTTTTCTTTACAAAAATGTTTTTTGTGAGCTTAAATAGACTTTCATATTTAGATATATGATTTGAAATGTTTATTGTTTATGACTCTACTGAGTGCATCAGTGGACAAGAGATGAGCTATGGATGTCATCTATCTGGATTTCTGTAAAGGTTTTGATACAGTCTCCCACAGCATATTGCTAATAAATTGATGAAATGATGGATGAACTGCTGGATAAGGAATTGGCTGAATGGCCACATCTGAAGAGTTACAGTTAATTGCTCAATATTCTAGAGGAAACCAGTAATGAGTCTCTCAAGGTTCTGTACTCAAACTAATATTACTGAATATCTTAATCAACAAGAGTGGGATTCATTGCACCCTTAGAGCTTTGCAGTTGACACCACGCTGAGTGGTGGATTTGCTGGAGTGAAGGGTCACCAATGAGAGGGATCTTAACAGACTTTAGGAGTTGAATCATGTGAACCTCATGAAGTTCCACAAGGCAAATATGAGGTCCTGCTCCAGGATCAGGTTAATCACTACTGTCAAGAGAGACTGGGTGAATGAATAAATTGACAGCAGCCATGCGGAAAAGAACTTGGGGATTACAGGTGGATGAAAAATTGCATGTGAGAGTGCAGCACGTGTTTGCAGCTCAGAAAGTCTATCACATTCTGAGCACAGGGAAGACATCAACCTGTTAGAGTGGGTCCAGAGGATAGTCAAATGCAAGAACACCTCTGCAATGTAGACAGGCTGAGATTGTTGCAGTTGTTCACTCGAGAAGAAAAGACTCCAGGGAGACCTTATAGCACCTTCCAATACTGAAAGGGAACTTCTGAAAAAGAGAATGAGAGACTTTTTACCAGGGTCTGTAGTGACCAGTCAAGGGGCAACAGTTTTAGACAAACTAAAGCTGTCAGTCAGTCTGAGATTCTGAAAAAATATGATTCTGGTTTTGTTTTGTAGACTGAAATTTTTTAGTCAAAATTTAGGGGAAAAAAAGTGCAAATTTTACTTCTTCTTCTGTGGACAAACTACTACAGTCCTAAATTTCAATTCATTCCTACACACACAAGACACTTTCAGTTTTCTTGTTGGGTAATATGCTCCCTTGCTATTATACCAGACTATTCTTTCACCAGCCTCAAAATGAGGCTTGCTTCTAAAGGCACTATGAAGTCCAACTTCTGTTTTCCTGCTCAGCCATTTTATCTCCCACAAAAATAAGGACAAATTCACTATCTGAAGCCATTCAAGCAGCAGTACCAGACAATTTATTGGAAGAATCCTTCTGAGATGCTAATTAAGGTTACTAAAATGCACTACTTTTGCCTTAAGGTGTTACATTAATATTTATATCAAGGATGCATCTACTTTTCCTCAAATTTAAAGAGATATGACTATTAAAATGTACATATTTCCATGCCTAGCAGAATTCCACATGGACTCTGTTGAGAATTTGAGATGTAAAAATCAACCTGATGCCTGCTACATAACTATAAAGACCCAATCAGATGTTCCCACACACCGCAAATGTTTAAAGAATTGAAAGACTATTTGGTTTTGTAATTGTTTATACTTCTACAACTAAATACACTTGCAATTAAAAAGAAATCCCAATTCTTAATAATTCCTTGCTCTTTTGAAACAAGATAGAGATTCTCAAGTGATCAAAATCTTAAATCAGCCTAAGAATAAAATATCATCTTTCCCTCAGAACATTTATTTTGTATTTTTTGAGTAAAACTAAAGACAGACATCACTACCAAAGGCAGAACACTACCAAAATGGTTGTCAAGGTGCTATTGCAAGGAACATCCTCTTGAGAATGACCTCTTTAATCCAACTGCTCAGAATAAATTAAAGGGAACACACTGCACCCTAGCTAACTGTCAGAAAGGTTTAGTTGTGCCATGCTATGGCAGTAGTTATGGTTTGTCCTAGCTAGCATGCACTAGAAAGTATTTCAAGGAGAAAAGTTCTATATGGCCTTTAAAACACACACCTTACTCCTGAGCTTACCACCCTCTGCCAATAATGAATCATTGCAAGTCAGTGCCATTCAGGCCATTCCTTGAGCCATTTTTGACTTTCAGTTAAAACAAATTTGAAATTGATAAAATTTCAGTCAATATTTAATTTCAAAATCAAAATAGAGTAGGTTTTTCAGGAAAGCCTATAACGTAGAGGATACTGTGTTGTTTAAAGAGAATTCTGATTACATAGTTTAAAAACTACATGACCCTGTATAATACAGAAATGTTAAACTAATACTTACCAAAGGAGGAATTTAGGAAGGCAAGATAGGATCTGCAGTCTTTTTCAGACTGTTATCATCAACAGTCAGACCAATTGCTCTAGACTTATTGCAAATCATTTCTCTATCCAGACAAGTCACACATCACTTAAGACAAAAAACATTGAATTGAAAAAGAGGCACAAACTTTGTAATTGCCCACAGTGGCCTTTCATGGAACTTTCAATCTTTTCTCTTGCACTGGACTATATTTAGTCACTGAAAATCCTGCCCCCACCATGTTGGGACAGAAAGTGAAAGGACAATCCCATATACTCCATCTGAGCCTCTTGCAATCCAGGGACAGCCTAGTAGGTCTTAGTGGTATCAGACTGAGTGAAGCACTAAAGAAGCATGTTGCAAGCAAATTCATACCTCCTGTCTCCCTGCAAGCTTTTCCACTCTCCTCTGTACATGCATTGCAAGAAAGGTTGGGCTGAACTTCTTCCTCTTGAGTTACTTTTGGCTCTTCACTTTAAACCTCTCAACTCCTTCTCAACCAACGTGTGACAAATTATTAAATTTTCTGCAGTCTGTCACCATTGTGATCTGATTTATAATAGATTTTTCCTAGGTGCAACCCATAAATACATAAGAAACTTTAATCTACACTTTGGTCCTCTGTGAGAGTTTGAACATATAACTTTTTTATTTATTTATTTTGAGAGCATCAAACACCATTTACATGCCACCACCATTAAAAGCATTAACATGTCATCTGTTTCACAGTTGCTGCTCGGAAAGTCCATAAGAGATTCTTATTAGCACATCTGCAGAATGTACCATGTGTTGTTTTATCTGTTCAGAATTCCACCAGAGTTCACACAGCCTGAAGAGAGGGAAAAAGAGGTCTTTTTGCTTTGTCAGCTGCAACCAAGCAAGGAAACCAACCACCCCTCATACCCGCCAAACTCGAACCAAAAAAAGACCCTGACTCTGAATAAGGCAAACAATCTTTTTTTCATTTCCTCAGAAAATTCAGGGACTTAAGTCCTTGAAAACTAGGGCATGACAAGAACAATATCTTGGAAATGTCTCTTTGATTAATGTATGTCATTTTGAGTGACTCGAAAAAACACAATTAAAGAAAGAACAAAAGTTAAATTTTAACTCATTTCTCTATAGGAAAACAATTACTTTCATTCATAGCAATAGCTACTGTAGTATTTTTCTGTTGGGAAAATACTCTCTGGGAATTAACTTTAGAAAAGCAATCAAATCCTGCTGGGTAGCTAAATGAATCAACCTGTCTAAACTATTTTTTTACTAGAAATATATCTGCATTCCAGCATCTTGAAACTATTGTGAAAACACACACACTATGTAAAATTAATCCCCAGGGGACCATAATGGTTGCTGTTAATAATACTCATCTGAACTTAAGGCCTGAAGTGTTGAATATCTGTCAAATAAAGAAGAGAGACAGCCAGCAGGGAAAGGACAAAACAAGGGGAGCATTTTCAGCTTCAACAGGTACAAGTTGTAAATGTGAAATAAGTTGTTAGAAAAATAAATTATTTCCTGCTCTCCTCTAATTTTTCACAATCTGTGTGGTAAAGCCTTCACCACTGACAAAATTGACGTAGTCTTTGCATCTGCATTCACTTACCATGACCTAGTGGGTAAACCAATCTTGGATTCCCTAATAGTTTAATGCCAAAAGCACTTCACATAGTGTAAAACATTTCAACCTCCCTGATCCTAGCTCAAATTAAAAGGGAAAAAAAATAAAAAAAGGTTATGTAATTGCTGGTCTAACAACAACAAAAAGGGTGGCTATAAAGCTTTTTCATTTTCCTAAACTTCTATTTAACAACAAGCCTAGCTCCAAATCTAACCTCTAAGGAACATCTGCAGGAAAGCTCTTTTCTCCCCAGTGCCTCATAATTCCTTCAGTGAAACTATGTTTAACACTAAATCCTACCACTGCTGCAGCATGGTCATGTCCTGGAATGTTTCTGTATTGTCACTGAAATTAATGAAATCTTCGAATCTTAAAATATGCCAAGAATAAAAGTGAAAAATATGCCAAGAATAAAAGAGATATTTCATGCCTGGCACACTGCTGGTGCAACTGACCCTCTGCAAAACCTACTGTTTTTCAGCAGCTGGTTTATGTTTTACCTGTGGTAGAATGATGACACTGCAGGTGTGGTGAAGCACCCAGATATTTTAGCCTCTCCAGTTAGCACATGGGCAACCAAGACATCTGAGTAGGGCTAAAAGGCATACATATGCAGTTAATTCGCCTGACTTACTGGGATGATGACAGAAGGATGAACATTATCACTGTATATATCAATGCACTTGTTCTATATTGTGTGGCTAAGAAGCAACATATTCAGTCAGAGAAGGCATATAATTCTCAAAACTCCTTGCCATATTCTTTAGCAAAGATATTGCCTGAGTCCAAAAGAGATCATCAGCTTTATTTTTCTCATTATGGACAGTACATGTGAACCCAGTTTTTAATGTGCTGAGGAAAATTAAATTTAGACCATAAAAACTGTGTCCTCCTTTAACCAAAGTCCTTTTCCCTTCCTTATTTATTTGTATAATGCAAAATATATTTGTATAAAGCAAAACAAACCCTAAATATTGCTGAGGCTTCTGGGTATTGTTGCAGTATAAATGAGGTAATAATAACAATAGTAAGGAAATTACTCTTAGAGTAAAGTGAGTGAGCAAGTGCAAGTACTCAACAATCCTCGCTTACCCAGCAAAAAGATTGGGGAACAATGGGATTTTTCAGAAATTTTTCTACCTTTTGTGTGGGCATAAAATGAATTTTAAGCCTCTGCATATACTTTTCCTATGTCAAAGAAAACCAAATTGCATTTTACTTCCTTCAAAGGAAAGTAATCTGGACTGATCACACTAAACACTGACCCCGTGCCCCTGAGTGTCCGCTCTGCTGGCTGTGGGCTGAATTAAGACTCTGCCCTGGACTTCCTCACTTAAAGCAAGATGCCCCACATCTTCCACAAGCACATATTCTATGAATGGTAGCAGTTACTTAGCAGGAAGAAAAAGAAGGAGCTTGTGAATCATCAGCCATGCACATGTCCATGTAAAACAAGATCTCATATTGGGCTGAGAGTTAAGCACTGATCAAAGACAGGGAACCAAAATTCAGTAGTGTTTATTCAGAAGGGAGGTCTTCAGTAGAAATATGATATGAGCTGTTCTCTGTTAATTTCTTTATATTTCAATTGGAACTATTTTTTTTAAAGCAAATCTGTAAGCAATAATGTTTTCCATCTCCTGCATGTCATTGGACCACATAGACAGAATTATACCTGAGCTGAAATCTGATCTAGTAAAAATTGGTAATTATTATGGTTTCTGAGCTCAGAAAGCTCTCAGGCAATCGTGTGTTTGCATAAACATACAAATCCTTCCCCTGTGCAGTTACAGCTTTCCTATAAAGAGGAATAAAGATGGAGTGTGTCGTTATTTTTAAGCCTGCAGATAGCAAGCCTTAGCCATAACAATGGTGGAATATAGACAGTAAAACTAACAAAGAATATGATCAGCATAACCTTATCAAGTTGCATGTCATAAAAAGTCACATGGGACAGCCACGAATTGCGAGCTGAGACTTCTTACAGTGCATGTGCAATTTTTAACCATAAAGTGTGAAAATGACACACAGTTCTGCTTATCTCAGAATGCTAATATATAGACATGCTAAAAGGGAAAACAGAACAAAACAAAAAAAAAGCAACCTTCATTTTACATCAGTTGATCATTTTTACAAACAAAAGAATACATAATATTTAAAAATCTGGATCAATGATATACTGTAAGATACTAAGTATATCAGGCATAAAAAACCCTGCCTTGTTACCGTATCTCTGCCTGTAATTAAGGCTGTCATGATCTGAATGAGCGTGTCTTGATCAAAGCTAAGCAAAACAACACCAGCTTTTTAAGCATGAAGAGATAGACATTTTATGAAATACAAAAAGACATGGGCTAAAAGATATTCTATGAGATGAAAATAGATTTTTTTATGAAGGCTAATTTTAACTTCTTTCTACAATGAACTAGGTCATTTACTGCAAACATGCAGAAGCCGAAATTCTTACGATTTTCACAGTTGACGTATAAAAATTGATTTAAAAACAAGGAAAAACATCCTTCCAGTCTTCAGACAACAGAAAAAAATTTATCTAGTAATATAATGCTTACTAACACCCCTTAACCTCCCCCTTCCTCCAAGCTAATTTACCAAATAAACCCAGTTTTACTGGGACAACTCAGTCAATTACTGCACCCTTTATTTTCTTCTGCAGGTGGCCAGATGGGCCAGCTGGCTCTCCAAGGGTGCTCATGGGCCTTTGCTCCACTCTGCTTTTTCGGGCAACTAGTTGGTAGGCCTCTGGAAATTCCCTGTGAAGAACAAAGATCTGGCAGTAGTTTCCACATGGGGCTATGTGAGCTGCATCACACAACTCCCTGGAGGCTTTAAATATTTCTTCAGGTGGGAGCACCAACTGCTGTGTGATGTCAGCAAAGGTTGCTTCTTCCCTTCAAGAAAGCTTGCTGCAGTGATTAAAATTAAACAAACAAGGAAGTGTCTAGCTCTCTCTTCAGGAATATTTATCAAAATGAAAATATGCGAATAGTTCAGACTCAAATGATATCTGAAGATTCAGCGTAGGAGGAATAGGGTTCTTATTTTAGCAATACTGGCTCATACGTACTGAAACAGGATTAAGATTTTGCGTATGCTCTTTTATTTGTGCATGATTTATCTACAGAAGCAGCTTAATGTGTTGGCAGAACAGCGTCCATCAACAGAACTGAAGAAGCCCACAGGAGTGTATCTGCCTCCAGGCATAGCTGGGCAAGACATGGATTTGTGCAAAAGAATCAGTTCTGTCAAACAGGCAAGAGAAATTCTATCTTTGGACCAAATAGTAAGCTGACATTATCCACGGTTATTTTTGTTAACTGAAAATAAGTGTAGGTTCCATGTAAGAGATAAGTTCCTTTCAGCTTTGTGGAAAAGAATAAATTAATTGCAGTGATGCAAATACCCTAGTATCTGTCTTATTGGCTAGTCACGGTGTACATTTTTATCCAGTCACTAAAACAGTTGTCATTTAAGCACATGTCCTCCACCAGTTCTCTGAGCATGACACATAACCTGATTTTCTGCCCTGTGAAAAGGATGCAATGGGACAAAGGGTGCATTCAGGGGTTTCAAATGTCAGAATGACAAAATCATTTGCTGGTCCCAAAGGCCAGAGCCAGTGTTTCTGCTGTAGAGATTTCCTGAGCACTAGCACCTGCTCTCCGGCATGGCAGCTTGAAAAAGAAAGCAAGTAACATCTGAGGAGACACATTCTGCTACACCCTATCTCCTCACAATAACTATCCTTCAGCAGCTTTGATGTGTCCCTTTGTCCTTATTAACCAAGGGACTGAATTGTTTTCAGTGTAGTACTGTGATTGGTAAGGTAGTTGCTTTCAGTCCTCTTTGGGTAGTTTCTTTCAGTGCCTCATTTCCCAACTGGGAAATGAGCTTGGCCATTTAATCTGCATCCCATCTGGGCCAGCAGGGTTCTTCATCTTGCAAACACTCTTCCAGCAATTCATAGCTGCTTATGTCACATCAAATTGAAATTAAGTTAGGCAATTCAAATGGTTTTTTTTTCCAGTGGTATTGTCATTGATGTGTCTCCTTATTTACTGAGAAGGTGGTAAAACTCCACATACAAAATTCTTCATGCTAAAAATTTGCAGTGCTAAGATATTAATGGCACATAGTTGAGTTTATAATGTAAAGAATTTGGTTCCCTAATTGCAGCTGGATAAACTAATCATTTTAATAATGCTAGCTGTGAGTTCATACCAGCCTCTATTTTCTCCATTCAGTCCTTGTAGATGAATTCAGGTTGAAGGGTAAGTCAGCCAAACTATAAGGAGTTCACACAACAGTGATTCCCATGAAACTGGATCAGATGACAGTCTTTGTACTTAGTCCTCAATTCTTTTGAGCCTGCAGTCTGTCTCCTTGCCTCCTTTACTATCATTTCAGTCACATTTTCAAAGCCAAAGCTTGGGCTTGGAATGAGAATTTCTTTTTTAAGTATGACTGTACAGGCTGAGCTTTTCCACTCCAAAGACGAACACAGGTAGCTCAACAGCATTATAAGCATATTTCCCAAGCTCTAAAAGAATCATCTGTGTCTGAAAGGACATAGTTAACATCTGCCTGACTACTAAACTAGTCTCTCAGTTACCAAAAGTACAATCAAAATCATACTAGTATTATAAAAGACTCATGATTTTTGTGTTGCATCATTTTTGAGTAAAATGTCTGTCTGCCTGCTATGTAAAATTAAAGATTCATTTAGCTGAAACATCTCATGAGAAAAAAAGAAATACTGAAGATTCTCAAAAAGGCCAAATACTACACAGTAGTAGTAGTAGTCCAGATGCCAACATAATACAATGAGAACATACGACAAAGCAGAGAAGCTCATAAACTGAAGAGGACATTAAATAAAACCTCTGCTCAAAATGTGTCAAGAAGGCACACTTGGCAGTCCTCTCTATCAAACATGCAAAGCCAGTACATACACAGCATGCTTGCAGTTATTTCCAGCTACAAATTCAGTCTCAGGATTTCCTGAGACCCCTTCCTCCAATGCAATGCATTTAAAACCACCAAAGGAACACTCTCATGGATATTTTAGTATATGCTATTAAAATATGGATTTTTTTTCAAGAAGCACAAGAGTGGATCTAATTATGCCTTTTCTATTTATGAATACTAGGCAGTCAGTCTATGTAAACATTTGCTGAGACCAAAAGATTTCAGTGGTAGTTCCAAAAATTGAATCTCAGTTGTCTGAAGAACAGTGGAAATATACACATAACTTCAGTAACTGGGGGGGAGATGCTGTGGAGAATTTTCTGAATGCACAGATATCTGGCACTCAGATCCTAAATGCTCAGAATAAAAACATGATCTATCTCATGGAAGCCTGAAAAATATTCTAGATGTTTTCAATGGTGAAAACCAGAAAAAAATGGATTTGTTATGAAAAATGTAACAGCTAATATATATTTACTTTTTAGCTATTGCTGCTGCAAGCCTTTGAATTAGTTGCAGAATGATGGTTGGTGGTAACAGGTCAAAGTTTTGCTTCTGAGATATAAATTTCTGAGAGGCAATTGAGGTTATTTTAATGGTTGCTATAAAGTCTATTTTGTTCTAATGCTCCATGAAGCCATTTTGTGTTACACTCTCCAGAATAAGAAGCATATATTCAATCACTTTTACAGCAACATATTTGTTCCACAATTACAGAATCCCATGACAAATGAGTAAAAGGGAAAAATAATTTCCTGTGGCTAATATGCGGGACAAAATATAGAAGTCCAGTATTGTTTGCATGAACTGGATGGTTCACCTGGATTCTTTAACTCAGAACAGAGCATGGGAAGTCACTGTGTTATACCAAGTATTCAAATTGCCAATCATTCTTAAAACATAGAAGATTGTTAATTAGAAAAGTAACTGAGAAAAATACATTTTCTATTAATAATTAGGGAAAATATGTTATGTTGTGACAAATGCTTCACAGGCAACCTACTCACCAATGGCACATTTAATGGGGTAAAACTTGCCAGGAGATTCCTTTCTTAGCTTAAATCACATCTGTTCACAAAAGACCTCTTCAAAGATGAAGAGTTTAAAGGTGTCTCCTTTTTGTAGTGTCCCTGCTGTGTGTTCCCCACTGTAATTAGACAGAGTTTTCATGAAATGCTATATATGAGTGCAATTAAATTTTTCTGCTTGATTTTCTGCTTGACTATGAGTGGACACAAAACCAATTATCTTTCAGAGCCTTGCTCATTGCTTTTTAGTGAAAGTTTTCTTATGTTTGACAACAACTACTAAAGCCAAAGGAGTGTGAAAAGGGGAATGGCTTTTAACTAATGAAAAAATCCCTGAAATTCAACTGGTTTCAATTCTGCAAGCAGAAATGATTATGTGATTGAGTACCTGAAAAATACATGAGAAAAAGAAGAAAAAAGGAGAAGTTGAAAAGATAAGAAAATAAAGACTTTGGTACTGGATTACAGATTTGAACATCTTCAGTTTCACAAAAAAAAAAAAATAAAAAAAAAAAATAAAAAAAAAAATCTTTAAAGTGTTTAAAATATTTTAAAGTCCTTAAAGAGTTTGCAAGTAATTCTGAGAAGTGTTTCTGCAGTGTTGTAACTGATGGCATACAGGTAAAAGGAGAGTCTGAACAGTGAGAGAAGCAGTTTGAAAGACAGCCTCGTAATTTTGTGGGCAGATGTAATGGCAGTCTCCTTTGCAGAACATAGCATAATTTCTTCTCCCCCATGAAACTCTTAAAAAAAATCCCAGACACAATATTTTCCCTTCAGAAATTAAAGAATTATTGTCAAATCAGAAAACATGTTTACTGAAGTCCACTAACTTATATCATATTAGATACTCCATAAGAAGGTAAAGGATCATCAATGGATAATCCTTTATGATGGATGATATACATCAATAGATATATATGTCAGCACTGCACACTGTCAGAGCCTTAATCTGGTCTATAATTGACAGCTGTTTAAGTCCTAAAATATGTCACAGAATAGCTCTTCAAAAATATTACATCAGGAAGAATTACTTATTACATGTCTATCTCATTAAGGATCTCCCAGTTCACAGCTGAAGTGTAGACTGTGTAACATAAAAATTGTTTCTACAATGAAAAGTCTCCTACTGTTCTTTTAATTTATCCAAACATTTTCCTCTTTTTCTCTCATGTTCCACATGAATAGAAGTTTCAAATCCCTCATCTGCTTCTTCACATATATTTTTTATAATTTCCTTTCAAGGATAAAAAATACATTTTCACTGTCAGAGTAACTTTGGACTACATGTCCTTACTCTCCATTTTCCTTTCTGCCAGCAATGTATTATCTGAAGAGCATAAAAATGCTAGAGCTTTTGAGTATTACATTTAAATTAATTTAGTATTTTTGCCTGCAATCCTCTATTAGGCAGCTTGAAATGAAACACACTTGAGATTTTTCCTTGTACACAGATCAGCATATGCAGTTAAAGGATGTACTGTTGCTTGGCCTGTCTGCAACCTCTGTGGATGCTGTACAGCTAAATAGGTGGAATAATGCTGTATCTCAAGAGAGCTCTGCTGTACACAACATGCAGTGCATCTTAGCAAACTAGGATTTCTAGAAATTGCAGTCTATAGCAAACACTTGGTACTGCTCTAAGATCTGCCATTCAGGTAAGATTGATGAGTAATCATTTTACAAGCTTGTGTGATAACCTACAGAGAGATTAAGTACCTTTTCATTAAGCACAGTTCCAATTACAAGAGTTACTCTATAAGAAAATATGTCAATATGGCAGTAGATTTAAGAGATAGGCCATAAAGCTTCTACTCCTTGAATTGATGACTGCTGAAAAGCAAAATTCGAAAAGTAATGTTGAAATAAACTGTTTTTCTTTATGCTTATTGTTTAAAACACTTTATAGTGCTCTTTCTTTTCAGGAAGAGGAAAAAATACATGAAACATGATAAAATAATAGAAAACAATTAAACAATGAAAATATAGCTTGATTTAACAGATCTCATACCACATAATACCACTACAATTTACCTGTCTGCCTTAATTTATTTATTCTGGAGTTTGCATAAAAGTGGGACTTTATGAAAACTTAAAGTTTTTTTGTTGGTTGGGGGAAACATAATCTAAAAGATGTCAGGTTACCTGACATTCTTGTTGTGTTCATCCTGGAGAAGAGGAGACTGAGGGGAGACCTGATTAAAACATCCTCCTGAGGGGAAGAGGAGGGGCAGGCACTGGTCTCTTCTCTGTGGTGACCAGTGACAGGACCCAAGGGAATGGTCTGAAGTTGTATTAATCGAGGTTTAGGTTGGGTATTAGGAAAAGGTTCTTCACCCATAGGGTGGCTGGGCACTGGAACAGGCTCCCCAGAGAAGTGGTCACAGCACCAAGTCTGACAGAGTTCAAGAAGTGTTTGGGCAATACTCTCAGGCACCTGGTGTGATTCTGGGGGATGGTCCTGTTCAGAGCCAAGAGGTAGAATTTGGTAATCCTTGTGGGTCCCTTCCAACTTGGCATAATCTGTGATTCTGTAATGTAAAGGAGAGGTTACAGCATGGATGTAATTGTAGACCTCATGTATCAGAGTATTTGTAAGAATAGATATATCTGGAATTATCATGTAATAATGGTCACACACTGCAGGAAACGTTATGAAAAAAATGCATATCCTAGCTGCCAACATTTAGAGTACTGTCTAACCCAACCAGGGATAATCTTCAGGCAGCAGATTAGCTAAAAATCTCATCAGCTACCACACTGCCACCAGAAGAAAGGGTTTTACAACAGTTGTCCTAAAAAAGTCAGAGAAACTCCCTCCCCTCCATATACCTAACTCCCTGGAAACCATTAGGCAAACAGTTAACAAAAGTGTGAACAAACTTGAAAGACCCTTTTGGCAGAGAGGGTTTGAATCCGTTGAAGGAATGCCTCACATGCACACTCAACCCTCTGAAACGGATTCAGGCTACAGTGTCATGGGAACTGGGTCTCGTCTGGGCTTGCAAGTGAAGAGATGGTGACCAAAGAAGTCTCCCATGCCACAGCTGGCTTCAAATCAAACACAACCACTATAGAAAGAGACACCTCTAAATAACAATCAAGGAGCTGTTACAAAGTGTAACATTCAGAGGAAGGCATCAATCTGCACTTTATGCCAAGTTAGCACAATGTACTTCTTGAGAGCTTCTCGAATGGGACAGAGAAAGCACTGGAAACATGGAAACGTGCTACCTCCACTCCTCCTCACCCTGCACTTTCACAGTTCACTAAAGTGTAGCTGTTTATAAGAAAGAAGAGGATAAAGCAGAGTTTGATCTGAAAAGCCTGCATCCAAGATGTAAGAGCATAAGGGGAATGTCACAAAACAGCAAAAACCGCCTGAACTCAGCATCACCAACAAATGAATTGAGGGAAAGAAAAGTTTTCTCTGGACAGGAGTCAGCCTGCCATGAATAGAAGTTTGCAAACTGGTTAATGCTCTTAGATAATGCAAGTTTCTATGTCTCACATATTCATTTTACCAAACTCACAACATATAATGCTCACACCATATGTTTGCGAAAGGTAAATAGTCTGGGATTGAACAAAATCAGCTGTTCAGGCCTTAAAAAGAAGTCATTCACGAGTTACTTACAGCAAAGGAAGTCCTGCCCAAACTCAGCGTTGTGCTCTTTTGTGGGGTAGTGTTCTCTCTGGACCACTCGGCTTTGGTCAAAACTGCAGGCTGGAGATACACATATAAAAGAGTAGAATGAAATTTCTGGGGACAGAAGAGAAATTCCACGTCTGTGTGGTTGTCCGCCTAGTTTTCACCGTGTCCCAAATCACAGGCAAGAGTTGTTATTCCTCTTTTCAACACAGTCAACTATTTAGCACTAAATAAAAAGTAAGGTCATCTTTTTACTTTAAAGTGATTGAACATAGCAAAGTAAAAACTACACTTGAAGTATCAGTTTCAAGCAAACTTTGAAAATATAACAGGTACATGAGAAAAGATCTACTAACAAGCAAAGCAAGGATGTTTTCTGTCTTCTGAGGCCTGTAGATATCAACATTTCCAATGTAATGATATTAATCTCCCTTCAACCATACAGTCCTCCAATTAAAACAGGAAATTTTCCTTCAGATTTTCTTCACTACTACTACTAATGGAATGGGTCATTAATAGTATGACTGTGTTGCACTAGCCCACTCAGTGCAATTAGCGTACAAGACAATATTTTAAGAGCATACTTTAAACAGGAGCAACTAGTAGCATAATAGATCTTTAAAAAAACCTTCCACTGTTGGGCTACCAAAACCTCACTACTTAATGGCATTAAAATATGCTACAAGAAGGCAACATATATCCAGCTCACCCACTGGACGTCTTAGATCTAGGTAAGCACAGTTTAATGACTGCACTAAAGGGTGTTTTGCTATTCTAATACCCTTAAAACAATCTTTCAGAGACACTAAGCATTTGTTTAGTGGTAATGTAAGGGTATATAAAATTTATTTACATTTTCCTCAAACTAATTCTGGATTTGCAATGCATATATCCAGATTATTATGCAGTATTCAGCAGCACACTTTCTCACAGATTTTTTCTATGACATAACTTGCACTTACGTGTTTTTGCAGTACTTCAATATAAAGTTAAATTGACTAATAGGATCTCCTGTACTAAATTACACCATTTATATATCAAGTTCAATGTCTCGCCTCCAGCAACAGCCAGTATTCAGTAATTTACAAGGAAACTAGGAAACATATATTGTTTCTCAGCAATTGCTTTAGTTTTGTCCACAAGGGAAGTGTTTCCTGCCTCCTGAAGCAGTTATTTTGTTCCCAGAGGTCTGTAAATCTGTTTGTGCCAAACTTCATTCAAGAGAAGTGTGTCACAACCTTGCCAACACAAATTCAGGGAATGCTTCTGTATACCACGCAGCCCAGGCCCATACTTCAAAAGATGTACCTGCCAGACCAAACCTCTTTGCTTCATTTTTGTTTTCTCTAAAGAAAATCTTGTACAGGTCTGTCCTTTATCTTGCTCCTTCTTTTGATCTCACCTGCCCTCTTTTACAAGCACAGTGTGGGTTAAAAATTACACTTATTCCAAACAGATGCTCCACAGAAAAACTAGTAAATAAAAAAACAAACAAACAAACCAACCTTTTTTCACCACAAGTGTGTCTTTTTCAACTTAGAAGTGCAGGTGCAGTGTAAGGAACCTGTTTCCATGTCCAGCAACTAAAGGCTGGAAAAGAATCATTACTTTGTCTCTGGTTTATAATTTCTTTCCCCATCCTGAACATACTCAGAAATACAAGAACAGGATGAAAGGCAAATTTCTAGGGTCACAGAGTAGCTATCAAATGGATAGCTACTCCATTTGCAAATGGATTGTATATAATCACTTTTACAAACCAATTGGCATTACCTAATCTTCTAGATAGATGAGAGAGAGAGAGGGAGGGAGGGAGGGGGGGAGAGAGAGAGAGAGAGAGAGGGAGAGAGAGAGAGAGAGCGAGAGAGAGAGAGAGAGAGAGGGAGAGAGAGATTTCTACTAATTTTACACTCTAAGTCTGAGGGTCAGAAATATTCTTCTAATTCCTATCACACATTGGTTACTGTTAGTTTCTCTTGTTTGCTCTTACATCAGTTAAGTTGCTTTCTTCCTTTTAAATTTACATTTTACCTCTCAATATACACTGCAACCATATGAACCTTTTCTTTCCCCCCAACTCAGGCCAAGATCCTCTACTTTTCTATACAAAGACATAGTGACAGCAATTCTGCCCCAGACTCCTTTCACCCTGAACTCACTTTCTTAGTGCACATGACTTAACTAGTCTGTATGTACCTGAGTCTTACACAGACATGTTCAATATTTACTCTTCTCGCCTCAATACACCCATGCACCAGACCTCTCACTTTGTGGTATTGGCAGCTCAAAGACATTCTATAATCCATTTGATTTCCTTATTATCCTTATTATCAACCTGAGCACTGTGATTGTCATTTAGCGTTATAATTCCAAAATATCTGTTAATCTAAAAGTGATTCTTTCCTCTTGTATAAATAAGAAACAGCTCTACTTCTGAAAGTTAACTTTTGCAATTTATTCAGCTTAGATCAATTCACTGTGTTGTTTTGCAGATCACAATAGTTCCTCTACCTTATAAGTCACTGCCTGCCTCCTTTTTTCTTGCTGAGGAGCACTAAAATACAGGCTATATATGTCAGCATTAATTACACCAGACCTGTAATTGATGGAGCTTTCAGCATTTTAAAAATTTGTTTCCCAAGCCTTCACAGATCTAGTCATACACCTCCAATTGGCAGAAAGAAATGTGGTAAAACTCATCTTCTTCCTTCTTATGTGTTGCATGCTAAGTTACAGTTATCTATAAATTCAGCAGCATTAATCATATCCTTATTCCAATGATTCATATTTATATGTTATAAAAATTTTTTTTAAGAGGGACTTTTGGTAGCAAACTTCCTCTATAGCTATTGCATTCTGCTGACAGCAGAATTATCATTCTTAATTAAGTAAGAAAGGGTGCTTGTCTTTCATGATCTCAAAGCAGGATCCAAACTGGTGCAAGGAGAGGTGTACAAATGAATTTTGTATAAAGAAAACGTGTTCTTTTAAAAAAGGAACTCTTTTAATAGGCAAACTAAATGTAAAGGAAACAGACAATTTAAAGGAGATAAAAGTAAATGTTAAGTGTTTTAACATAATGAGAAATTCCATGTAATTTGAACATCAGAAGACATTTTTATACAGATAGAGTGTAACTACATAATCTTACCCATTATCCAATAAGTACATTAAGAGTTATTATTATGAAAAAAAAATCTTATTTCATATATGCTCTGCACTGCAGTCCATTTCTTACCATTTTAAAATCAAGAACACTAAATAACTCGTTATGCCTCAGTATTATACAAAAAAAAAGAGGTCATTATATTATTCACTGGAAAAATCTTTTCATAGGTAGGTTACAGAACTTTAACAGTTTGATGGATTTTTATGTTTTCCATGGAATTCAAAGAAACCCAAAATACTGAGTTATAACACTGTGTACATTATATCCAGACTGAAATATGTTTTCATATTTCAAACAGTCTGAAAAAATATGGAAGAGCCTACTGTCATTTAGAGAAGAGAAGTCCGACGGTGGATTTGGATGGGAAAGGGGGACTCCATTCCCAGGGGTTACTCAGTCCCGGGGTTCCGGAGGGGA
>JAWWES010000094.1:19505562-19548582 GCA_035583135.1 Lophotriccus pileatus | reverse complement strand
ACCATGAGTTAGCAAAAACTGTAAAAAGCCATGTTGAAACATGTTTAAAACAATAGTTTTTCATTTACTGCAGGTTTGCTGTGACAGACAAGTTTAAAATTTACTTACATTTATTAGTCTTAAAAAGCTAATAGAAATAAGAGTCATGTTAGCAGGTCCCAGTGTAAAACTAGGAATGATGACTATTCTATTCACACTCTTCATAAGCTTAAAAATATTAAGTGTCTATTAAAATCACTTCTTTTAGTGTTATAATCCAAATCAAAATTATGGTAATTTGTAGACATATAGACATTAAAATTAGAGAGCCGGATTTGGTTAATTTGTTTGTTTTCCAAAGTAACCTCTGTGGTATAGCACACTTCACTGCAGATTGTGATAAATACGTGCCAAAACCCAGCACAAATGAAAATCTTCATTAGTGTTAAAAAAAAAAAATCCATTCTAAAAGCTATTAATCTGGAGGGAAATGGCTTAGAGAAACGGTTCAGGAGAGCCCCAAGGTCTTTCTATTCTGTTGGTTAATCAGAACTTCAGCAAATACAGTAAATCAAAAAAATTATTTCAATAGATCTTTTATCTCACTACCCTTAACTCAGTATCTTTACCAACATCTTAAATGTTTTTAATATGAGACATTCACATGGATATATTACTTATGCTATCATTTTATCTAGTACCCCTAATTACGGACTGTTTGATGTTCTACAAAGACAGAAAATAAATGATCCCTGCCTTCAACCAGATTAAAATGCAAATTGAAAGCAAGAGAAAACCAAGAAAGATGTAGTCTGCATTTCTGAAACTGTCACAGCACACTGACAAGAGAACTATTCTCAAGGTTGTTTTTTATATAGACATTACACAAAAATGAGAGTTTCAGAGAGGAGTTAGAGAGGGTTGTGCAAGTTATTCTGGGGAAAAAAGTAGCTGCATGTTTAATAAGTGTCGATGAAGTCTGAGCCAGCTGGTTATTACTACTGAGTGAAGAACAAGGGCCCCAGCTATGACTCTTGCCTGGAAATGGATATATGAGGATTTGATAGGTAGCAGGGGCTGATGCAAAGAAAGAGGAGGCATAGATAGAGAAACAAAGTAGGAAACGGGTATGTCCAACATCTCAAATCAAGGCCAAATGAACTAGTGGGAGTAAAGAAACATATAACCAAGGTGCTGGATACGAATTATCTACAAAAACTAGGGTGGGAGATGGCAAGTGCAAGAGATTATACAGGGGATGGTGTGAGGCAAAGAGAAAAGAGACTGTGTGCTAGCTGTCAGAGTAAAAATGAGGAGGGAGCAAGAAACCATTCCAGAGGACAAAGAAAACTTGGAGGCAACCTTTTTCAAATATGGGTAAAAGAACAGGAAGTGAAACTTCTGAATCACAGAAATTGAAGGGTGGAAGCCCAACACATAAAACAAGATAAATCCCAACACAAGTTAATGTAAGATAGCAATTGCCTTAAGTTTTTGGAATATTTAAATATATTTAGCCTCCGCATACTAAGTTATCATAAACAAAACTGCCTCCCCAAAACTGAAACATTTGGATGTTGTGAGAGCAAAGGGAAGGATAGAGCAAGGAACACATAAACAGAAAGAATTTACATATTGCATAGCATTTATTCAATATTCCCACACTGTTCATTTGTTTGGCACACAGTTGTAAAGATGTGAAAATTAACAGGCACTGAACAGTTGTAAGGGTCTAAATTGGTAAATCCAAGTCAAAGAGTATGACCTGAGTGAATCAATAAGTGAAATTGAAACTTGGCATCAACATTTTTAGTGTGGAGGGGAGCTGAGTGATGTTTTAGAACACAGAAATTGCTGCCAGCTCAGAACACCAAAATATCCTAATATACAATCTTCTCTCAATCCAATTAGTGCTTAAAATTACAATAGTGGCAAAAAAGGTTTCAAAATATTACGATGATCATGTTAGGCAATTCAGCATCTAATGTGCTTCTGTGGATTTCAGAAGATTCCCTAAAATATTAAGCAATCAATATCAAAAAGCAAACAAGTGGAGGAAATATTGAGGAGCTAACAATTGATTTACAATGGTAGTTATTCTAATGCTTTTTTGAAGTGACTAGAGTCACTTCAAAAAAAATGGATTTTTTATCATATTCATAACATATGCAGTCACTTAAAAAAAAAACCAACAATCATTTCTGTAGATAGAAGCAGGTCTCTGTGTGTTAAAGTTAATGGTCTTCTATGAAAGGAAAACCAATGTAAGCAAAACTGTTGAAAATGCACAGAAAATAAGAGAACCCACTTTATTCCCTTCTTGATGTATGATTTTGAAAAAATTAAAGGTAAAAGATATTCCTAAAGTTGGCTTATCAGATCAATGTAAACCAAATCTATTGCAAAAACTATATCACTTTCACACATATTTAGATTAAGAAAACACTGTCCATAAAAGGAGGTTAAAACTAGAATGGCCGAAAGTACAACAGTAGTCAGGTGTCACAGAAACTACTATGCACTGATAGCAATAGCACAAAAATAAAAAGCACAATCCAAATTAAAAACCCATTAATTTTGCCAAAATGAGGTATTTTGTCTGCACTTTCACCTCATATCGTAATTAGCTATTCCAAACAATATAAATTTCAATTTACTTCTCATCACTAGGAGGGAAACCATAGGCTGCAGCACGCATAGGTGACTTCAGAGTGGAGTTTGGGAGCTAAAAGAGCACTTCAAATAATATCTTTCATGATAGTCCACAATAATTCTTATTGCTCATGTTCTTAATAACCAGAATGAATTAATAATGAAGAGGTATGAATTAAAGCCATTTAACCAGTGATTAATTAAAAGGCTTTACAGTAGGAGACCTTTTATTTTAAGCTATAAAATATTGTACATCAAGTGACAGACATTTGAGGTTCTAGACTGACAAAAAATAAATAAAATAGCCCATCTGATGAAGCTAAGGAACCATCACAAATGTGTTAATTGCTTAGTATTTGAAGCCAGTCAGAATCAACAGCAAAACTTTCAATTGCCTAAGGTCACCAAGATGATAGCAAGGCTTTTATTTATTCCCCTAATCCCAACCAAACCCAAAAGCTAATTCCTGATCTTATGAACATTGCTCATTCACACTGTGCAATAAAAAAGACAGGTCTATACTGAACTTACCTAGTTTTCTCTCAAACCAAAGAAAACCTGATCAATTGGAAAGCAAGCCATTTTAGACCAGCAAAAACCTGCAAAAAATGCCAGCAGGCAGCAAGCTAGCTTCTGTATCATAAATTGATAATTAAAGAAACAATAATGTTCACTCTATACAACCCAGATCATGCCATTTTGGCTCCTTTTGGAATTAAAAACACTTTAAATTACCCATCCAGCTTCCATCAGCAAGACACTTAGAACTGTAGGAGACTAAAGTTGTTTCTCAGAGCCAAATCCAGTACCCATACACTGGGTGTTTATTGCATGTTGTTTACAGCAAACTATAAAAGAAACATGAAAACAAATTAATAACAACTCACCTCATAAGAAACAATGGTGGGAGGCCAGAATTGCTTTAGAAAAAAGGACAAAAGAAAATGAATACAATTTGTTAACTTCAAAGTAAGCATTTGTATCATAACATATGTTGGAGTTTTTATCCTTTTTTCTGTTTTTTTTTTTTTTATTGTTGGTTATCCTTGGACATTTTATTATAAAATACATTTTTTACAAAATGATTATTTCAACAATGTTTTTAGAAATGAGGACTAAAAGATGAGTGTTGCCTCTATGCAGATCTCAACATTTACAATTTACAACAAAGTATAAAGTAGGAATTGTGCAATTCATGCAATGAAAAGAGAATATACCCGAGGAAAAAAAAATCTGTTTATGAACACTTTTTAAACACAAAAAAAATAATTCACATAAATACACACACACACACAAATAGGAAACACACTCTTTACTTCTGTAATTAGTTAATTAGTTTTTTTAAAATAGATTCTGCACTACATAAATATCTCTTATTCTGCAAAACATGTCAGAATAGGTTTTTGTTAAATATGATTCCTATCACCATTTTCTTCTGTTTGGTTCTTTCTATTTCTATTACTCTACATAAAATAATTGTCATTTCTACATCACTTATCTAATAACTAAAATAATAGAACTCTGTCAAAAATTAAATTTTGCATTATCCCTCGGAGTGATTAGGCATTGATCCCAGTTATTTCTTATTTAATTTATTGTTGCAGCACTGTAAGACACAGGGTTTCAGGGGTGTAATTTTAACCAGAGTAAAAATGTAAGGAATTGGGAAAAGTGCAAAATATACATTGTCTAGGAACAGCAGTGCTGAAGAAAGTGTGGCAGATGTGACTGCCTGATGGCCAGGCAGCCAACAGATACTTTGAGATGCCTAGTGTCCACTAGACTTTTAGTTACATCATTAGGCCTGCGATTATCTCAAAACAGGCCCATACTAACATTCTGCAAAAAGGAGTCAGCAATTCCCAAGTCTCTAAAATCGCCCCTTCTCCTAAAAACAAAGGAAAAGAATCCATCAGTACCACTGAAGTTTTTTCTCAGTTTTGGACTGCTGTCTCTATTTGAGAAGATAGCACCATTAAGAGAACTGTACTAAGAATAAACTGCTATATTTAGATATCTGTAACTTGCCGGATCTTTTGGTAATGTTAAAATGTAGGAAAGGTTGATTTTCTGAGACACCAGTTCTGGTGATATATAGAATATTCTGCTTTAGGAAGTGAGTAAAGAGGATACTTCTAAATAGCAGCATTTTGAATTTGGGATGTTTACTTCCCTTATCTTCACCTCACAGAGATGAAAGAGCATCAAATGAAACACAGCACTTTAAATTCTTATGCTGTCACCTGGAGATGCTCTGATCCAGCACTTCTCCAGAGCTCTGTTCCCTTATGGTTATAAGTTGTGGGTAAACACATGTATGCAGAATAATGACTTCAGTATAGCTGTAGATCAGCTCAGTAACATGCTCTTACTCTGGGGAGTCAGCAGCACAACTCAATAAAAAAAGTGTAAAACCCTGATGCCTCTGGTTTAGGATATCTTGAGAGATCTGGACATCTGGAACCATAAAGCTGCCAGAAGTAGGCTAATGCTTTTACTTGGCAGAAGGCAATTAAAAGGAAAGCTTTCTGTGAAGCTGCCAGCATTTTGAAAATGTTCAGCCACAAAGTGGTACAGAGATCTTCACCTTGATAGTAAGTTTTGACATCTCATTACTGATAGTCATTTGGCAACTGTGTGCTCTGGTGCCTACAATCTCAAACGTAATGGAAATTATAATTTATTTAGGTAGAGCCCTAGATCAGAGGGTGACTCAAGCAGAAATCTAGGGCAGATCTGGAAATAATACACAGAGGGGAGGAAAAAGAAATAAGACTGATGGGAGAAAAGCAGTGTGGACAGTAACTACAGGCAGAAATACACCGTTATTGCTAGCTCTGCTGAATTTAGTGGATGTTCCTTCAAATGTGCAGTTGAACTATGCATAAAGGAAGACATGACAAAACCACCAGGCTAGATCAAACACTGAAAAGTGCAGAGAATCGGAATATTTCAGAGATTCATGTATTTCATTATAAAACATCCAGAATAAATTACAGCTGTCAATTTTAAAGCATCAGTTTAGCACCAGTAAACTACAGACCCGCTTGTGAAATACTATGTGCTTCTTTTCCTGCCCTCATTGAATCTGGATATACTAACTATCAGACTGTAAAAAATGTTACAAAACACTAGATTTTTTCCCTCAAATACATATGAAGTCATGTTAGGCTTTGAAAAAAATATCTTTGACTGGAGTATCTAATATTTTTCACAAAAAAAACCATAAGAAAAAGTTTCCCTAAGGTAGTCTAGTTTGTGAACCTTTTAAGCTTCTCTAAACAGGCATAAAAAATTTGTTGTTTTTCTGTTTCCATGTTCTTATTCCCAGATAAAATATCTTTGCGCACTCTCACTTTTTGCTCACTAATGTCTTGTCCTCATTGTAGTTAATCTTGATGTTCATTACAGAATAAAAGACCAAAATTGGGCCCATTGTATATACATTCATATCAGCTGATGAGATTTCAGGCATGACGGAAAGTAATACAGTATTACAGAGAAGAAACTCTGCAGAGCATTCAGCAGCCTCAGAGGTTTAGCAGGATGACTTTAAATCACCAGTGCCCTCTGCTGCTCTCCAGCTGGTCTCTTATTTTGTGTTGTTTTTTCCATTCAGCCAGGTATAACTTTGACAGTACTCCAAGCCTTCCTTAATTATTCCTTCCCTGTAAGGCTGATTCATGGGTACTGCGATGCGCAGAATTTTGTCCCTATAGGACTATACAGCCTCACAAACCCAGCACTGACATCGGTAAGTTGCTGAGGCAGGACATGAGGCAACGGCCTGAGAGCCTGAGCTATCGCTGCCCTGCACCACCGCTCTGCCATGAGTGCTCATCCTCAACAAAAGCAGGAAATTGCAAGGTTTTCAAGGAATTTTAATGCTTGCCCCTAAAGACAAGGGATAGAAAGAGAAGGCTGTTTCTGCTTTCACCTAGCAGGCTCAGTTTTGTGGAAAGATTCTGTATAGCAGATAGACTAAATCTAATAACATGAAATATGAAAGATAGAAAATATGAGTAGTTACAGTTTCATCAGCTGCACAGTGTAATACCTACCTAGGGGGAAAATCAATCAGCTAGTGTCTGATCAGTGCTTTCTTGATAACATTAGCTATGTGAGTTATACAACCTCTGAGGAGATAGTGCTTCTTTTCCTTACCTGTGTAATTCATTTATTAGCCTAAATTTACAGCTGTCAGCATCGATTTAGAGCACCAAATCTAAATGAACACACATTCTGTGGATTCCAAGGACAGACAGTAAAAGCCTGAGATGAACGTAACAGAAATTTTTACATAGAACAGATACCTAATTTCTATTTCATTTATACAAACGTAACAATAATTGAATTCCTGTCTGGTCAGGAGTTCTGAATTTGGGTTCCATTTCCCTTCCTCCTTAAGGGTAGTATGTAACCCCTGATATGATGCAGTGACTCTCACAGTCCTCAAAATTCAGAGGATAGTCAACTTAAATGAGGTGCAGTTTTTTTGTGGCTGTAGTCTACTTTTTTGTGCATGTCCAAAATCCTGCTGCACATTCACTTCTCTGTATGGATGACCACATGTAACATAGTACACTCTGAACTTGTCTGACAGACAAATTAATGACAACTACAATATTTTCTTGGTATGGCCTTTACAGAAAGGTACAAAAGAAGCCAAAAAATCTTACTATTCTATTGGGCCAAATATTCAGTTGACTATAAACTAATAGGGTTCCTGCCTTAAAGTAGCTTACAAGCCAATTAAGGCTTAATTGAGCAAATAGGACGATGGCAGAGGGAACAGAAGACAACTTGGGTGCTACCCAATTTGTTTGAACTAGTGCTCTCTGCTTTCCCTTCAGATGCGAACATTTAAGGGATGGGCAGAAACCTTGATTTTTTGGCAAGGAAGGGCTGCTATGCACAGACACTGCTTGCACACTTGTGGAGAGATACATTGGTTCCTGTTCTTCTTGATCTATAATGGGCACTGTGGGAAGTAGATGTGATATCCATCATGCTGCTCCAGCTGTCCTCTGTGGGAACCTGATGGCTTGCAGCACAGGGCCCGATTCACAACAGAAAAACAGCCTTTCTGTCCATGGCTGACCATGTCCCAGAACTGCAGTGTGGGATCTGTGTGTGGCTGTCATGCATCATTTAATTTGGCCATTCTACACTAAGACATGAACAACAACCCTCCAGGAAAGAGGTTTCATGCTTCTATGCTCAGATTTCTTCTGAAAGGAAAGGGTTTATTTTATTCATTCTCCAAAGCTGAGATGCAACCTCTCCTATGCATTATGATTTGGTCCTTGTGGCAGTGCCAGATCACTGCAACAAAATGTTATCAGGTTACACAGCAAAATACAAATTATAAACTACATTCAGTATGCCAGAGGACACATAAAGCGCCACAAGTGGTATTCAGTGACTATGCTTTGTGAAGAAAAGTACTCTCATAAATAATATTGACAAGTAGTGGGAGGTTCAGTAACTCAGGCTAGTTACTCCAACAGAAAACAAAACAATGAACATAAACTCTGCTTGCATTCAAACAAACATCCAACATATAATAATTGTCATGCTGATCAGAGTTAGTATTAGAGAATGAAACTGAATTAATCTGGTCTATTCTTTGGTCAAGAATTCAAGCATTCATTTAATATTTGCATTCTTGAAGACTATTCAGGTTAGACTGGAAAAAACTCCATGCTTCCTGACAAGTCTGACTGCTCAAATATAGGCTGTTTTAAAGGTAGTCTTTTTTACAGTAAAGATCATAGATTTGTGATACTTTTGCTTGTCTTAGAATTTTATAGTCAAAATCAGGCAGTTCATGTTGTGAACATTGTAATAGCCTAGTATTTTGCATCAGTACTTTGACAAAGGAGAAGATGGCTGTTGTCAGCATATGTATGACAGCAATACCACTCTTTCATTGATACTATCCCTTAGTGTGCCTACTTGTTCATGTTGAAAATCATCTAAATGTAAAAGCATTTTTCTTCCCCACAGATGAAACCTGTACTCTTTCAAAAGAGGTGGAAATAAAAAAGTGGAGAAAAAAGTGAAGGAAAGAACAAAGGGAGTTAAAGGGAAGAAAAGTTCTGACAGTAAGAAAATCAGTATTTTATAGTCCTTCAAAAGGAAGTTATTTCGTTTGGGAAGAAGTTCTGCTTCTTTTCTTGTTTAAAAAAAAAAAAATTATGTCTTCAGGCATTTTCAGTTTCTGTCTTCATTTCACCAGATACATGCTAGAATTTTAAACCTGTGCAAGACCCAGACTTTTTTCCACCAGTTACACTCCAGTCTTCTCACACTGATTTCTGAGCTTAATCTGACAGTGAGTTTCACTGCAAGAGATAGAGATTTGCAGAGGGAGAGCAGTTCAGAAGTCAATGTTTAAATACATAGGCAGAACGTAGAGCTGTAAGTGGATTACAGTACTATGAATAGGGAACTTCATGAAACAACTGCACGTTGTAAAAGACTTGGAAAAAGCATCCCAAACCATTTGACCAAATTCTTGAAAGACATTGGGAATTCCTTTCCAATTTTGAGGAATGTCCTTAAACACATTAAAATGCTTGGCTTTTCCAATATCCAATGCCATGCAAACCTGGCAGGGTTCTTCTTGAAAGGACAAGGGCAACAAAGACTGCCAAAAAACTCAAATAAGGAATTTTTTTTTTTTTTTTAGCTCTTCTGTTTTTCAAGAGGAAGGCTAATAAAATCCTCTGAGGCTATTATGATCTTCAATGCAAAGCAGGAAAGCTCTTGAGATTTCTAACATATGAAGATACAGCTCATTATCTCTAGTTGTGTTTTATATGGTTTATATGGTTTTTACTTCAAGACAGACACAGTCTATAACACTGCTGCTTCTTTTGAGAACACACGCAGGATCACTCTCGAGGAGAAAAGACAGCACAGAAAGAACTGTATCTTGTCGACATCACCTGGGGAGTCTTTCTGCTGTGCCTTTTGCAACCGGACTTGTCTGCCTCGCAGTGGCCTTTTTAGCCATCAGTGCACTCGTAGCAAGCATGGGTAGAGCTCTTCCCAAACCTTCGTTCACAAAGCCTAGCCATGATGATGATGACTTCATATGCAAAGTACACCGTTTTCCCTCTAAGGTTAGTGGGATTTGATGGAGAACTTAACTTTCTATCAATGTTAACAGCAAGTATTCTGTCAAAAGATAAAAAAAATCAACAATTTTTATTTCATGGAAATGGGCATGGTCTCAACAATCACTCCATTGTTAATCACTTCCATTCATGTTTATAAAGGCTATTGTTATTGTGTTACCCTTCACTTGTTCTCACCTCTCTTTTTCCAGCACTTTTTTCCTTGAATGCCTACCTTTTCCTTGCCAGTAACACTTGAAGCCATTCCCCTAATTCAAACTCCTTGTCACACTACCTCCTGCCGTATATTTGACTTCTTATTGAGCTCAGTGTCCCCTGTCAAAGCTTCCTCTTGCTTTCGGTCTCTGTCTTAGACTCTTGATTTGTACTGACTCACAGTATGGTTGCTGTGAGCTCTGCACCTGCTCCTATCCCACAATGATGGCTAAATTCTTACAGATGGCTGTTTCCAAGGGAGGCTTGGGCAGAAACTTAAAAATAACAGGGCAGCTATGCAGTGCTGACTCGAGCCTGTACATTCAATGGCTGCCAGTCCAGTTTGACTTTAAAACTTTAGCACTCAGTCAACGACCTAAAATCTAAGCACACTCAGGCATCCCTCAGCTTAGCCAAGCCAGCACCTGCGCGAACAACATTAGCCTGCTAGTAACTGTGGCTACATTTAATTCTATGTACGCCCAAATGACAGTAAATGTTGACAATTTACTTATGTATAAGTGCAGTGCTTGTGGGCTACCTGACGGCAACCCCAGCCAAAAACCAAAGTGGATATTTTTGCACGTAAAGATTCAAAGAAAATTAGGAAATATCTGTTTGAGAGAAATTTTCCAGTTTCCCAGAAAGACAAAATCAAAACCACAACCTTCCCCTCTTCCTCCCAAAATACCAAATTATTTTGTCTTTTATTAAACAAAGAACACTGAAGAAGGGAAAGCATGAAAAACTTTATAGGAAAAGAAAGCCCAATTTTTCTCTGTAACCTGAATGCGTTAGAAGAATTATCTTCATCACAACTACTTCATTTTGTGAGAAATTCATACAAAACAACACTTTCCCTGCACTGTCTCTGTTGCATGACTCCAAAACTTGTAAGTTGATTATAACTCAATATCACCGTAGCTCAAAATTTGTATCAACCCTATGATCACGAGTGCAGACAGCCTTAATTACTTTAACAAAGAACAGCTGTGTTGTTTTGGGGCTGCCATTTGTTTCTCATTAAGGATTAATTTTTAACAATCTTGTAAGACCAACAAATTAATAATAAAATAATTATTTATTGGCTAATAAGGAATACTAATAAACGGAAACTTTTGAACTTTTGCTTTGCATTATATATTGCTGAGGAACTTATTTATCTATTATTTTGTTTCAAAGGAGTGAACGAGAGTGAAAAAGCAGATTTTAGGCAGCAACAGCCTTGTTGAAGAAATTAAATCATACTCGATGAAAATCAAGTATTTCTAGTATTCAGGTAATCAAGTATATTGGCCATTTTTTATAAAAACATTTCTCTAGATAATTATTTTAGCTATTGTCCAGCTTGTTAAGGATTTGACTGAGCTAAAGCTATAGAGCAATATAAAGCAATTTGCTCTAGATGCTTAAACAATTATAGCTACTACTTCCTTCCTATTCCCAAATGTTAAACATTAATTCCTTTCATAAAGTGCACTCTTAAATTAGAGATGAATCATGGCTTTATTTTATTACCCAAATTCTACTAGCACTTCTGGTTCCAGAATTGTTTATGTTTCAGTACTTTTGTTTTTTTAAGTGGAGACTTGCACATGTTGCTAACTGCAGTCCACTATCATGAAAATATGTTAATAATAAATTCTTGGGTTGTAAATTAATATAGATCACAGATACAAGATTTTCAGACTAAAATGTTTCAATTGTGAAAATCTATTCAATACATTTTTCCTTAAAAAAATACTACAGCATTATTTCAAACAAAGCTTCAATTCTTCAACATTTGTTTGGATGCAAACAACTGAATAGAATTTAAGCTTTCACCTTATATTGAAATATAACATTTTATTTCCATGTACTTGTACTTATTGCCTGTGATAGGGATATATAAAAGCATAGTTTTATTTTGAACCAATAAAACAGCAAAAGAACACAACAAATCCTTTGGAAAAAAAAAGAACAGTAACGACCATGAGTCTCTGACAAATCTTACTAAACTGATATATTAATATATGGAAATCATTAGGAAACATATCCATGCAGTAAACTCTGGAAACACAGATTCTTCATGTGGGTACTCATCAATTTTTATTTATTGCCTAATGAATACTCAAAATTTATAAAGCCTATTATCTTCAGTTTTAGAGATAACACTTAATATACAAACATAAAACTTGAATTCCATCCTCGGTAGATATAATATAAAGTCACTTAGCTGAAATATTGACAAGGCTATGAAAACACTTTAAAAGTTGTGACAAAAAAGACAATGTATAATGATATAATGGAATTTTTTTAAAATTTATTGCTTATACAGAAAAATCTCTTAGTATATCTTAAGATCTTTATAAAAGTCATTGGGTTTACAAGGTCAAAATAATTAAAAATAACACAGTGAGGAGACTAAAAAGACAGCAAAGAAGCTAAGTGATTTATTTGTTTTGGTTTGCAAAGAGAGAACTGGGAGAAAATATCTTGTTTAGTGCCGATCTTTAAAGATAATGAAGGTGAAGCACTGTCAAACACAGAGACATAATAGAATAAGATAGAAGAACTCCAGAAATTGTAGAAACGTAAATTACTTGAGCATGATGCCAGAGCTCTGCAGAAACTTCTGAGAATTCATGCAGTATTGTTGGACGTTTTCTGGATGCATAGTGAGGGGTAGGAGCCTCCAAGGCCATATCCTGGTCTTCTAATCTACCTAATACGGATGAGACTCATTTAATTTACTACAAAAGAGACAAGTTCTCCACAAAATACAGCAAAGCAGATTCAGGGAATAAAAATATAAAGAAAAATGCTTTCCTGTTTATAAACTGAACATAAGACCAGAGTAGGAGCAATTAGTGCACAGTAGAGAGGTGGGTTAGCAGTGTTAAGTGAGTAGTGAAGACAATCTTCCAGAAACTTCTGTTTTAAAGTTGTAACTAGTTCATTTCAGATCTGCTAGTACCTTTTTGAAGCAATGTTTTTATTTCACCAGATTGAATGGTATAGACAACTCAATTATGAAGCTCTTAGTGTAAATTTACCCTCTCAGAGCAGTTTCAACACCTCTACCTGCAGAAACGCTTCACAGCATTGCAGAGACCACCCACCACCAGGCAGCCACAATTAGCCAGCACACCACATGGTTCATACTTCTGATTTCCAGCCCAAACCTCTCACCATTCCTCATATACCTTTCCCCAGATGCAAAAACCACAGCATTCATGGAAGGGCAACAACAGGAGGTAGACACTGCAGCTGGGGACCGAGTCCAACCTCACCTCCAAAACCTAATTTTCATCCAAGATGTTTTCAACTGCAAGTAGGCGAGTCTAGGTCCACTCATTGTCCTACTGGCAGCAAGACCGTCATCTGCCATGACCTTTAGACTTCTTCTCCTCTCCCTAGAAGGAGTTCAAAAGTGAGACCATTTCTGTTAGCACAGCTCTCACTAAGGCTCAAAGTAGTTGAGTGAAAAGACTATAGGTGGATCTTGCATAGGCAGAACAAAAGAAATAAAACAAAATAGATTCTTTCTTGATGAACGTTTGTGAAAATCTTAAGCTACAGGATTTTTTTTTAAACAGAACTTTGTATTCATTTTTTAATCACTGCTCTTCACAAACTGTTTTTAGAGAATTATGCAAATAACTGTGAAAACTTTGCTTGCAGTGACTGACTTGTGAAACTCAGTTCCCCTTGGGCACTCAGTTCCCCTTTTGAGGCACCTACTGAAAAAAAGGAATTTCTCAAACAACTAATGTTTATAACAGCATTTTGGATGCTCCTATAAACATTATCATTTGCCCACGATAAATGTGTTCTCAGATGTTTCAGAATACAGTCACCAGCTGAAATCACAGAACATGCTGAATCCCAGAATATGCTGAGTTGTAAGGGATCATCCCACAAGGACCATCAAGTCCAACTCTTGGCCCTGACCAGATCATTCCCAAGCAACATATCCTGTACCCAAGAGTCCAAATACTTATTGAACTCTGTCAGGCTTGGTGCTGCAACTACTTCTCTGGGGAACCTGTTCCACTGCCCAACCACCCTCTGAGTGTTTTTTTCTAATATCCAACCTACCCTGACACAACTTCAGGCCCTTCCCTTGGTCCTGTCACTGATCACTACAGAGAAGAGATCAGTGTCTGCCCCTCCAACCTGTAAAAATATGAGGAAAAAATATGCGGGAAAGCAATCACCTCTAGTGCATTCCCATGCTCTGTGCAAGCTGTGTGCCTGCTTGCTTCACAATGAGGCAAGCTCACATAAAAATAGCTGGGTCTTGATCAACATCACTTATTTCAAGCCTTTCATCTCAAAGAAAAGGAGCCTAGAAATGTCCCTTAGTAGGCTTCACAACTGTTATCCCTGAGCTTGGTGGCAAACCACATTTAAGGCCTCAACATTATCTTTGACCTCTCCTTCTGAGTATGTAATGTTTTGCTGCAGCAAAAAGATGTTTCATCAACTGACATCCAAAGCAAAGTCCATAACAGGGAGATTGACAGACATTAACTAAAGGGCTGGCAATAATTTCTTGCTTTTAGGTATCAAAGGAACCAATAGTGTTTTCATACAGTACATTATTAATAATTCCTCATAAATCTGGGTAGTGTGATGCACTTATATAGTAATAGCATTTGTGGTCCTGACTGTCCCTCCAGCAGTTAATCCTTTAGTGCAACGACAAGCCCTGATTCCACCTTAGGTTAGCAATTACAAATCAGCTTTTTTCTGTTGATAGCAACTGGTTTGGAGAATTTTATTCCACATGCATTAATGTCACTGTAGGAATAAACTTTCCTGTTGTAAAATGCAAAACCATATTAACCTGTCCAATGGTGTATAATATGCATATATTTTTTCCATGGCAAAATATTTTTCTACTAATATTTAATGACAGTATCAAATGGAAAAAGATTAATTTTTTTAAGTATTTAATTTTTGTATTAAAAGAAATAAAACAAGAAATAATAGGTAGTGAATATTATTATACATCAAAGCCCCCAAGAAATTATTTTGATTAATGCCTTAACACAGAGCAGATCTCACTTATACTGCCCTTCAGTATGTGCAGCAGAGTTCATCAGAATGTTAATTTGGATATAAGGATTAATCTTCCAGAATGTTCTCAATTCCTTGATTGAATCTTTAGGTACAAAGAAGGTAATACTTAACATAAAACTCCTTCAGTCACCATTTCCATTCTTGCAAAAACATACCTACCCAATGTTAAATGCCATATTAGAAGACATACTCCTAAAAAATTAGTACAGATAAAAGTGGAATTTTTTTACATACTAGTGAATTATTTATCCTCATTGTGGGTGCCTGTGTGTTACAGTAGTGCAGTGTACTTAACCCACGCAATATAATTTAAATGCTGTGTTTCTGCATCTCTCAGTCTGCTTACCTTTCTCTATGAATCACAAGTGTCTCATGTAAACATGTGTGAGCATCGAATGGACTGCACCAATCCTACTAATTAGTCTGTTACCTAGCTGCTTATTAGCTTCATTCTGAAGCTTCTCTTCACACCAACTGCAGAAACACAGTAACTAAACTTCATCATTTTTAGGGTTTCAAAACATTACTGAATTTTGTAATGGGTAAAATCAGTCAGTTGTTCAAACTTGATGGTATAAAAAAGAAATAATCATCAGTAACACCATACAGGCTTTGTTTCCAGAGTGAAATACCAAAAAAATAGCTATTTTTCTTTTCATTCTATTCCTCAGAGAGCTCAGCCTTCACCGGAGAGTCAAATCATTTGCTGCTGCTGGAGACTCCACCATTCATCAGCAAAATGGCTTTGTTCCTGGAAAGATGGTCCTGCCCTCGTAGCCATAAACAAAACTACTTAAATTTTGCTTTTTCCTGTGTACAAGCCTTGAGTTTTCCTCTGTTTTGTCTACAAAGCAAAATCTAAACAGTTAGGAGTCAAGAATGTACAATTATAAATCTAGATTAAATAATCCATGTAGCACTGCTTCTAGGAAGAAAACACTATCTCAGAAGTCTGTGCTAGGAACTGATTCCGTGTCATGGACCCTCAGAATGCTGGAAACAGCTTCCTACCAGTAGCTTTTTGAACTAGAAAAACATCCAGACACGACACTGAGAAGCAGCTATTTACACCAGTTATGTCCTAAGGCTTGTCCCACCATTCAAAATATGTGTACTATATTCTGTCTATACACTTCATGCTAACACAAATAGTTTGTTTGGATAGCCTGGTTTTGCAGAGTACTGTATCTCCTGAATGATCTTATAAGGAAATATTTTCATTCTTGTTGATAGTCCAAGGTAACTCTTCCCAGGTGTCAGCCACAGATTGCTTGTATTTTTCACTATGCGATTGATTGTATCATTAAAGCTATTTTCACATCCTTTGAGTTTTATCATGTACTCTACCAGGAAAAATAGGAGCACATGGGATGCCCTGCCATTCCTTCACCCAGACTCAAGTGTCTCAAATAATCTGCTAAGAAACATGGATGACTCATATGAATTGATTAGATTGTCCTTCCAGTCATTCCACACAATTTTTTACTCTCTTTCAGTAAGGAAGGTATAACTTTCCCAGTACCAATGTAGTTGTAGCACTTAGTGCACCCCAGTACAAACACTTATTAGTTTCTTACAAGGAGATTAATTGTAGGAGGCCCTACATCTAGACTATTAAATTATTTATATTCCTATCTTTAGTATTAGGTATGACAGCTGTTAAAAACTGAGGAAAAAAACCAAATCATAATATATTTAAATGGAATGTTCTACAGTTTTTGTTACTGGAGTTATGGAGCTTTTTTGATATGCAAGTTCATAACACTGCATATTAGGTCCAACATCCCCATACCTCACAGACTCTGATTTTTAACAGAATATCTAAGCAGTACTGCAGATTTTAAACCTCAAGCAAGTAATGGCTATATATAGCTCTAAATAGCCAATAGTAAAACACTGAAGGCTCTGAAAAATGTGAGCAACTTCACTAAAGTACTGAAAATTTACAGCATCTACAGTCAATCAGTCTCAAAAAATGTATAACATTTTAGATTGAAAATATTAATATATAATTTCAACCACAGATACATTTGACCGATAGGCAGATTAGAGGTGAATGACAATAAGAAAGACATCGTGTTCTCAAATATGGTGTTAGGCAGAAGATATTTCTCAATAGATTGTGTAGTAAACAATCTCAGTTCGAAAGAACATAGTCTTACTTTGGTTTTCATGCCTAAATTACTTGCATTCAAACATATGCCCACACCTCACTAGGGCACCTACTGAAAAACAACCACAAGTAATTATATTCATATAACTATCCATGTACTATTTCTGAATGGACAGCAATTCTATATTAATAGCCTATTATTGTTTAACCTGCAAAGGTCAGGTCCATAAGGACATTAAACTAGCCATATAGTATTTTTCTGTTTCTTTTGCTTTTCTGATCTCAGTGAGATCTTCAGACCAAAATTTATCAGGTACTTCTGTGAAAAACATCGACAAAATATTAGATGGACAGCCTTCCTAGAACACTGGATATGCAAGCATGCCAAATCATTGTTAATGAGATTAATATTATCCAACCAGAGGAAGAAAATTACTCCTAAAACACTGAGGAAATAGAAAAGGTATAGGCAAGTGGTAGGGAAGTACTTGGATTGCAGGTAGGATAGGATCAGCAGAGAATGGAACATTCTGCAGCCACTCCAGAAGTCCATTACAAAGTATTATATCCAGAGCAAAGGAGACACAGGACAAGAATTATCCTTGCAACATTCCTCTGGATCCAGTCCACATACCTTCAGCACAGATTTGGGCACAAGAACTTCCAGCTCAGTAGTAGAATTAGCATCCATAAATGCAAATTAATGGTTTAAAACTCTGCATATATTAAGAATTACTTCTGCCATATCTCCACGTTTCTGAACTTTCACAAGAGAACAAAACAAACAACAAAATAAAATAACCCACAATGGCATAGTTAACATTCATATGAAAACTAGCAACAGTTTTGCTGGAAACAGTCCGATTAGGAGTACTTTGCAAATTCTTACAGCAACAAATAAAGGTCTCAGGGTGTATCTTATGCCAAATTGTACTTTGACTTTACTAGTGTGACCATAAAGAGGGGCAGAATTATGTGAACTACAGCATGGTTTCTCCCATTCTTGAACGGAAGGACTTCTCAATTTGCTTGTATTTGACAATTTCACTGTAAGTAAAACTAGACATGAGGGTAGAACCACCACACATTATGTCATACCATCTAAATTTAAGTATAGCAAGGTTTATGAAAGAAACATGCTGTTTCTTTGAAACTGCACAAAAATGAGATGATGGTGAACTACATAGGGTCAGATATTTGTTGAACTGAACTTATTTTTTGCCTGCACTCACAAACTACAGGATATTGTCATTACAGGAAGGATTTCTGATACTGTGAAATTTCTGATCTTGTTTTAATTGACCTCATAGGATTCCAGGACAATCAAGAAACACTTATTTTCATCTTTCCAGGAAAAAGAAATCTAAAGGAGATTTTTGGAAGGAAGAAAAATGCTGATCAAAGCAAAAGAAAAATAAAGGTTTGTTGGTCTTTTGGTGTTGTTTTTTTTTTAAAGGTATCACGATTATGTGAACTACATCATTATAACTGACAGATATATATAAACCCAAGAAACATATAGGTTTGAAAGAAATGGGAAATATCAATTGAACCTGTCATAAATTAAGTGCTGGCATCAGAAGAGGACACATTAGTAACTAATGAAAAGCCTGAGGCACCATTAATGAGAATATTCTCAACCCTGAGAGCACTGAGATTCTCAGAATTTTCGGGCAGGTAAGTAGAATTGAGGATTAATTTTGTATAGCCTTCTGAAATTCAGCAACTATTTCTTACTTTTGAGGCAAAATTCATTATTTACTTGCATTCAGAGTGAAAAGCTAATGCTTTACTTTTCTGAAGTTCAGCATAAGCAAATCCATGATGAGCAAGGATGATAGGATGAATAGAGATTACCTACAAGGCATGTCAGACTGAAAAGAATGAGAAACTAATGTTCATATAGCCTTGTGTATACAAGTTCAGTTACAGAGAAAAACAAATTAATTTTCCTATATTAGATTCAAACACACTAAATATTCAGAGGCATTTCCCACTTGAATGCATAGGTTTTGTGTATTAACAAGAGAAAAATTAAAGAAAATTTGTATGATCCTAGAACTTAACTGCTTGAAATAAATAGAAGAACTACAAAAAGCTTCTGGCGGCTAGATCTGATAATAGGTGCAAACAGGTTACTTATAAAAGGCACCTGGTTTTAGATATTAATATGTACATAAATTTGCATCTGCTAATGTTGCATAAAAATATACTTCTGCCACTTAAGCATTTGAACCCTAAATCTGGTACTTTGTGCCTCAAGTCATACTTCTGTGGGTAATTGCTGTCTTTGTTTTCTCTGCGAAGTAAACCAGAGAAACTGACTCTTGCTTTACACGTAACAGTGGTCAGCAAATAACATGGAAGTTGCCTTCCCAGATGCAGCCCAGGTAAGGTTGCATCCAAAAGGTTGCATTCTCTCTGGGAGTCTCTCACTGCTGGTCCAGAAGAGCTTTGAGAAAACAGAGGACTAATTTCAATCACTGCCATGGTTACACTAAACACTGAAATGAATTATTACATGAAGGAACTATACCTCATGTACATTTAAATGACCGACATTCCATTGGAAAGCAATTCACTCTGTACTGTCCATATATTTTGCTATTTCATCATGTAAATGGTGCTTCTTTCATAGTCACTATTTACATTATTTTAAAGATTTCTTTCCAACACACAAACCATTCATTTAGCTGTACATTTCACTAGAAAAAGAATGAGGCATAAAGCAGAATAGTGCTCTTCTAATCTGTTTTAACAGGAGATCATATTAGCCATCAATGTCTGAATCCTGCTGAAGTATAGTTTCCATTTCCCTCCTCAGCCATGGATAAAGCAGAGCTGACAACACATATTTTTCTTTGTCAAAACATTTCACCTACTTCTCTGTGCATAGACAGCTTAAGAGCCATAACTTAGACCAAGATTACAGCAACATTCTTCTTGTTATCTTAATATTGGGAAGGTATATGCAGTAGATCCTTAACAGGAGTGTATTAGTTTAAAAACTTGTCATAGATAAAAAGGGATTTCCCAAATGATAGTGTCAAATAGAGAAAAAAATAACCCAGGCAGTTATCAGATGAGAGTATAGAGGGCTAGGACAATACCATCTGCTATATCTCATCACTCACATCATGTTCAGCTGTTTCAAGAGTCAAGCACATTATACAGATTTTGGCTCAAATGCACTGTAAACGTCTTATTTTTCTTTCTTGTCTGATGCTATTTTAACTTTTAGAGAATGGTCAAAGCAGACACAGACTGTTTGTGCAAAGCATAGAAAATGAGTTACGGTGTTAAGTTATATGTCTTTTGGACATATTTTTCATGAGGATTATGCAGAGAAAATCACAGTTACATATGAAAAAAAATATGCACACAAATAAATTGCTCTAGGTCCCAAATATGAAGTTGTAATACAGTTGTTTTTCAAATACTTACCTCTTGGTCTGAAATAGAAAGACTACAAATAGAACAAAATGCTTTGTCTCCACACTGCACATGGTTGCAAGGTGAAATGCAAAACAAAAACTATTTACCAGTCACAACACACAATTATGTCATTCCTAAATTCAACATGTAAATAGACATGAAGCTGACCAGGATGACAAAAAAAAGGGTTGCCATGCTTTTTGTATCAAGAACGAAACTGCTACTTGTATAGAAATATCACTGAGAGCAAACTGTTATATCCAAAGTGAAGGACGGTGCACCTCCAAAAGGAGAGGGGTCTGGGAGGAGTTTTCTGTCCCTGGTCTGAAAGTGCCTTTAGCCACAGGACTCAGATTGACTCACTGCAGATTGCAAAGACTTTTCCAATGTACCAACACCTCACCTTAAGAAGTACAAGCAGGCTTGTACTTCTCCCTTGTATGGCAAAAGTACAGTCCCCTCAGCATTGCAAGAGACCTTACTAAAACATTTAAATTGTCTGCATACACGGTGTATGCCTGCAAACTGTAGAGCTGGGGAACCAACCACTGTAGAGATAAATTTAATCTTTTCATTTATTATGCCGACAGCCATAAATTCCATCCACAACAGTGGGTGTTAACCTTCTGAATGCCAAACCATAATAAATTGACATGAGGGGTTTTACAAGTCCGTTCAGTTTGGATGATGTGTTTTCCATTCCTCATGAGTCTGATGTCATGGTAGACAAAAGTCTTAGATATAGTCTCAGGCACTTCCTCTGGAAGAGTGGAAATACAGACAGGACAATGTAGAATAAATCTGCACAGAAGATTAAAAGGTAGAGACTGGAAAAACAAGGCTGATATTAGGCCTATTGCAAACAGCAAGTACATTTAGAAAACATGCAAAAACATTCCAGAGGTATTGTTTCTTTATTCTTTCTTTGAATTAACAGTTTGGCCTTAAGCACTGCAACATGATACATTTTTATTTTCCCAATTATAGTGACCATATCTTTGTTATTAATACAGAAATCATATATACACCTAGTTACATCCTAATGGATCATTAACAGTCATTTTGGGTGATTATAGGCCCCTAGCCTTCAGCCTTACATATGCAGTGCACTTTAGGTATATATTTATAATCCATTAATGCACCACCATCCTGTCTTACTCTTTTATTATTTTACATGTTGCAAATCTGGAACAACATTTTTTCACAGCATTTATCTACAAAAGAAGAAGGAAGAAAGGGTGTCACAGAGGTTCCACTATGAACTAAACATCTAAAAGAGAATTTTGTAATAAACTGAAACTGTGTACACTAAAGAATATTTGCTGTGGCTTGTAATATTCATTTCAGTTATTTAGTGCTATGAACAAAAAAAAAGACTTCAGTAAGCTATGCAAAAGCATGATTCTCTTTCTCCCTCTCTTTCCTTGCACAGAGTTCTCAGATGTCTCCTTCTTCCACTCCCACACTTCCCATTCTTGTACACAGGAAGGCCAGGAGAGGTGAAACAGAGATGTGTACTCAAACTGCAGCCAAAGGGCATCCTCTGAGCTAGCAGAGCAGAGCAGTGATGAAGAAGCAGATATTTTCACATTTCTTTTCCAGACTACAACATGTCAGACTACTCACAGTCTTGAGCAATTTTCAGTTTGGATATCTGATTTGTATTTTTAATGTTTTCTTCACAAAAGTAAGAGACAATCAATCAATCTTTAAAATAAAATAAAATAAATAAAACACCGACACTAAAAATAGAATATTCATGTTCTGAGTCCCACAGTGCAGCCATGAGCACTTTTGTGTCACCGAGGTACAAAAAGTCAATTCAGGTCATCCCCTCCCCGTTATATCCTCCCATGATACTACAAGATTGCCTCCATAACACTTTCTTTCAGTAACTTACAAAATCCTGTATTAATAGACATTTGCCCCACATTTCTTTTCCAAGGAAGTCTATTTTTAATTCTCTAGGTCTTCTCTCAGCACACAATGAGTCATTTTATCCAGCTTCTTGCATGCTCTGCCGTTATAAGTTGGATCACTACAGTTATGTATTCTTTCAGGAAATGAACCTTCCAAATAATTTTAACCACAACATCACTGCTCAATGCTCTTGATCAGAATAGCTAACACAGATCTAATTATTCTTAAGCAGTTTCCAGAGCAATAAAAAGGGTGAAGCAAGAGGGTATTAACTTCATACAGAGCTATCATTACAATCATTAGTGTGACAGTAGGTGAGAAACAGACTTGCAGAGGTCTACTCAGCTGGTAATCCAGATGGGTAATTTTGAGGTTGTTTGCAATTTGGAAAAGTACCATGACTGTTCATTGCTCTCAACTTGTCCAAAATAAATTAAACGTTCAATAAAATGTTGGGTAAAAGTTGAAAACAAATCCTAAAGCTATCAATTATGATATTATAACTGTATTTTCTTGATGATTAAATATGCACACTATTCCATTACTCCAGCCAATTTTGACAAATAGCAGTGAGTCTTACTTAATGGAAAAGTTAATCAGAAAAAGCGCACTGGAGTCTTTTGTTAAACTTGAAATACACATGAATACACATGCATAGTGGGGCACAAGGTCCAGTAGAGAAGTCCCCTCTTGTAGAAAGACTCCCAATGGGCAAACTGAAGTACTCCTACTGCCACCCCACATATGCCAAAACCCAGTGAAAATTTGAATAGCTCAGGTAAATTCATTAATATCTATGGCAATATTATTAATATAATAAATAAATAAATAAATAAACGGTCTGTGTGGACACCAACGTGGTATGCAACAAACTGAATGTATTGAAAGAGAACAAGGGTTTAAATAGTGGTTTCAAGTTGCAACACATCCTAACGTGCCTTTCTTGACCAACCCTGGCGAGGAACCCCACTGCACATGTGCTTCACAGTCCTTGAGACTTCATTTCCCAGAATGCTCTGCTGGCAAACCCGAAACTCAAACCTCTACAAATATCTATGGTTAGAGATAAGGATGATGCCAGCTCTTAGAATCAAAACAGAAAATCTGAAGTCATGAGATAAAATTTTAACCCAAAATACATATATTACACTTGTTCAGATTTTTGCAGGATGTCTGGTAAGCTTTACATAAAGCAGCCCAGTTCAAGTAGTTTGGCCAAGAGTATGACTCAGACCAAGTGCCCCATGTTCCCAGCCAGCCACAGGAAAGAACTTAGATACACTCACATTCTGGGGGAACATGTGGCATTCTGCTGTCTATCATTCTGTACCCACCCATATTACAGAGGATAAAGGACCTGGGGAAGTCTGACTATCCTGAAACAGTGGCATGAGAAGCTGGAGAAAAACAACAGAAAAAAGCAGCAACAAACAGCCCATTTCCAGAAGAATTGGGGGTCGCATCTGTCTCCATATGCAACACAGCAAAATATGATGAAGACTGTGGGAGGGAGTCTGAGATGGCCATTTGTTAATGGACACTTAAAATCTTTCATAGAGATGATGATAACTCATAATTGCTACATGCAGATTCAAAGATGAGTTGATTGGTATCAAAATAAAGCTGCATCAAGCTGGCTTTCGCTCACCAGCTTATTGAACAGCACTGCTCTTTCCCTCATGAAGCTCAAGAAGAAGCCTTTCCTGCACTCATTATCTCTGGTAAAACAGAGTAGAATGTGTAATTTTTCATTTCTTTGAAGTGCAGCCCAGATTGAAACTGTTGCCTGAGTATGAACAGACAATGTGCAGAACATGAGTAACCCCGTTGAGATTAGAATAAGACCCGCTGCTTCCTAAACGAATGTAGTTAGTGGAAAATATAGCACATTTTCGCAACATCACATTTTATTTTGTGTTTTTCATAGATCTAACCACTCAGACTTTGCTGAGCCTGCAGAAAAAATAAATCTCTTCTGCATATGGGCACTGTTTGTGAAGACATTCATTAAAACTGGATCACGCAGAGCTCCTTATAGGTGCAGTTCCAGCAAAATGTAATGCTGTGCAGCAGAAAGATTAAGTTCCTTCCTCAGTTAAATGTGAAGTTTTCACATGTGGCAGTGTGATAGCACTTATTGGTACTTCCTCGCCTCAAGCCCAGATGTTGTCAGTCTCGTACAAAAAGCACTGTTCCTGTAACTTGGAACTGATTTTGCTGACACCTATCTTAGTTTTGCACAGGAACAATCCCAGTAAAGATAGTGAGTTTGTTCTGACATATGAAAGAAGAATCATTATTACACATAGCACCTCAACAAGTAAGCTGTTAAACAGTTCTAAGTTGGATCAACTTGCATGGGAGATGTTTTGGATCAGACAGACTTACCTGCATATAGCTTATCAATATAAACACTTATAATAATTTTCATGCATTTGTGTATAGTTAAAAACATAGCATAATAGCACTAATACTCATTAATATAAGTTCATGCATAATTGTCATGTCTTCTGTGGAAGGAGCTGAAACACCTTTTCTGGTTTACTATTCTGAATAGCTACTACATTAGTGTAATAGAAGGTAGAACACTGGGGGTGAGAAAAATATATGTATAATGTTTTGATTCAGAAAGCTCTTAAGTGCATTTTCTTGCTGCCTGCATATGACAAAGTGCCCAGCTGGCAACTTAAATTCTGATTTATACGAAAGGTCAGTTAATCCCAAGCAGGCATTTTGCTAAATATCAAAATATCTGCTCATGTTTTTTCTCTGTCTAGCTCAAGGAAGTTGGAAGTTTAAATATCAGCCAATCTTACAGAGTAAGGCTGAGTGATACCATCTTTAATCACTGATACAATAATTTTGCTTCCCAGTATTGAATAGTTTGTGGGCAATAATTAATATTATAAATTTACATGTGTTTTCCATTTGTTATAATATTTTTCTGTAGACAAATTGATAGGCAAACATCCCATATTCCTCTATTGCATGACTGCTGTACTGCTAGGAAAACAGTGCAGAGGAGAGAAAGCAAACTGAGAACAATTTTGCAGCCCTACCAACTCTTAGCAATTCCTGTGAGATCAATATGAAATTTACCTCAAAACTAACTCATTTAGAAACACCAGTTCTCCCCAGACATTTCAACTCTGACATCCAAAATACCAAAATGCTCATAAAAGGGACACAGAAATATTATTTGATGGTTGTTTACTTTCCAAGTGTAAAGAGTATAGGAAGAGTTTCCTCTATGACAGAAAAGAGAAACAAAAAAAAAAAAAAAAAAAAAAAAAAAAAAGTCACCACAGGGTGCAAAAAAGCAAATGAGAAAACTTTATAAAATTAATACTTGTGGAAACCTGTATGTTTATCCTATGATATAAAATAAATGGAGCAGAAGTAGTGATATCAACATTTGATTAAGTACATATTAACAAGAATACAAAGCATAAATAAGAGAAGATAAAAACTTGGCAATAGCCCTGAAGGAAATTGCTGAAGTGTCGAAGTGTCCAGAAGCAACACACCATAACCCTTTCTATATTAAAAGAGTATATCACAGCTGACAAAAGACTAAGGGAAGAGAGAATCATAGGAGATGCTTTTTCAGTTTTGGTCTTGGTGGCTTTTGCAATTTTCTGTGGCATGTAGGAAACACCAAGAAAGAACATGCATCCTAAACTGGGGAAAAGTATACAGATCACATGTTTATTAAAGCAGAAAACTATCTTATTCCTCTCAAACACATACACACCATTCTACTTCCAGTGTAGATGGCACATCCCATCTACTGTGCTGCTTAAACATATGCATATAGTCTAAAGCAAAACATATGTTGAAGAAGAGGGGGATCCCCAAGAGGATTAATTTTTCCACTACAAAGTCTGAATGTTTTACTACAGCCATGAACATATAATGACTGCAGTGTGATGAGAACTTCATTTGTCTGGCAGAACAACAATTATGCTTTTTAAAGGTCTCATCTGAAAGGCCCTGAAATTAGCTTCACACTAATCATTTTTGTTTTGGTAGTAATCTGAATTGAACCCACTAAAATGTCAGTGTGAAGTCCAAAAAGGGCAGACATATTCATGAACAGAGAACAGAAAAAAATCTAATTAAGGTATAAGCCTTTATTTGAATCTTCTCTGCATTTTCTTAAAAAATTAGTAGTCTAGGCACTCACTGGGCATATTGTATATACTGCTTAGTAATCAACATTCCCAATACTTATCAGATCAAAGGCATTGACTCCTTAAAGTTAGACCTTCAAACAAACCTCAGTCACACAGAGTGATCACTTCTCAGAGCTTAGTATTCTATCAGAGAAAGATACCTGGAAGGAAAATCCAAACTATAAGATTGACCATCTCTGTACTGCTCTCGAAAGGTGTGCCAGAAAGACTTTTAGTGGTCTAAGGAACTTGCCTGAAAAGCTCTATGGTGCCTAATCCACATAAGTTGGACACAGTAAAGGGTGTTGGTGCTTCAGCTGTCTGGTGGTGTTGCTCCAAGAAGCAGGAGCACGTGAAATACACTGAAGCTATTTTTTGTATTTGAAGCCCTGCATTAGGCACATCTCATCCAGAGCAGGATGAAGTAAATGTTATTCCACCTTTGGTTTGAAGACACAATGCCATCAGCTGACTCTATACTTCACTTTTCCTAGAAACTGTATTGTTTGTAAACACATACAGCTACCATTAAAGAGCATCTGCCTCTGTTAGTCTTAAACACTGAATATAAGATGATGTTACAGGTTGAAGGTGGGGGCATTCTTCAGGTTTGCTTGATTTTTACTAGTTTATAATCTTTTTGTTTAAAAAAATATATAAAAGAAATATAAAAGAAATGTCTCTGATAGTAGTAAGATTTCTATAAATGTAATTCCAAGAATAAGTAAAAGAAATTATTGCTATGAAACAGAAGAGACAACTAACATCCACTTTGCGCTAAAGGCACAATTCTCAAAGTTATGAAATGGTCCACGCTTCCTAAACCAACTTCCTTAGGTCTTCATTTGCTCAAGGATGGCTGTGAAAACTTAATTCAGAACACATGTTACATCTCTTTTGGCCATCATGATTAAGCCAATAACAAAGTTTCCTTTTACAGTGTTTGATGAATTCCATGATTTTCAGACTTCAATGCTTCAATTCAAACTCATCAGCTGTAGATTTGTGACAAACTACTTTTAATAACAGTATTTAGAAGAAAAAATAAAATACAGACTCAGCTCAAAGTAAGTCTGAGGATGTACTTCCACAGAGAGTGTGAACAAGTCTAAGAAACTTCATTTCAAAATTATTTTCATACATCAAGTTTCAAAGCACTTTCACAAAGTTTGGGACATGGGATTTTACCAGTTTTTGTTTTATATGACAGAAGCAGACAGATTAGGGTCAGCAGAGCATTCTGAAACATGCATCTCCTCCTTGTCTTTCCTGCAGTTACTGTGAATTGAATAATTATCTAAGAAAAAATGGGTCAGGAGTTCATCACCAAGGTTAACTGAATACCTAAAAAATGGTCTTGGTCGTGAATAAAACTTTAATTGTTGCCTAAACTATACCAACTTAACAAGACTATGAAACCAGTAATTGTTTCATAGCATAATTTGCCCCATAGTTCCCTTGCTTCCTCACATATTGCAATTCCCATACACATTTAGGGCAAAGCTCTAGGTTAGTGACTTTCTGTCTCAGCAAAATAAAACTGAAAGAGTACGAGAGAAAATAAGGTGAATTGTACATCAAAGGTTTTGTAAAGCCTATGTTTGAATTAGAAAACAAAAATTGCATGACATTTGAGAGATTTAACCAACACAAATCTCAAGGCAGCAGTTCAGGGCAATGTATTAATTTGGCTGGCAACTTTAAAAGCAGTTAAATGGCAATAGACGTTAAATATCATTGAACTGGAATGACATAACGGGCCTGAAAGATTCACTATTCTTTGGAGAAGAAGGTGTCCCCCCCGACATGTAATATAATAAAAAATTTTCAGTTCAAAGGCATAGAGTGATAGTTCAATTAAAATGCCCTTTTCTTTGGCGTTCTACTAGCTGAAAAGTGATGATTAGAGGATTTGTGGGATCTGAATTTTGGCACCTCCAATACTTTATGAATGATAGGCTCCATTTTTCTTTTACGATGCAGTGTTAAAGGCCTGAGTATTGCTGCTGATCCGAGTCAAGTGCAAGACACAGTGGTTTACACTTGCTGAATCTTTGTATTGTGCTTCACAAGACTTTGGTAGTTTGTGTGAGAAGCTGCAAGAAGCTTCACATATATGCAATAGAACTGGTGCCAGCTGGCTCTAAGACGGACCCGCCACTGGCCAAGACTGAGCCCATTAGAGATGGTGGTAGCACCTCAGCAATAACAGACTTAAGGAGGGGTGAAACTTATTGCACAGGAGCAATTGCAGCCAGAGAAGTGAGAAGTGAGAAAATGTGAGAGAAACAGCCCTGTAGATACCAAGGTGAGTGGAAGATTGGGAGGAGATGCTCCAGGTGCAGACATTCCCCTGCAGCCCATGGTGCAGACCATGGTGATGCAGCTGTCCCCCTCTCACAGAGGTCCACAGTGGACCAGAGATCCACCTCCAGCCCATGGAGAACCCCACACTGGAGCAGTTGAATGCCCAAATGAGGCTGTGATTCCATGGGAAGCCCATACTGGAGAAGACTCCTCTTAGGACCTGTGGACCCATGGAGAAAGGAGCCCATTGTGCAGCAGGTTTGCTGGCAGGACTTGTGATCCCATGGGCAACCCACACTGGAGAAGTCTGTTCCTGAAGAAATGCAAATTGCACCAGTATCTTTCCCGATATGCAAAATATTTGTACTTGTCTTTCTAAAAAGCATGGTCCAGAAAGCACCAGCAAGAAAAATGCATTGACAAATTTCTAGGGTTATACCGTGTTAACAGCAGATTCAGAAAGTCTGAGAGTTACACCGTAGTTCCTCCCCTGGGACACAGGCAAGTAAAAAAGTACATACATAGATCTCTATCAAGTTAGTCACAAAACAAACCTGGTTTCTTAGAATATGCACTCTGGTGTTATAATCTGGGGCACAGATTCCTGAGAATAAAAGCGATAGTATATACAAATCTGCATTCCCAAAGTTGACAGTATTACCCAAGAGTACCATCTTCCAGAGATGATACTTCAGAGAACAAGTGAGAAACATAATAGATACCTAAATCAAAGGATGTCTCAGCAACTTAACCTGCTGTTCAAGAAAATTAGGTATAACCTTGGTTGGGAAATTATCCAAGTACATTTTGAGAGCTAAACCTGCTTTGCAAAAATTCATTTTAAGGAAATATAAATGATTTTTCATGTATCTGAAACTACATGAAGTTTTTTAAGTTGCTGTAAATCCACCCTAGCACATAATACAATTTAAATATTAATGTATTTCTCAATTACATTGGAGAGAGGCATGATTGTGAAGCAGACACGTTCCTTAGGTATTGCTAAAACTATCACTGCATTCGCACATTGAAAGTTTGCTTTGTTTCTTTCTTGGGCACAATTAGAAAAATTTCTTCCAGATTACTTAAAAGAAATATAAGTTCCATACCTATTTGGGTTTTTTAAAACTTGTCTGATTTTTCTCAGAATGCATTATCACAGCCTTAGCGCCCGTGCAACTAACACTAGGTCCATTCTCTTTAAATCTCCCCTTTTACTCCCATCTGATCCTTCCTGAAAATGGCAGAAATGTTACCCAAAAGATATATTCCTCACACATTTTTGCAAAACCTAGGAAATACAATGCTACTAGTTAATTCTGCATTTACATACATTTTCCTGCTTGACTCTGGACAAAGATATCCTTTCTGGTCGGCAGACAAGAGCCTAGAGCTGGGATGCTTTTGTTCTCTGGAATCCATTGGTCATTTCTGCTGCCAGTGAAGTCACACAGGTGCACACTGGACAGAAGCTGGTGGCTACACCACCTGCTGTTATAATCAACATATGTTGCTGCTCACCACAGCTGCCTCTTAAATAAAAACACAGAATGCTCACGTCATCTCTGGGTAAGCAACTTCCCCAAGTTTTGCTTTTGAAGTGAGAAGAAAGGAGATGAGCAAACAACCTTTAGGAGTACCTTGCTCCTTCTGTCCTAACAAAAATGGGCTTCTTAAATTTACCCAAGAGCATAAGTGAAACGAGCACCTCTTCTTACGAAGCTCAGCTTCAAGAAGTAAGTTTCTCATAGTTCAGTGTCTTGAGGGATTGCGGGATCAACTGGTTCTTTTTCTCTCTGAAAACAGAACTCAATAGAAATATGTAGAAAAAAATAACTGGACTACAAAGTACAGCTCTTCTTGCTTGCTTGCCCCTCAATGTTGCAGCCCAACACATTCTTTCAGCTCATGTCATTCCATACTAAATGTGCTAAAAGGAACCCTTCTGCGCACAGCATACATATTCGGCACCCATGCACCAGCCAGGCAAAGTACGCTCAGAGGTTCAAGGGCACAACTGTACTTAGAAAGGAGTTATCTCTTTCCTCCAAGGAAAAAGAGAGGTGTGCGTCTGTAAGCCATCATACTCTTCTATCTTCACTAGAAATAAAAAAGAGTGCAGAGACTATTTTCCAGCAGCTAGTGAATAGTTAACCCAGTTTATTAAATCAGCTTCAGAAATAGATATTTTCATACAAAATTTTTCCCATTTCTGCTGTATACTTGACACTCACAGGATCATAGAATGGTCTGGGTTGGAAGGAAAAGATCATCCACATCCAAGCACGCACTATAGTCAGGGATGCCACCCACTAGGCTCAGGTTCCTCAGGGTGCCATCCAACCTGGCCATCCAACCTGGCCATCCAACCTTGAACAATTTCAGGCATGAGGAATCCATAATTTCTCTAGGCAAGCTGTTCCTGTGCCTCACCACCCTCACAGTACAAATTTTCCTTGTAAGATCTAATTTAAATCTCTTCTTTCCATTTAAAAAACCATTCCCCTTGTCTTGTCATTACATGTCCTTGTAAAAAATCACCCTCCATCTTCCTTATAAGGTCCCTTTATGTATTGAAAAGTTGCAACAAGGTCTCCTTGGAGCCTTCTCCTCTACAAGTTGAACCCCTACTATTTCAACCGCTCTTCACAACAGGGGTATTCCATTATCTTTGTGGCCCTCCTCTGGACCTGGTCTAGTGGATCCATGTCTTTCTTGTTCTGGGGGCTCCAGAGCTGAACACAGCACTCCAGTGGGGTCTCACCAGGGCAGAGTAGAGGGAGATAATTACCTCACTCAACCTTTTGACCACACTTTTGATACAGCCCAGGATACAGTTGGCTTGTGGGCTGGTTAGCTCTCTTGGTCAGCAGAGTCTGTTAATGAAAGGCTTTTACAGGCACACTGCTGTCTGCAAAAAAATATGATCTAGACTACTTTGCATTGCCAATTTCAGTATCTGTTTCCAATTTGAGAGACTAGGTTCTTGACATTTAAACTGCAGATCAGTTACCAAACTCAGTGAACTGTCTTCTTAGAGAGTATCTTCACAGCAAGTTCAATACCAAAAAAAAAATCAAAACCCAACCAGCTGACTTATCCCGTAAGAAGAGATATGCCTATAAAAACATGACTAATGAAAAAAAGTTCAGTAACAGATAAACACCTTCCAGGACCCAACACCAGAAAGGATGACTATCAACCAGAAAATCTGTAAATGACCAGTAGAAAAAATGACTCTCAAAAAAAACCATGAAAACTAAAAAAGACTATCCAGACCCAATTTTCCAAAGGCCTTAATGTTTCCCTTCCCCACCAAATGAGAATCGTCTGTAAGAATATTTTACAGCTTGAATTCCCATGACCTTGGATACATGCTGGCTCATGAAGACTCGGGCATGCACATCCTCTGCAGTATGACTGAACACAGCAATGCAAAGTTTGACAATAGGGAAATAGAGACAAATTGAGCACAATTACATTGGGCCTTCACATTAAGTGAAGGACTTCTGGCAATACTGGAACACAATTACTTTGATCTCATTTTGTTTTTAGTATCAGTTGCCATATAAATGCCACCTTTACTGTGCTTTTCATGCTGATGGAAGTAAAATTGTCTCATCAATGAAACTAATCACGGATTTGAAAGAATTAATGTACACTAGATTAAAGAGGTAGTTTTGCACTTATTTTAATAAAGATTAAATGGAGAATGACATTCCTTTGGACCAGAAAATATCTCACACTTATCGTTGTCTGGCCCTTAAGCTCCATATTTCAATGCACGTCCTCTTCATAAGCATCCAGTGCTGGTCAGTGTTGCAGACAAGACTGTAGGTTAAATGTGCCTTTGATTAGATTCAATGATCTATGACATTATTCAATGCCATAATTTAGTCAAATACCTTTGAAATTATATAGCTAAAAACACTCTTTGCCTCCATCAGTTGAGAAATTACTTACAATGAGTAAAACTTATAAAAATTCCTAAAAGATTTAAGACCTTAAAGTGCATTTTCGAAGTTATTTTTCAAAAGTATGCTATGCAATATTCATCTTCCTTAGGGTCTTACTAAAATTCACTTTTGCTGAAAACAGGAATTAGCACCATTTAGCTGTTTTATAATTCAGAAATAATAAATTGCCTTCTACTTAATGATTTCAAGGTTTAAAAAAAAATAACAAGAAGCCACAACACAGTTCATGTAACTAATAAAGTCATAGTGAGTTCATCTAAACACTTGCATATACATTCCATGTTTTTAGAGACTAATACCAATAATTACCATTCAGAAGAATAATAAGGCAGAAAAATTATGACATGGAAGAGAACTCCTACACACATTACTTCCCTGAACTGACTGTTACATGTCACCAATATTTTAAGATGTTGTAACTCTTAACAATTTTTCAGCTAAGTGCTTCTTTTTCTTCCTTAGAAAGTACTCACTCAGCATTTTCTCCAAATACTTGGGTTTTTTTCAAAAATCCTCATTGAAACATTTAGTGTATTTCATTTTACTGTGGCTGCCTATTTAAAATCTGAACTTTAGGCTCTGACGTTTTTCTCTGATTAAAACTACCCAATGTAACTAATTTTGATACCTGACTGAATCAATGAAACTCTTACAACTTCAAATTTCTGCTGTGGGTTTGGTTAGTGGTAACATATTTAAACTTCACAACCTGCAGTAAACCTAAGCCCTTGAAATAAGCTTTTTTTCACAAGCTCACACACTTATAGAGAGCAAAGACAACAGAAACACAAATGCTGGCATTCATCAATGAAGGTTCATGAAGAACCTTGGTTTGATCAAATACAGCCAGGAAAACTAATTTTGAAATGTAAATGAATGTTGAATTCACTTTTTCTTTTTTAGACCCCTCTCAGAATCCCAACCTGGTATAAAGTGATGCAGTCCTATTAGTACAAAAGTTTGTGGTGGTTTACATCATCCTAGTTAGGCAAGCAGAACACAGGCATTTCTCACACAGAAGAGAATATTATTTTACAGACTATCTCATATAATCTATTTATCTCAGCTATTCGACACTGGAGACTACAGACTACTCCTGGTTGTCGGTCAACATCACCATGCATGAATAGCCAAGACTAAGGCACACACTTGGTCACAGCCATGTCATTCAAGCAGTATGATAACAAAATAAAAAGAGGTCTATAAACATGGGTTACATTCCCCAACATAATGGCACAACTGAAGAAAACAAAAAGGAAGCTTCTGCAGAAATACTAGCGTAACAATGAAAGAGCTTTTCTATCTCCTTGAAAAACATATTTACTGTGTTGTTCCTGAGGGAAGTCCTGGATGGTGACAGAACAACTACGCCACAGTGACATACTTGGGCTTTCCAAAGTGCCATGCCAATTGCAGCACTATAATCAGAAAGAGCGATTTCAGGATGATTTTTCAGAATCCTGAATTATATGCAGACAAACACATGTAAATATATTAAAAAAAGCCTTAGTTTGAAAACCATTTCAAAGGAAACTATAACATTGTGAGAGAAATTAATGCAATAAATTGTTTACATTTACATACTTCAGAATATATTCATCCAAAAACCCAAAACTTTATTCTTACTTACAGAGAAACAAAATAATTCAGATACTTTGAGGTTACTGAATATTGAAGCTTTATGGTGAAAATAGTATTTTTATGTAAGGAATTAATAAACATTAATTTTTATGAGTTGCAACACATACACTTTAGAGGGAAATGTTAACCAAGAAAGCATTAAAAAAAATCCACACAAAAAAAAGACCAATCAACCAAAAATCCAAACAAACAAAACAAAACAAAAACAAAACAAAAAAAAGCCAAACAAGTTTAATCAAATTGTCATTGCTATTTTATTTACAGCTTCCTACTGCTTCCTATGTTGCAATTACACATATGAATGTTAGCTATCTATTGATATACATATCAACATGTGATAAAAACCATAAAAGACTAATTAAATTCATGAAAACAGAGAAGAAATAAAATTAAATTCCCCTATCCATTTACAGTTCTATTGCTTTTGTAACTCCTGAAGAAGATACATATTTACAGACGTGTCCTGCCTCAGAGGATGTTATGGAAGGCTGCGAGTCTGGTAAAAAGAAGGGCTTAGTGAAAACCAAAGATTTCTCCTACTTTTTTGCAGAAATTTGAATTTCCCTACAAGATCAATCCTTTTCCAATTTTCAGCCAAAATAATTCTTTTTTATGTTCACTAATTTAAATTAATAGTTTTCATTTATTTTAGAGTAAACTGTATATCTCCAAGCTTTCCTTGTGGCAGTTCTGGTATAAATGCTTCATATTGTCCAGTCTTTTATGGATAAGACAAATTGCCCAAAAGAGACACTGTTTCTAATTGCCAGTAACATAGTCTTGATAATCTAGAAAAAAAAAAAAATTCACTGCAAAGGGTCCAGGATACCATTGCACTCAATTCCAAAAATCTTGCCTCACGCTTTCTCCCAGCCAAGATTAATGAATGTATCCTTGATAATTTTTTGAATGTTAAAACCACAACAAAAGTTAATATCCCACATAGTGAAAGGAACTCTGTGAAAGTCTCAGTGACTTACTATTTAGCGTCATTTTTACTGCTACTATTTTTATAAAGATCTAGAGAGTAAGACAGGTGTACTGAGCCTACACTTCATCCTACCTCTGAGGAAACTGGTCCCAAGGCATTTATTAGTCAGTAACATTCACAGATCTATGCTGTAATAGCAATAGCTTACTGTTTTTAACAAACAACAACCTTTGTTCTGAAGGGATTACTGTCCTTGCTGTCTCTGCGCCTTATCAAACACCCAAGACATCCGGTAATCCTTTAAAATGCACTGTTGGACATGTCTGATTGCCAGAAAGTGGATTCTTCTTTTTCATATATAAAATCTCCACTTACATTTTGTGCCTACTTATTTCCCTTATATAACCTGTTACATCCTTCTTCACCATGCAAGCCACACAGAAAGTGTATCCCCAGGAATGGTGTAAACAATCCATAAGCAGTATGCTATACAAACAAACACTTTATTAAGCTACTTTCACTGAACAGTAGAGCTAACTCAGAAAACAGATAAAAAAAGGCTCTATATTGTATACTTTATGTTAAAACATGTATTACACTTTTATAAACACCTAACTTATACATCAACATCTGTAAAATTGTAATGCCTTTAAAAACAGTACTTTGATTTTATAGACTTATCTTAGTCCTGTAACTAAACACATCAAGAACAAGTAGCATTTTAGTTTCTCCCAGAGAAACTGCCTACAGTCTAACCAGTAAGTGTCACTTCAGTTTAATGTCTGTCTGCTTTCAAGAATGTATGTCTTGCAAGACAGGGGCATGATCTAATTGGCTTTTCCAACTGATTTTTTTTTTAAGGCAATTTAACCTGTCTGCAGGTTTGGGGAGGTTACAGATTCTCATTTCATAGAAGTAATAAGACTGTAGTAAGTATCAAAACACTTTGCTTGTTCAATGCCAATAGAAAGTTCAAAGTATAAAAATACTGTGTGTTTAATAGATGAACAGAAATGGTATATTCTCAAAAGTTGTAAATAAATAACATTGAAAGCTTAACAGTAATAAAAGATGGTAAAAAGTTCTCACATTTAGTGGAAACTACACAACACACTTGTATTTCTAGTCTTACCTCTTGCTCAACTACAGGCATTTAAAAAGCAGCTGGGCCTTGCAGCTATGCAGTCAGCTCTTGTAGTCAGTTGAATCCTCAATATATTTCACTATCTGAGAACTGGGATTCCTCCCTTAGCAATGGTTACTTGACAAAATCTAGATAAAAGACACGTTTATGGTCAATAATACAATACAACTGTATGTTTATAAATCTTTACTAATAATACAACGTCTAATAACTTCATATTGATTATATCTCAATTCAAACTGACAAGTGGTTTAACATTAATAACTCTTAATATAACTCATGTGTATATTATCCACCCAGTTATATAGATCGGAAACTTGAGATACAGGCACGTTGAATGATTTTCCCATCTGTTCTCCGTGTGCTTTGGAGCATAACCTAAATGTAGACATGTAGAAAAGTTCAAGTAAAATGCTAGCTCCACAAAAAGCAAAATAATTTTTGCTCTTTGCTTCTACAGAGACATAACTATATCCTCAATTCTTAAGAAATTTCCTGACATTAAAAAAAATCTGGTGACCTTCCCAGTTACAACTCCACTGGGTACAAGACAGATGCAGCTCAACATATGGCACTGAACAGGTTGATATATCCCAGTTTTTTTTACAGTAACATTAAATTTTTGGGGTGAATGGACATGGAACAGCTTTAGAATGGACTCAAAATATATCTCTTCAAGATGTGAAATATTATGAAATGTAGCATGACACAGACAATAGTTCAGGATGGCACATATCTAGACTGGAATTAATAATTTATAGAACGATCTTTTAGTTTGGTCTAGAATATAAATGAACACATTCATGTTGCACTTGCACTGATTTTTCTCATTTGCAATAAAATGATGTTTAGTGCCTTTAAATTCAGAAGATCCTCTTTCCTGTTTAACCTATTATCTAGGGTAATATAGTCATGCAGAGCACTTGTTAGGTCCCTTTTCAACCATCAATCATCCCTAAATAGTTCTCTCTCATTTTAAATCAAAAAGTTAGAACAGATTCCCCCTTTTCCCCATCTCAGAGATAGCAACAGTCAATAAAGCCGTCCGCTTCAAATGCAAGATTTATATCTGTTAGGTGTTTCACACCATCTACTCCACATTTCTAAATACAATATTCATATTGGTAGCAAACATGCAGCAACCACCTGTAGAAGCATCTAATGGGAATTTCTGTGCCTAACAGAAGCCTGAATCTTATCCAGGTGCCTGCTAATTGATCTGCAGAGGATACATTTCATTGTGTGCAGCCAGGCAGCCCTGTTCAGATAAATCAATACAGAAAAGAGAGTTTGGGAGTTTTTAAGCAGAGGTCAGGGTTAATCTACAAATGTGTTTTATCCCTTAAAGGATTTATATTAATCCAGTTTTGTCTCTGATGTTGCTGATTCAAAGCTTACATTATAACCAAAAAATCTTCCCTCTGATGTTTTTCTTTTTCAATACTCAACCATTTAATAGTGTGCCACCCAACAGAAGAGCAAGGAGAATCTTCTGGTAAATCTTTAAGTAAAACCCACATACTTTTTAATAAGAAACCAGATACACTTACTAGAGAATAAAGGCCCTCTAACATTAAAAAAAAAAAAAATCCTGATTTTTTTCCTCCCTGAGTTGAGGTGGTTTTTTATGTGTGTTGCTGTTTGCTTTTTCCTCTTTTGTTTGTTTTTTTTTTCTTAACTGCAACTTTGCCTAATATTATTCTATAACAAAGATAAACTATAAGGTGTTCTGATACAGAGATATGATCCAATAGCACAGTCCTTGACAGAATTCAGATTCATTTCAGAATCCCAAAGAACAAGACAAGAATCTGGCTGATGTCTAGGATACTGAATTTTGTGGGATGGGATGGAATGGAATTACAATTTCAAGATGAACCTGTACAAAGACCACCCATTTTAAGCATATCAGATGGTGGCTGCTACAGTTAAAAAACTCAAAACCAGGCATGAGACAATTAAATATTCCATCTGTGCTAGCAAGGTCCTGAAAAGAACCTTTCTTCCTTCTAGAGAATATTTCACTGCCTTCCTCTCTGTGGCTCCCTCCTTAGAGTGCAGCACCCTGAGCTGCCAGTGCAGGTGCAACATCAATGCTCTGGAGCACTGCCACACCAATATAGGAAGATCACTCTCCAAACACTGCTCTGGAAGAAACCAGAGCACAAACTACAGCTCCTGAACCTACAGCTTCCTCGGCAAAACACAGGAAGATAGTGGGGGCAGTCATAGCAAAAAGATATAGAGCCTCTCAACAGCAATAACCTACAACGTGTAACAGACCAACTTTTGGCATCAGCCACATATTCATGTTTTATTCAGTCTGTTCTAATGTAGTAAAAGATGGTACCCTGCAGCATTTTATAAATTCATCCATTTTAAATGAACAGAAAAAATCCCCATGTATGATTTTTGATGTATCCCTTATTCAAGGCACCACAATATAGCAAGATTTCTGTTGCAAGATCAGTGAAATATCACTGCTCCCTCAGTGTACAGTCACCTCAGTTTCACATGAGTTGAGTGAGTCATGTCTCTTATCCATTACTTGACATTAATGTCCTTCTTTATGATGACATTTGTGGCTTTCATTATTTTCGGAAGCACTTCATTGATTTTGAGATCTATAGGATCTACACGAATTGTCCTTCAGAGCTCTGTCATTACTCCTGCTTTACAATAGGTACATGTCCAATGATTCAGGATCAAATTCAACCAACCTAGCAGGTGCATGAGGGCTGAAGAAGCAAAAGTACTTTTTTTCCTTCAGCTGAAATCCAGCTTCCTTAACATTGTAAGAATATCAGCATTTTAATGACTAATGAGTGTAATGACTATGATTATATTAATCATTTTTATTCCTCACTATTAAATACCTCAGGTCTTGCCTTCAAACTAATTGAAAAATAATGTTAAAAATATTAAATTATAAAGCCTTTATCGAGCAGTAACCAGAGCAAGACTAACAGCATCAAAAAGTGGTGTTCGCAGCTGAAATGAGCTAAGCCAGTTCTTGTTGCTGCCCAGATGGACAAAGAGGACTTTGCTAATATCAGTTCTGAAGATGGGATTGTGCTTGTTCCTCCCTAACATCTCCTCTCTAATGTGTTTTTCCCTGTTTTAGAGATGAACTTAGGATCCATTTGGTGATGAAGGTGCATACAACAATAAAGTTCAACACAGAGTCCTTCGCTGACACCTGAGCCCGCCTATGCACAGAAGAAGCCAGTTTTCAGAGAATGCTATTCTGAGATATTTCAGCTTGACCATTAGCTTTGGTAGCACAGCAGACAGAAACTCACAGAAATGTTCTCTCTTTTCTTGGTATTGATGGCTAAACCCAAGGCCTACGTTTCCAGGGCTGCTTATAATTGCCAAGACCTGAGTTGATGGCTGGGTGGTCCACAGCAGACCTTTGCTGTCTATATAGTACCAGCAGCATTCAAAATACACTGTGCTATGAGAGTCTGTAAATATAGGAGGAGTTTACAGAAGAACCAAGCCTTGATATCCTAGAAGATAGGGTCATGACTCTTCTTGAAGCTTCAGTCTATGTTTCTTTTTATGTATTTTCCAGGTACATTTGTTTCTCTGCAGACTAGTCAGACTATATGGATTCTTTTGAAAACAACAGTCTTCAGTAAGTCCTGAACTTCAGTGTGTGTTTTCTTTAAACACAAGCCTGACATACCCACAAGGAAATCATTTTAGTATGATCTCAGTTATCTCTCTCAGAATATGATCATTCAAATACAGTTTCATAAAACTTGTCATACAGTCTTAATCCTATGAAGGTTTTGCCATCTCATTTCCTCTTGTCATACTTTGCCATACTTGTTATATTTGTCATACTTCTCATACTGTATAATAGCATCACCCACCAGCAAGAGTGCTTTATTTGCACATGCAGACTGGCAAATATCCACTGCCAAGGGCAGATGAGTTGTATTCAACCTCCTTCCCCAGCCTCCTTCTACTTTGTGCTTTCAGAGAACAGCCATGCATTTAAAACCCTCTCATAAATAGGACAGAGGAAAAAATTTGCCTTCTAAATTCAAACAACTGCTGATGCCAGTGGCTAATTTCCATAATCAAAGTATAATTAAATAAATGTGAACTCATTGCAGGACAGTGGAGCCCATTTCTTCCAGTACATGCCAGGAAGCTCTATACTTTCCACTCCTTTGTTTCAGAAACAGATCATTGAACTGTAATGTCAGACCAGCAAGAGAAGCAGCTCTCTCCAAGCATGATTCCTGCATTTGCCAGTGCTCATTGTGGTGCTCCACTGAGAGAAAAGGAATTCTGTCATCATGTTACTGTACTGATAGAGTGTTTGCTGGCAAGCAGCAGTAGGCTCTCCAGAAATATGACACAGCAAGATAAAGCTTATACAAACTGAGAGGCATAAACATAACCTACTTGTGTTAATCCTGTAAAAGCACACGTATATGACAAGAGGAGGCAGTACTACAGAGCTCTTCGGTTTATGATTTTGCACTGCATTTTTTACTTCCTGAAGAGACAGCACATAAATGCAGGTGTGTCTTTTGGCAAGACCTTACTCCCATGCTCAAGGTAAAGCCTCTTCATATCTCAATTAGCACCCATACTAACTAGGCTGGTTAAGACCCACTTTCAACATACACAGAAAATAACACCACATCCATTATGTTAGCGATCAAAGCTGTACAACTTTGTAGATTGTTTCAAAGATCAAAGACAGTCTGTCAGACTTCATTACTAAAAGAAAAAAGGGACTTTGACTTCAAAAGGCTTTGCATTATCCTTTGTTTCCTCTTCAAAAATAATTTCGAAATGGTGAGCCACCTCAGAGAAATCTAAATTAACAAGCTTTTTGACAGTACCTTCTAGCTCAGGCTGCAATTTGATCTTCTCATTCTTTTTCCTTCTCCTTTATGTCGTAAGTGAATGCGGATTGTTTGCCCCACTGGCTTAACATGGGGACACATTAAGGAATAAATATACAATGTTTTGTCTTGTTCACTGCAAGATTGTCTGCAAAAGGCTGTTTGAAAGTATCTTCAATTCATTTTCCTGCTTCCCTGAACAAAGTGACACTTTCAGCCAGATTCACAGAACAAATTACACTAATTGTGAATAAAAATAGCATCAAGATTAGATGACTTTGATGCTGTTTGAGCTGTAATTCACATGGATGTCTTTTTGGAGAGCAGTTTCTTGAAAGCATTCACATTTTCATGACTGTTTTAAATATTTTTGCACTATTACATAAGGGAATTTTCAGAATTTTCATAATAACCCACAAGGCAAAAATTTCAACCAGCCACACAAAGATCCAAGCCTAAATACATTTCTTCATATGTCAAAGCTAACAAACACTAGTAAAGCAGTATAGTAAAGATAACATATGTCAAAGCTAACAAACACTAGTAAAGCACCAGTTTAAGCTTGCTTTTCGTATATCCAGGGCTATTGTACACCCCCATAGACTACATAATAAATAAGCTAACAGAGTTAAATCAACAGCACTGAGAAATTCATTCAGTCTAGTGAAGGACTATGAGGAGCTGTGGATCTTCATCCAATTCACTACAACTAATAGTCATCCAGATACTACTGAAGAAGTGTGCTCTTTGTTTGCCCCTGGTATTTAGTTTTCTATTTCAGAAATTGCACATGAACAGGTTTTCCTCTATCATCAAACTGAGCTAAAATATTTAATGGACAAGGTGCAGATTTAATACCTCTTGGGCTCTTGCCTCACAGGAAACGATCACTTTTCCATCTGAATCATAGAATTATAGAATCAACTGGAAAAGACCTCTGAGACCTCTGAGATCATCCTTGATCCAATCCCGGCATGGTTACTAGACTATCGCACTAAGTGCCACATCCAGTCTCATCTTAAAACCTCCAGGGACAGTGAATCCACCACCTCCCTGGGAAGCCCATTCCAATGCCTGATTACCCCCTCTGTAAAAATTTTCTTCCTAACATCAAAATTAAACCTCCCCTGGCACAGCTTAAGGTCGTGCCCTCTTATACTGATGGTTGGGGGGAGTTGTTGCGGCCAAAGTGCAGGACCTGGCACTTGGCCTTGTTGAACCTCATCCCGTTGGAATCAACCCAGCTCTCCAGCCTATCCAGGTCCCTATGCAGAGCCCTTCTACCTTCCAACAGATCAATACTCTCCCCAGCTTGGTGTCACCTGTAAATTTGCTAATGGTGAACTCAATCCCCTCATCCAGATCATCAGTAAAGGTATCAAACAGGACTGGGCCCAGCACTGATCCCTGGGGAACACCACTGGTGACCGGCCGCCAGCTGGATGCAGCCCCGTTCACCAGCACTCTC
>JAWWES010000094.1:19491679-19505462 GCA_035583135.1 Lophotriccus pileatus | reverse complement strand
CCTGTCTTACTGTTGAAAACTGAGGCAAAGAAGGTGTTAAATACCTCAGCCTTTTCCTCATATTTGATAACTATGTTCCCCTCCGTGTCCAACAAAGAGCAGAGGTTTTCCTTGCCCCTCCTTTTGCTATTGATGTATTTGTAGAGGCATTTCTTATTATCCTTAACAGAAGTGGCTAGATTGAGTTACCTTCTAGATACCTGGTAACATCTCCTCTTTAACAAGCTGTTCCTACTCCAGTTATTTCATGGATTAATATCACTGTAAATAAATTCCCAAAATTTACTTCAAGCTGACTCCAAAGGCACTGTCAATCTTAAAGATGACAAAACCGTGGTGGAATAAGATGTTCTACACACTTTCATTGAGAAATGTATATGCTTTGGGAAACACTATGATAAAACAAAACCCCTAGACACAGTGTGCTGGGCACGCACTGCAGCAATGGAGTCCTCAATCAGCAAAGTCAGTATCTGAAATGGTGTTAATATGCTGTAAAGTGGTACTTAATAACAAAGCAATAGGTCCCCAAATGCTCAAAGTAGATAAGGAAAATTAAGAAAGCACTCAAACAAGCTGCTTGGGGCTGTTTCTTGCTCTTTCCTTTTCCTTCAATGTTGCCTTTTACTTAGCATTCAAAACTTCTAGTTTTGCACAGAAATAAAAACTGGATTGAGGTATGTCGGGAGAGATCCCTCTTAAGTCATCAGAAAAAACACCATTCTTAATAGAAATATTTTGTTGTATAATCTTTTAGCCTACATGGATCAATTTAGATCTGGTTCCTGGCGACTCCAAATTCTACTCCCTAATGGTTTTTCCCACACCAATCACTAAAGCATTGTCTAAAAGATGAGAAGCATAAACTAATTAACAAAGCTGACAAACAGCCAAAATGGAAAACTGCACACAACAGCTGAACAAAGATGTGTGGTCTTTGACACCTTTTTGCCTACTTTAATGTCCCCAGTTTTGTTTTTAATCAAATGTTCATATGGAGATACACCCATACATAGTTTTATATATATATATAAAAAGCATATACACACATATGCATATATATAGAGATACCATCACAGTTGCTGAATATATATATATATATAGATATACAGATATAAAAATTAAAAACTGTTCTCTTTAGAGTTTTCTTTAAGCTTTTTTTTACTTAAAACGTGACTTCTCTGTGCAGGGTAGCTGGATGCATTCTAAAATTCACTTTTATTCTACTGATTACATGTGACATTTTTTTTAAGGACACTTCTGAAATAATAATTGTGAACTGGAAATGTGAGTAGGCTGGAGTCCCCAGCAGGCATGGCAGAGTGAGCAGGCACTCTGCAGCACATGGCATTCTCCAGGCTTCCTTCACAGCATGTCCATTGCAAACTATGTCAACCGTGCGGGACTGCATTAGTATCTCAGGCAACAGTGGTTTAGGAGGGCTGCAGATTCAGACTCTGAGACTGTGCAGTACACAAGAAGATAAACCTCTTCAGGAGTCATGACAAAATATACATACACATATGTATCTGTCCTAAGAGAGCAGTGGTTGGGCCTCAGGTAAAGGAAAGTAAATCCAGGATTTAATAATCAACTTCTTCATGCATACACTACGAATTTTATTTTTAATTTTGAAAACAATGCTGAACTTCTCTCTTATACAGGCAGTATCCAAAAGTGAGGCAGCCCAGAAAAAATTTCCTACCTCAGCTTGCATAAATAAATGGCAGCTTCACAGAAATGGATGATATGAAGCTGTTCTACAGCAGTCACAGTTCAGGTGTCACTACGAATGCTGGAAGTGATCTTGACATCAAAATTATCAAGGTAAGAGCATGGTCTTCTGTTTGTGAAATACAGCAATTAATGGATTCTTTTATATATATATTTCATAAACAAAGAGTGAAATTTTTTCTTGTCAAATTTATTTCTGCCTACCTTTGCGTATAATACTAGTTTACTCATTGAAAAGGCTGAGTGTTATCAACCATATTATCTAGGTAACTTCAAAGAAATTGCTGCATAGCCTGGCCAATGAGTGATTCTGAATTACTGAACAAAGTTCAGTAAATGTTTAAGGTCAGTTCAACTGAGAGCAAAACTTAGATATTTATTTGTCTGTAAGAGTGTGTTTTAGCCCTTTTGGAAATGTTGCACATAAACGTAGTCTTATGAAACATTCTAAAATAGGATTTTTTTTTTTATTTAAGCTCTAGTTTTTGTCTTTTATCACTATTAAAGCAACACAGAGTTAAGTTTAAACAAAGACCAAGCTTGGACAGCAGTAATCATAAAACCATCTGCACCAAAGGATGTATTAGTTTTGCTCCAGCTTGCCCTATCCTTTTCCTCATTTTACTTTTTTCCCACTCATTTCCCCAGCTAGCTGGCCTGACTGGTAAAAAGACCCATGACTTCATATATTGTCATCTTTAGGTTTTACAACAGTTCCTTACATAAACATTGTTCAATTCCCAAATAATTGCAATGCTCTTGAGGAACACAGGCAGTTTGTATTCATCAATGCAGAGCAATGAGCAGAATCCTAAGCTAATGGCCACCTCGCTCATTACGTACAAGCTGGCTGAATGTAACAGCCACATGGGAGCAAATGCTATTTGCTGCCTGTTAGATAATGCATTAAGACATGATTCTATTTAATAAAGGGCATTCAGATGCCACACAAGGGACACTGAACACCTGTACCTGTGAAATGTTCTCCCATAAAGCAGTACTCAAAGGTTTTTTTAAATGTGAAACTCTGGTGCAGAAAGAATATTATTAATACTGAACACAGAGGAATAAGTAAAGCTTTATAAAGAAATTTCTTGCAAGGTCTACAACAGAGTTTCAGAGCCAGGGCAGGGGCAATTGTGTGATTCACCCATGAGTTACAGCACTATTGCTTTGTTGCACTTTGCTTTATGCCCTATAGGTAAAAGGTACCTCAATTTATCTTCTGTTCATGCAGAACAAGCTGGATGACAGCTTTCACTGTGAGAGAAAGTCCTCATGGTTTCTGAGCACAGGAAGAGAGAACTACTTGTCTCCAAAAATATCTTGAAAACACCAGACGTTTGAACAGGAGATGCCATAAACAAGGACCTTTTCTACTTAGAGAGGCAACTTGGAGCAGCTCATCACAGATGTGTTCTGGATGGCAGACAGAGGTACCCCTCTTCATAAAAAGTCTTTTTCTTTTTTTTCCTTTTTGAAAAATTATTTCTAGCAAGTCCTTTACTGTAACTCTTAATAAAAGACCACTTTTTTGCTCTTTCATACCAGTAAATATGGTCCTGTCATACGACACACATGACCTTTTTTGACTCTTAAAAATAATGAAACTGGAATTGAGAAATATGTTGAAAATATTTTTAGAGACGAGCCAGTTGGCAGAACACAACCATCAGAAAATATCTCAAAAAATATTTCACCTACCCACACAGACTCTCTGGGAGATTGTTCTGGGAAAGATATTACACACTGCTTCACGGCTATTTCTGCTTGGTGATAAAAGTAGAATAGCAGGGTTCAACAGACCCTGTGGAAAGATAAGTAGAGAAAAAAAAAAAAAAAAGAACCAAAAAACAAAGTGAGCTGGGTGTCTTTGCAACCATTATAACATAGTGTCTTGATTTGAGACCATTTGGAGCAGCTGAGACCTCAGACAGAAGTCTCTTCCCTTGGAATCAATACCACCCTGGTTTCTCCAATACCAAGACAGATACCAAATACACTTGGATGTAAGTGAAAAAATAACTTTTTACCGAGAGGAAATTCTAATAACATTACTAATAAAACTGGGTTAAACCAACCAATGAGGAGAAACTTCCCAAGCCCTGCCCACCAGACCAAATCCAGATGGCAAAGGTCTTCTGTCACATGGAAAAAACCACACGTCACCACAGGACAGAGACAAGATGGCCACCTTTCCACGTGGTTAACCTCCCCCATGCCTGGAAAACCTGTCAGGAATGGTTGAAGAGCCAGCACTGGCAGGAAATGGCAGATAGCTGGGATTTGATACCAGCAGATGCTTGCATGGCACTGGAGTGAGGCTGCAGGGCTGGTACAGACAGTCAGAGCAAGGCTGTGGAACCCCCAGGAGACTGGAATGACCCACAAGACACCCTTTGGATCAGCCATGAGACTTGGTTGTTACAGTTTCAATGTTCATTGGTTTAAATGGTGGCTGTAGTGCTGTCCAAGTGGTGGTCACAGTCCAGATCAGTCCAGGTGGTATTGGAAGCCCCAGGTGGTGAGGGAAGCCCTGAAACTCAGAGTTATGTAGGCTCAGGTTGAGGTGGGAACCTCCAGTACCTCCTCTGGGGTGGGGAGGTTTACATTGGATGATGTAACACTGTGAGTCCTGGAATACTTCAGGAGTCTTTGACACCTTCTAAGATGTTCCAGCTGTCTCTTACATTGCAGCTGAGTCCACTATGGCCCATTATTGATCATCAACAAGAGATGAATGAAAACCTTCAGGCTGGGTTTGAATGTTCTGGGGAGTTATCCCAGCTGAGTCATCTGTGTAAGGAAAGAGAAACACTACCCCACTTCATAGGGTTTGCCTCTTTCCTTATCTTGTTTAACACCCACCTTGTATCCTGAGGTGTCAGATGTGCCTTCAGCCCCTGGCCTAGGTGGCCACTCTGCACATTGTTGGCAAAGTACAGTGATGGTTGAGCCAAGAGCACAACCAGTCCACTCTCCCAGGGCACCTGGGCAGTCACTGCAGGTGGTCACATGCTTGAGTCATTAATCACCAGCAGTTCAGTCTCTTTAAAGAAAGCACAACACCAAAAAAAAAAAAAGGCATATTTGGAGAGAAAGGAAAAGAAATGGTGGGTACAAGAATTTTTGTGTAACCCAGGACACATATGTCTTGTACAAAGGTAGATAGGCAGGATGGAGTCTCAGAACAATTCTCCTTGCTTTGACTTTTACAAAATTTAGCAGTTTATTTCACCATTCTAATGTAGCTCATTAATGCAAAGACATTGCTTAACACCTAAATTTAATATAAAATAAGATGTGGTAATGTTGCTGATCATGTATTTATTTGAAACATGCATCTCTCTTGGGTGCCTCTTTTTTTGTTTTCTCCTGCTTGGCTGGGGCACTGCCCTTGAAGCTGAAGAAATGAGTAAGCTCGGTGATGTCCTAACCAGTATGTCTTTGAGATCTGAGAGGCAAACAGACCTGGCACTCAGGGTATAAAGACAGGAGACAGCTCCAAAAATAAAGGTCAAACTGTGAGAGTACAGTTCTTGCAAAAACCTTGTTGCAGGCTCACAGTAGTCACCATCACAAAACTGATAGTCAGATTTTTCCCCCAGAGATGTACATCTGCATGAGGAGTCTCTGGACTAGAGAAGATGATTGGGCTTACAAGTAGTGCCCTTCCTGCAGATGAAATTATTAGTGAGTTCAGCAGAGACTTCAAGCAAATCTTCCCTCATACTTCAGGCCAATACTATATTTCAGACATATTGTGATAAGTTTTCAGATGCTGACTCTTTTAAACCACAAAATACCAATCCTTTGTTTTTCAGTATTAACATTTTTTCCCTATTGTGATCAAGAACAAAACTAATATATGAGGCACTAAAGGAAAATAAAAGCAGATAAAATCTAAAAGTTTTGTAACTTTTTTCAATATTTTTATTTAAATAATTCACAGTATTCTCATTCATTAAGTTCACCCATCACTTTTCATTATAGGGCTCTCCTTCTAGTTGCTAAGATTTTGTCTTTACCAGCTTGGGGTGAAATTTCCTATGTAATTTCTAAAGTTTAGTTTCAGCTTCAGAATAACCAGTCATTTTTTTTCTGAGTAGAGGATAACAGTAAAAAATCAATTGTTTTCTCCCTGCTGAAACAAAATAAATAAATAAAATAACGGAATCCATTAATGTGCTCAAAGACTGACATAAATGTAGAGCAAAAAAGAGCTGAATTCAAGTTCCCCAGGCAACCACCACTTTGACATTTTCTAACCCAGTTTCTCACTTACTTTTCCCTTAATGCCACCATGAGACAGCAAAGCACAAAACACATACACATTTTGCATAAGGTATTTTTTCTTATGGTTTTCCTGAAGCGGTAGTTTATTTTTAAGTGATTGGAGGCTTGGGGGCTTAGTTTACTCACTGCTGGAGGCCTGGTTTTGGATTTGAAGACTTAATAGACTTCTAGTGCACAGTAAATCCACATGCAAGGTCCAATTTGAAATTCATAGTTACATTTCCACCTGGGAAGGCAGTACACACAGTATCTTGGGCAGGCTGCATCAACAGATTCAGCTGGCATAAAGGCAGTTTTAGTGGGCTTTTTTCTAATAGGTATTTGTCCCACAGCAGTGTGGGAAGGAAATGGAAGAATTCACATTGCTGTTTCTTGTTCATTACCTCTAAGGATAAAGAAAATAGCATAGAACATCTTACATAACTGCAAGCCTCAGAAATTAACCTAATATATATGTAGAATACAGAGAAGAAGGGAGTTTAGTGTCATGAGGACAAAGAATCTGTTGTTTGAAAATAAGTTTGACTTGATCTCAGGAAAATGTGACATGAGAAAAATGGAGGTCTTTGCACTGAAGGGATGTGATCAATTTCTTGGTCCTGTGTCACTGACAGAATTTGATTGAAGGTAATTCAGAGTAGCAGGCAGATAAGGTTAGAGAAACCTTTAACCCGAGTCTTTGGGTAAGCCGGATTTGGGAAGCTGATTCATACAATAGAGTGTGCTCTTAGTCACACTATTAAATGAAATAGACTTTATTTACTGAGCAGAGACCTTACTTGAGAAAGTATTCAGCATCATATAGTCAAGCAAATTGCTCACATGAGAGGGGGAACTGGGGTCTTAATTTTTAATTCTGCCACCCACTCACCCATAGAGAAAAGGGGGTCAGGTGCTGGGAATTGGCTTTGTAAATTGGAGGCACCATGGAAGGATCTGGCCATGGAGTGGCACACCATTTGGCAGCACAGGTGCTGTTTGTAGCGGGGAGGCGCTGGCAGATCCTTGGCATGCTCCTCAGCATGCTCCTCGTACTACAAGTCTGTGCATGTGCACTGGGCTGCCTTTACAACTGGAGCAAGATGCTAAATCTGTCATTGTCTGTCTCTGATTTGCCTCCAACTGCTGTCTGCTGGCAAATGCTGACACACTATGCCTGAATGGGGGCTCTGTGAAGTGTGCACTTGCCATGGTCCACTCCACCCATCTCATGTTTCAGGATTGATGAGATTTGGAACAGTCTTTCGGGAGCTATAGGTGTTAGATGAGATGATAAGTCTCATCAAGCACAGCTGGGAAATCTCCCTTTTAGGGTCCATATAAGAATTATCAATCAAAATCTGTTCCAACTATCACAAAGGCAGTTTGTTCATGCTCCCCCACACAAAAATATACATATCTCCCACTGCCTTCAGGGGTCTCCTAAAAATTGTTCCAATAGGAGAAAACCTTTCACAGTGGGCTTATTATGACTGATGTGCTACTGAAGTGTAGCAGATTGTAACTGCATGGCATGTTGTGCCATAATGTCTGTATGTGGATTATTCCTTGTTTCAGCAGCTATCAAATATGGGTTTATCTTTTTTTTTTTTAAGTAGTTTTTGCTGAGTGAAAATAATACAGTCCCTCTGAAGCTTCTGAGGCTTATAAATAAAGGTACTTCATCTTTTCATTTGTGTTCGTGCACTTGGGGTTCCTACAGTTTGCGCTCAAACAGTAAAACTGAATGGAAATAAAAATAAGAAATGAAAGATGCAAAGCTTACAGATTTATTTTTATCTTGAGAACCTTCAAAAAGGAAGATTTTTCAGTCTCTAATCTTAATGATACAGCAGTTAGAAGGAGTGATTTTCTCTCTGAGCTTTACACATTAATTAAGCTGTATTGTACAATTTTAGTTGAACTAGTCCTTATTACTACCACCTCTGTGAATCTCCTCTTAAAAAAAAAAAACCAGATTCTAGTAGCGAAAGAATGCTTGATTTAAACAAGTTAATGAGAAGAGTCAGAAGTCTCTGGGAATAGCTGATTTTATAGTCTATTAAGAGCAAAATATTTAACAGCAAAGTCCTGATCTATGTGTTATATAAAATAAGTGTTTCAAAAGAAAAGATTTATTTTAAATGATTTTGTGTGGGCATCCTGAATGCTCAAATACAGCCACAAACTCACTACATAACACTTACTGATATACAGCAAAACATAGTACAACATGTCTGCATTTATTGTCCAGATTTTTTAGATTGCCAAATAGCTTGCAAACAGTAATCAGCACATCTCTGAAACACCTCAGTACAGTGAGGTGACTGGTACTGCATTTCTCCTTTTACTGTAATAACAAGGTCAAAATGTTCCACCTTGTGTGAATGCTCAATATAAGACAACTGAAACCTCATTTCAGAAAGTACTTAGTGTTCTATATAGCTTCATTTTGAAAGCACAGCTCAGGGATCCTCTTGCAATTTAAAGGTCTCTGTCAAGCACAGGGAACAGGTGCCAATCATTTGTGAAAAATGTAATCTAGGTCCCCATGGCAAAGGCTGAATTAACCACATGCCTGTTGCAGTGCTTCCTGTGAGAAGCTCCTTTCCCTTACCCTTCCCTCTTTGTACAGCTTGTCCAGACTCTGCAGCAAAGGACATAGGCTCCTGTATTTCTTAGCTACCTACTCTCTGTACATGGGCTCATCTTAACTAAAGCTACCATTTAAAGTCCTACCTGCAGCTTATAATTTTTCAGCTTTTCAACTTGTTATGTGGTCTGAACAAGAGTGCAACCTGAACATCCTTTGTGTCACATGCCTCTGCTTACTGCATCTTGACAGCCTGATCCTAATCCTTGTACTGAAGCATCAAAAGCACACACCTGAAGAAAACATCACTTTGACAGACACACATCTGTAACTGTACCAATGCGTAATTGGTACACTGTCAGTGACTACTCTCATTCTTCTCTTACGAGCAGCTTCCCCCCTCCTCCTGTCACTGTACCACTTGGCTCCAGAGTGCAGATGGATCACCTCCCTACCCTGAAACCTTTGAAAGAACCATGCATTTTCATTTCACCCATTATCCTGATCTTTTCATATTTACTACCATGTGCTAGCAGTAAGAGGACATCAATCTTAAACTAATTTTTTTTCCAAATTATTAAAGAGCGTTTGGGTTGTACTAGAAGCAATGATATGAGGAATCACTCTACATCTCCTTAGTACAAATTCTCTTCATCCACAAAGAGGAATGTAAAAATATTCATACAGACATTACAGGAAAGACAAGAATAAGAAAGAAGGTCTTTCATTGTTCCCATATTCAACACACAGCTTTCCATCTGAACACCCCAAAGCAGAAGTCACAGCCTGAATACAGTATTGTACTTTAAGTTACTGCAAGAAAGCAGGGCATCTGAGAAAAAGAAGCATCCAAAATGTCAGCAAGCAGCAGGCCACTTTGAGGAGCCACAGCTCTGCAATACCCAAAGTTATAACTATGGACGCAACCACCATTTCTTTTAAATACTTGATAGCACTTCAAGACATTTTCAATATTCCTACAGGATTTCTCCTATAAGGGGCATCTACTGCATATCCTGCCATTTTTACTTATTTTGCCCTCATTGGCATAGTATGGTGGGACACTTCAGTGGTGCTAAAACAGGAACGCACTGTTTTTATGGGGACTTGTAACACGGACATTTTATTTGGGCAAATTGTTTTCTTTCTAGTTTACAGTACTGATGGGAGTTCTCTTCTTTCATGTTCCACAGGGATAGGTCCTTCATTTCATATATGCCTGAAGCTGTGTTTACTACTGGGAAATATGCTTCCTACAGGAACAATCTTGTTGGGACTGGAACAATGACAAATCAATCATTCCAGACATTGGAAATGGATGTTGAAAGCAGAGCTGTGTAAAATTATTAATTCCAAGATAGAGGAGATAAAATCAGCCTCCAATTTATTTAGCAAGTCTTTGCATCTCTGAGTCTGCACCACAATTTGAGTTCAACCTTCCATAGGGGTGCTGGAGCAATACCTCCATATCAAAAATACCTCCATATCCAAAGAGCCTCAAAGTGATTTCCTGTCCTGGCATTTTTTCCTCTGAGAATGTACACTTTTTTCTGTCTGATTTCAAACAAGTTTCCAACTGCATTGCAGGGAAATTAGATGGTTTCTAATGAAAGCATTGCCTTGTGATTTCTGTGCCAAGTAACATATTACACAGTGATACAGACCTTAGACTTAAGATCAGTAGTACCCACTCAACATTTGTGGAATAACTGTGCCCAAGATAAAAATGGGGTCAGTTCATGACAGTGATGCAAAAGAAATGCATGCAAAACACTCTGAGTTTGAAAGCCTGTAATACAAACCAGTTATGAAAGTGTAAGAAATCTGCTCTCTGAGCACTATCGTGTTCAGACCTCTTTGTTACTTCTGCTTTTCCTGTTCTTGGTGAATATGTGATTATACAAATAGGATTCCATTTAGAAAGAGAATTATGTATAATTTTTTTCACACTAATGCCTCAGTCACAATGAATCTAACTCTTAATCTACAAAATTCCAATGTTTCCTCAAGATCCACAGAAATTCAATAAAAATATAAAAGTGGAATTAGTAAGACACTAGCCAGTGTGAAGCCCTGCTCACATTACCTAGGTCATTTGCTTTCTAGCTGTCCAAATCTCATTTCCCTATTTTGGTTTCTACCATTACAATCACGCAAGCACACATCTTAGACACCCTGAAGGGTACCTACCACACTAAATGCTGACATACTGAACACCATGAATAAGCACATAGTACCTCTTGACACCAGTGTCACTCAATATGCTTGCTAAATTACTCTTAGCTTGCAAAGCAAGCAAGTGAAAAAAATCAACTCTAAAATGTCTGCAGTTAAACTGGTAATGTGGGTCCCCTACTATTTCCCATGCATTTTCAACACACACCTCCTATATCTTAAAAAATCAATTACTTTCATCCTTGAAGCAATTTGGAAAAGGTATTTGCAAAACCATAGAATTGCAAGAAGAAAGATCATGTTTATTGTTAACATGAAGAAATTTGCATTAGCTGATTAGCTATGTTTATGGCTTCAAAACACATAAGATTCTATTCCTGACCCTCTGAACCTCGAATTTCTGATGACTTAAAATTTACAGCAGCATTTCATTTTTTTGCCATTGGTAGTATTGAGTAAGATGTAGATTGCATAGAGGTAATAAATGAGATAATTCAGGAAAGTTACAAATTTTTCTTACATTTCAAGATAAATACAATAAATGCAAATTCTTGTTTAGTATTTGACTATTTAAGTCGAAGCAGGAGAGCAATTTTCTTTACTCCTTTTTTTAATAGCAAAGGGGAAGGTAATTTTGAAAGCTCTGCTTTTACTGAAATCAGTGTGCAGCATCTTCACTATTTAGTCATTGCTGATTAAGTTAACTCTGCCTAAAGTATGAGTCATTCACCACTATAGAATTTTTTGTGCTCATGTGTTACTTCAAGCAGAATAGAAAGATGAAATTGTCCAAAATACCTTTAGCAATTATGTGCAAGATATTAAACTACAATCAAGCAGAAGAAATTGACAGCAATGCTCAGAGACAAATACATGCATTTTATAGCACATCCCTCAGGCTGGCTTGTAACCTGTGTGCTCCTGACTCCATACAAGAGGATTTCGAACAATACCAGTAACAATGAAAGAAGCCCGTGTTTTGTGAGAACCCCAAAGAAATATTACAATCAGTTCCTTTAATTTTTGAAGTATTGATACAGTCTCCTCTGTTATTTTGGTAGTAACGGATAAGTTAATAGCATAAGGTGTTTTTTCTTTTTCAGGTAATGCACATAAAGATGTTTGAGTATATACCCTACTCCCTTTATATGACAGACGATTAAATTCAACTTTGCTGACCTTGTATAGAGTCTAATAATTTGGGGTGCTAAAGTCTAAACTGTGTCTGACTAAAGCATATTTTATAAACAGTCTTTCAGTATTGAGGCAAGAACAGAAGGACAGGGAGTACTGGAAAAAAACCACCATTTCCTTAGATAGCTGCCCCCAGTGGCTCATCCCTCTCCCTCAAAGAAGACACAAATTCCCATTGCTTCCTACTTTGTCTGACTTTAGGTTCCAGACATTTGCTCCTTCTTCTGTTCCATTCCAGGAAGCTGTTGTTCTCTCTTATTAAGTTGCTTTCCTTGATGATTTAGATATATTAAGATAAAGGCCTCTCACACCAACACATTTTATATTACACACTTCACCAGATGGAATTTTGTTCTATTGTTCCTTATTCCTTAATTTCTTTTTCAAAACAACTACAGAACCATGTACAATACACAGTATTCTATAACTGGACATACAATTCCCATTTTTTCCTATTCAAGCTTACTTATTTTAGAAAAGCATCTACAGATGTTTTAGGGATGGAATCACCCACTGATAGTTTCTTCTCATTTCTTGTTGGCTGTGACATTCAGATTTTTTCTGAAACAAGTTCAGCTTAGTTTTTTCATTCTTTTTTTTCCTTTGGAATACAGAAATAATCTGTATTTAGATCAAATATGCTGGAGTAATACAAAGTAGGGTTACTATAGCCAACTTTTACTCTTCTTATAATCTTTCTAATCTTATAGTCTTGTAATTTTTAACAACCATAAATTTATTTATTTGAAGGTAATAAAATTCATAATGCTTCCATCAATCTAGTGCATAATCCAGTAAATCAACTAGAAATACCAGTATTCAAGGTGATTTTATGAGACATCCATTATCTGACTTTGGATTTATTTAATACACATTTGATTTACTGATATTATTTTGTGTTCTTTTAAAAATGGAATATCACTGAATGAATGCCTTCAGATAGTTATTTTGCAGCTACCTTGAGGAACTAAAGTTATAATTTGATTGAACAAGTTCAGAGAAAAATGTGGAACTTTTTGCATTACAGTTTGTTTAATCAAATCCAATATCAGTCCTTTCTGTTACAGTGCCTAAGGCTAAGCTCAGTATAACAAGTTACCCATGCTACGCTTGTCTACTTCAAATACCTCTCAGAAGTGTTATAATCTTCCACATTTATTAAATATTAATGTTAGCATGAAAGACATTTTAACCAGTGGTATTAGACTGTGCAAATTGTTCAGGCTTTCTGTCTAAAGTGTTTATCTTTAAACACTGTTAATTAGTATTCCTCTTACTGAAGAGAGAAGGCAGTATGTCATCCTCATGGGATAGTGGCACATCATCTAATTTATTTTCAGATACAGGGGAGAAATGGTTATGAACACTCGTCTCTTCCGTGCATCCTCTTTTTAGCACCTCCATCTATAAACAGATTTTGCCATTCTTTCTCTATTTTATAAGAGAAATTTTAAATATTTTGCTGCTCTTGTCCTTCTTAGCACACTGATTCTAGACTCCACAAAAGTATTCTAAACCATCTTAATTTTTTAAGTTTTGTAGTAATTAATATTTTCCCCTTTTTTTAAATATTGCTTTGATTGTTTCAATCAAAAACTTTATTTCTCCACTGAAACAGAAGGCCTTCACTGAAACTGGAAGAGCACTTCCTCAAACACACTACTGAAGGTGTCGTGGGTTTGTCCAGGTGACAATTTTTTTTTTACCACACCCCCCAACCAAATTGCTCTAAGTTGAGAGAAGGTCTATGCAGACATAACCAAATCCAACTGGGGAAAAATAATATTAGGATTTATTACTACACAATAAAAA
>JAWWES010000094.1:19471649-19486410 GCA_035583135.1 Lophotriccus pileatus | reverse complement strand
AAAAAAAAAAAAAAAAAAAAAAAAAAAAAACAAGAAAAATTGTGTTACTGTTGATCTAAAGGCAAAGCCTTCATAACAGAGATGATGAAATCATGTGCTTATGATTTGCCCTTCCATATGCTGCAGTGAGACAAGCCAATGTTTCTTGAAGCATCTGACACTTGTTCTTTTTCTCCTTGCTCCTAAATTATTTCAGCTTCACCTGTTCCTTTCTCAAATTAGCCCCAAATCATTTTTCATTTCTATACTCATGCCAATAATAATAACTGTGCCAACTGGTACCTAGGCCTGAGATCAGTGGGACACTCACTTCTGAAACAGTGTGTTCTTAATTTCTTTGAATGGAATCAAAAGTTTACAAACTTTTCACAAGTATTCATAGAGAATGGAATTTTTTTCCTGAGCAATATGCATACAAATGTCCAAACTTACACTATCAGGTATCTCAGGAACAAGGAAGTATATAATGTCAGATCCAAGGAACTGAGTGATAAAACAAAAACACAGAAAAGTGTGTTTAGATTAATTAGAAATGGTCTGACTCCAAAATCCTCAGTAAGACTGAACTTAGCAAGTTGTTAAGGCTTTCAAGTCCACATGCAAGTGAAAATTGGAATATTTTATTGAAAATCTTTTCTCTTTTTAACTTTTTTATCATGTTAACCTCTTACTGACTCTAAAAGCATCTATAAACTTTACCTTGACAATATCAATTTAGGACTTATAATCAAATTATTATTTAAAATTAATTTTAATTTTAAATTAATTTAATTTAAAGTTAAGGTTTATGTTTTATAATAATTAAATTCTTTTGTTAAGTAAGAAAGAAGGCAGATACATATTTTGCATGCTTCAAACTGAAAAGGAGAAAATAAATCTTTTATTTACTCTTCTAATATTTGTGAAGACCAGAGCATTCAGCATGTACAACATAGCTGTACTTAGTCCGCTCGCATTTATTTCTTTTCAAATATATTATATTTATATTTATATTTATATTTATATTTATATTTATATATTTCAAAAATATTTTTTTTAATGTCTACTCTTTCTTCTCAAGATCCATTTTCCCTACAGGTGGTTGTTATTTCAATTTCCAAAACACTTCTTTCCTGATCTGATCTTCAGTAATATGTGACAGTGGGTTCTAAACCTTTCATTAATGGCTTTTAATTCACTTCTTCTAAGTCTTTACTTACAGCTCTCACTGAAGGCATCTTAAAACCTGGAGTAAGTCTTACTGACTGAAGGTTACAAAAATAATTCAATTTCCAACTATCACTTATGATCAAACATGACTAATATAGACCAGCCATGACTCCAAATATATATTACTTGAAGACAGTTCCTAATGCAAAAGCCCTACCAGTAGACAAGATAAATAAGAATCCCTTGTTTATTAATCCCAAGATTTAATTTTGTAAGAGAACTGATTATTAGAATTTTCCATATGCTTCAGTTCGGGGACTGCCTAAGCTATTAGTAAAACAGTATCCCTACAGGCTCTGATGAACTGAGAAAACCCAGTGGTGAAATCCATGTCTTTTTCTTCTGAAAGAAATATTAGAAAAAAATGCATAGCAAAACTTCAATATATTCCAATCCACCTTCTACAAGGCCATTCTGAAAAATATGAGCATCATTACAAGTAATACTGCCAGTATTACTCTGTAGGGAAAACATCCGCATAAACTCCATAGAACCATGTTTTCTGCAAGCACAAGTGTTCAGCCTCCTCGTATATAGCCATAGTAAACCAAAGCAGACTTTTATGCAGATTGTGTTAGAAAGAGAAAGGAAGGACAACTAAATTTGATGTCATGGTTACTTTTGTATTTTTAACTGGAGTTTGGATTGAAGATTTTTTTAATGATATTGAAGTAAAATTAAGAAAAGGCAAGAAGTCATATGCAGGATCACTAATCAAACACAGCCTAGATAATGTGCACCATGTCTTGCTCAATGGGAAGTAATTACTATAACATTAGCTTTGCAGTGTTTAAACAACCATTTCATTATATTTTTTTTCTACACTGATTAAATTTTCTCAGCATTTATAATGCATCATTACATCTGCTTTGTGCACAGATAATGCACACCATAGCTGCTCATTAAAATTTCACTGCTCTCCTTCATAATTATAAATAAATCTAATTTGAATGATTTGTACAAAGTTTTAAAAAGAATTGTTAGTTCTTTATTAACACCATATCTTAGGTGTGAAGTGGCTAGACTTGACACTTGCCAAAAGCAGGGTTTTTTTCTGTTTCAAGGCCTGGAGGAACTACACGTGCCAGAGGTAAATAACAGTAAGCTCTGGTCATGAATACTGGTGTACTACAATGGCCCACAGCCAAGCACAATATGAGCATATGACCTTACTGCCATTCTCCTTGTTGCTATGGCATTTTGTCTCATGGGTGCAGTAATAGAAAAAATAAAAATGTTGGTCTTCTGGTTCATAAAAATCTTCGTGGATATGAAGAATACTTCAGAGAACAACTAAGGAAATAACCTGTTGAAGCTGTCTCAAGAAGAATTTTATATTCTCTCCAGCAAAAAGCTACACTTACTATTAAACCAAGTGTTATACTGGCTAAAGTTTTTGAGTCTTTTCTATTGCTTTAAACTAAGACATGAAAAAGCCTAGCTTATTGCTTTAAAACATTGTAAAGCCGATAAATGTTTTTAATTACTGACCTTGATCTCATCATTAAATGTAAGATTTTACCAAGAGAAAACAGAAATCCATTTCTCTTAATCAATAATTTTATTTTTTTTCTCTTTCCTATATGTCTTACTTTACATGTAAGAAGTATCTTCTATTTCGACAACATACTTTACTGCCAGAGATGACAGATCTGGGAGTCCTGAGGACCCTGGCTCCCAAATACACAATTGCTGACTATCAGGAAGCTTCATTCTAAGTCACAAAGCATTCTGAATTTTTTGGGGAAACCAAACCTTTTGTGACCGTGGTGAAAGTACTTTCTGGTTGACATCAGAATAAAAAAAATCCATTTTCTTTTATCTCTCCAGTAGGAAGTTATAAATCTTGACAAACAAGAAGACTCAATCAAAGTCAAGCTCTAGTTTCAGTAACATTGGCATAAATCAAAAGAATCTTCTCTCACTTTTAGCATGTTAGTAGCATCCAAGACGGGGATTTGCCCTGACATGTTTAATATTTCTATTATTTTAATTAGAACAAATGCAAAGATAGAGTACTGAAAAAGAATGTTAAATTGATTACTTTTCTAATACCTGCTCTTTCGTTATTCTACTTCTGTAGTGCTCCAAAACTATCCCATAATTATGGTCACATGCTTCTAAAACTTTTCAGGTCAAGATACTGTATTACAGAGTCCAAATTCTGAATGATATCGTCAGTATAGCCATGCAAACAGGCGGTCACTCCCAAAGAATTACCTTATGTCACAAAACAGTGAATTGGACAAGTGAGGAAAATATATTTGAGACTCATTTAAAAGAGAAGTATATGCAAATCATTTGTGGTTAATGATGAACATTTGCACTGGGCAATATCTCATTTCTTTCACAAAAGCATGACGGTTTTGGTTTGTTGTGTTTGGGGTTTTTTTGAAGTCACCACAGCCTTCTGTGTGCAAGCTGATCTGTTCTGGACAGGCTTATTTCTGCTTGCTCTACAGGCACTTTACAATAGAGAAAGGAAAGCTATCTTCTATTCTTGCTATAGACACAGATATTTTCTCTCAGGAGAAATTAAAGATTTTATCTGCTGAGTAAAGTCATCTTCTGTCTTCTCTTCAAAGAGAACATGTCCGTCTGAAAATTTTTGATGGGAATTAAACAATACCAACACTTTATTAGATGTACTCAGTCTATACTAACTAGATAGTAATAGCAGTTTTATACTACACACGAATGGCCAGCATCAGTTTCATTTGTATGGGCATGCTGCTAATAGTTACTTTTCAGCAATATTGGTTCCACAAAGATTGCTCCTCCATCCTCACCCATCTCTCTCTGAAAGCAGAAGTTCCTGAAGTCCTTCTCCTGTATTTATATTTCAAAAGAAAGCACTGACCTGTGAGCCAATGCTGCCTCTTTCCTCCTCATAAGGTCACACTGTTTGAAGTATGACGAACAAGACAAATAATTTAAAAAAAAAAAAAAAAATCAGCAGTTTGTAAAGAAACAGCCTTTCAACAGCTTAACACATCAGAATAAAGCTGGGAAAAGGTAAGGAAAACACCAGAGAATAATAGAACCATTATATAGTCCCATAATGGCAAGAGCTTTTAAGATCCATTTATTAGAAATAATTACAAGCCTGTCTCTTGAAGAGGAGAACAGCCTTCTTCAGAAAGCTTTACTCCCTGTTACCTTCAGCTGCCAGAAAATCAGAGATAGGAAGCAAACCACAGGACTTTCATCTTTCAGATCATGAGACCAGATTCTTCAGAGGAGAACAGCACAGCTCTCCAGACAATACTATCCTCTCTTTCTCTATAAACAAAAGGAGTAATAGTGCCCCAGGGTTCACTTAAACTCTTCAATGGAGCTAATTATTATAGTTTTCACTTTCTTTTCCCTTAAAACCATTTCATTTCATTTTGGACTCAGAACACCCACCCATCACATCAAAGAGATTTACAGGTGCTTTTCCACACCAGACTGATCCTGTGACCTTCAGCAGGGCAGCAGAAGGCAGGGGGGTATTTGTCTCCAAACAAGGATACATGTTCACTGTACCACAGGTTCTTGTTGAAACTCATAGGATTTGTAGGTGAGCACTCTTCTTCCATTGCTAACACTAACACCTACTGCTCTCAGTAAAGCTAGGAATTCCATGCAAGTGACAGGATCTTCTTTCTTTCTCACCTTTTTTTTTTTTTTTTGGTTTAAATATCCTCACAGAGAGGAATAGGCAAATGGCTTGGATGAAAGCTGCCTAAAAAAGAAGGAAACAAAACTACAGTAAGAAGACATCAGTCAATAAATTAAACAGCTCTTAAACTGAACGCAATGAAAGAGATTAGGATCATGTAAATGTAGTATTTTGGATGCTCGATTATTTTCTAATACAATTTTGGACAAAAATCACCCCCGATCAACTGCAACCAGTGTTTTATTGAAAGAATGACTAAAGGATACTGCCTTTATTACTCTGAGCTGGGCAAATCTTTGCAAGATATATACATATATATACATTATATATAATTCAGGCTAAATACTCATGTTCTCCCTACCTCACTACCCTTAACAATAAAACTAAGTCAGTTACTTTTCCTGATCACAATTTGGCTTAACTAGTTGCTAAAGATCCTTAACAGATGGTGTACTGTATTATTTTTTTATTCATTTGCAGATATCTTGCAGTCACTACATTGACCTGCAAAACGTCAGTGATAAAAAGCAAATTGTAGATGATTGTATGGACAAATCAACAAAATCAATCTGTAAATTTGAGGCTAAACAGTCAGATATGAAGAAGGACAACAGCTAGAATGGACAAGACCTGAAATACATAGAGTTTTATTTAAGATGCAGAGCTGATAAATCTCATAACAACCTCGGTTAAGAAGTACAAGTAGTAGTTCAGTTAAAGATAAGTCTCAGTGTATTTAGCTCTGTTTTTTCTCACATACCAGTTATCTCCACATTAAAGTCTTCTGATGAAGTCCTTCCTTAATGCAATTGCATCCACTGATCATAGAAACATCCCAAGGCCTCCTCGACCTTTTCTACATTTGTCAGTACTGGACTCCAGATTTTTAACTATAAGAGATCTCCTTGCACACTGTGGCCTCCGCAATAAAGGCTGCTAGCTAGATGACACAAATAGGGGTAGATTAAAGTAATAAAAGAGAGCATCTTTAGCACAAAGCCTTCTGAAAAACTTGCTTGAAAAAACTCTCTAGAGTAACTTTTAGAATACACAAAGCAGGAAAAAAAGTACCTGATAATGACCTAATGCGTTCTCCATTAAAATACAATTCTAATTAAATCATTACTTTACTGGAACAAAAGTTTTCTTTAATGCATGTAATATGGTGCTATCTGATGCTAAAATTCAATTATTATCCTTACAGAAAAAAAAATTCAGATGCAATTTATCCTATTCATTCCCTTGTTGAAAAAAAGTAGAACAGCATTCAACTGAAATTTCTCTCTACATATCTGTTTTTGTACAAAACTGCTTCTCCTTTTCCACGTATTTTCCTCATGGTTTTCATCTAGTATAATTATGTCATTATTATGATTCCTGTAATTTAGGTAGGCCAAGAAGCTTAAGCTATCTGTGCAAGGACATGAACTTTGCTTAACTGAGCAGCAGTTTAGTGGAATTTGGCCCATTGGTGCTCAGAACCTTACTAAAGAGTTCAAGGACTTTACTATGGGGATGACTGCACACTGGACCAGGTTGCCCAGAGAAGCTGTGGAGTCTCCCTCACTTGAGATGTCCAGCAACTGTCTGGACACAAACCTGTGCCATGTGCTCTGGGGTGACCCTGCTTGAGCAGGTAGGTTGGACCAGATGACCCATTGTCGTCCCTTCCAACCTGACACATACTGTGATTTTGTGAAGCGTGTGGGTGTAGATGTGGGTGTGATCTATGCATGATCTATCTATGGAAAGATACCTTTTGTCATTCCAAACATTTTCACTCTGATGAAAAGAAAAAAGAGTCAACAGTAATCACGATTTGGCATCTTGAGGATAGAGCCAGCTATCCTACAGAAGCAAGTGGCCAGCTGTGGTAGCCTAGGCACCAATTTAATGAGTATTGCCATGTTTGTGGAGTGATGTCCTCTGATGCTTCTGTTTTCCTTTCCAGTCTGGAAGCAGCAGACACACTCCCTGTGCGTGGGAGTTGGGTCGGCAATATATGAGAAACTGTTGTTTGAACATATTTCAAGATAGCTTTTTGTAGTCTTTTTGCTAACTCACTTTCTTCTTCCCAGAACCCCCACGGCAAGTGTTATCTCCTCTGGTATGTCCTAGGAAGACATCCTCAAGTCTTCCTATTGGTTTTTAACCCCTTCTTACTATTGGTATTCCTGTACTCCCTGAACTTCTCATTGGCTACTTTGTGAATCCTACTGGAAACTATATAAGTAACCACCCTAACAATAAACTTTTTCTTTGCCTTCTCCCTACACGTCTCTGTGTGTGTGCTGTCTCTTGCGATGGCAATGGGACCACGTGGAGGAGGGGAGGGGGAGCACTGATCCTCTCCAGAGCCTTGGGGATCAGAAACCCCTGGGAATGGAGCTCCCCCTTCCCCATCCTATCAACCGTCACACCCATGTGCTCTCATCTCCTCTGCGGCCATGGCCCAGCCATGTGCAACCCCTGTAATGCTTTTGACAGTAAAATTCAACTCTGATTCAGTTTCAAAAAAACTAATTTCTGAGACAAGCTTAATCAAGAAAACTGAAGACTTAAAGAATAAAAACTTAGGCCAGTCAACAGGAAACTCAGGTCAGATAAGGTTGCCCCATAGAGGATCAGGAGGTGCTGTTCTACAAAGAACTCACCTCTACTTGCAGCCTTTTCTTTGGAATTAGGCTAGAAAATAATTAAAAAAAATAATAAATGGGGGAAAAAAAGAATAAATTAATGTTTTATTATTGTTCTGTTCTGCTAAGCAGAATAGAAATAAAAATAGAATTTGGGGCAGAGACAGAAGCACATTCTGAAAGCGAGCATACTTATTTCTTTCTGAAAGATAATACTATCTGTCAAGATCTAGCCCATAAAGGGTTTCATACGCTTCTATTCCACTTCCTCACATTCATGCTGAAAAGATCAGAAATTGTTTTTCTAGGGACCCAGAGCCAGAAATCATTCTTTCTATCCAGGCAGCAGTAACAATGAAAAAGGTTATCAAGCCTAAAAAGACAATAAAGAAAGAGTGGTATAAAGACGAAACCATAAAAGAAATGTGGGTGAAACCTGAAAAGAAATGTGAGTAGAGGCAGTATTCACAGTGCAACTTAGATATAACCTACCAAAGAACTTTAACAGGGGCAGGAAAAATTAGTTCAGTATAACGAGCTGCATTCATAGCAATTCCCACAGGTAGATGTCAAGAAATAAACAAAACCTTGCTCTGATACACCATTTAAATATTACCACTCCGAAAGCAAGATCCTGTGAAAATTTCCAGACAAATTTCAGGTACTACTGCTAAAAAAGCAATGCTAGCCATGGGACAGAATTTGTATCATGAACATCAAAACATTCTGTCAATTAGTTCTTCCATGCCCAGGCTCTCTCAAGTCTCTGTAGGAGAAAGCAGCAATCACCCACTTATGCTAAGCTTGGCTGTGTGTGCTTGCTTGCAACTTAGTGCAGGTAACTTAGTCTGCAGGCGTTCTGGAGAGTGTACTGACTTCAGGTGTAACACTGAACATCAGTTTTTTAGAACTCACAAGGTGACACCCCCAGCACTACCACAGTGCAAATACTAAGTAATAGCAGGAGGACACAAAATTCAGAATTTTGTGACCCAGATTTGGTACCACAGACTCTGGTGAAGATCCTTCATATCTGTCTGATATCACTTTCCCTGTGGGAAAAGGATGGTTGCTTTCTACCAGTGTACAAAGAATGTATTACTACAGTATCCGTGACCTTGTTCATTTAGTGTTTGTGATGTGTTTGAGCTGCTCAGAATTCCTCTATTTTAAGTAAAGATATAAAGCAGCCAGAGTTGCCTAGTAGTACAGCCATTAATAGTACTATTACTAAAGGGTATCCTCAGGTACTTGGAAACTGCTTGGATTGGATGTTGTCTTAGATCAAAGAGACTGATACTGGAAAAACCCTTTTTCAAACAGAAAGTAACTCAACTGCTCAATTAAACTGAGCTCTGTTGCCTCATTCCTGAAGTTGGACTGAAGTTCACTGGAGCTTCACTGGAACAGACTTTAAAGTCAGGACTAAATGCTATTCAATTTCATACATTCTTCAAAATACCTGCAAAAATCACTGAAGTCTTTATGCTATGGCTTCTCCATGTTTTTAAATAAAAGAATGGTATGTAATCTTCTCTACCTGTCAGAAACATTCAGAACCATATCCACAAGCATTTCAAACTCAGTTACATTCCTTTTCTATCCTCAGTACCATCTTTAAAAGTATAGATCCTAAACCATATTTGTTAATATGAATGGACTGAAACCAGAAAAATTAAAAAACATTCCAATAAAAATACCAGTGGCCATATAGAATATGATAGACTAATTTCATTACTTCCTCTTATTACATTTTCAGCTTCATCCATATTTACAGAAGTTCCAGGTGTACATTTTTCTTTGAAACCTTAGGGTTTGGAGAAAGCACGAGTTTTTTTGACTAGTACTGTTTCCACAATTAGGCCATTTGTTTTCAACTGAACATGTTACAAGTTACATTCATTTTCGTTCTTCTTTCTCAATCTCATGGGAGGGGAAAAAATGCTACCTGAAAATTTACATCTGACCACTCTGACAGCTGCTCTCAGACAGGTTTTGCAATCAAACAGGAACTACAATTTTTTCTGATCAGTGAATAAATATAGCATTATTTTTCACATTCCTCAAAGCAATGCCACTCTTTATTTTAAAGGAGTTGAAACTGTATGGGGGACCTGGAGGTCCAGGTTGATTGCAAGTTGAACATGAGTCAGCACTGCCCTGGCAGCTAGGGCAGCTAACGATGTCCTGGGGGCATGAGGCAAAGCTGGTGCCAGGGCGGGGATTGTCCCGTTCTGCTCTGCACTGGTGCGGCCTCACGCTGAATATTGTGGCAATTTTGGTCACTGCAATATAAGAAGGATATAAAGATATTAGCAAGTGTCCAAAGGAGAGCTCTGCTGATGGTAAAGGGCCTCAAGGGGAAGCCATATGAGAAGTTGCTGAGGTCACTTGGTCTGTTCAGCCTGGAGAAGAGGAGACTGAGGGGAGACCTCACTGCAGTCCACAACTTCTTCACAAGGAGCAGGCACTGATCTATTCTCTGTGGTGATCAGTGACAGAACCCAAGGGAATGGGCTGAAGTTGTGTCAGGAGAAGCTTAGGTTCGATATTAGGAAAAGATTCTACCCCCAGAGGGTGGTTGGACACTGGAACAGGCTCCTAGAGAAGTGATCACAGCACCAAACCTGACAGAGTTCAAGAAGTGGTTAGACAACATTCACAGTCACATGCTGTGATTTTTGGGGCTGTCCTGTGTAAAGCAAGAAGTTGGACTCAATGATCCTTGTGAGTCCCTTCTAACTAAGGACATTCTATGATTCTATTCTTTGGTGTGTGACTTATACAGAAAAAAATGGAAAAACTCATAAAAAACTACTCACAGTGTTTGAAAATACATAAATGCAATATAAATTTTTGTCCAAGGGGTTCATTTTCCAAATTTGTCCAAGGAGTTCATTTTCTTTCCTACATAACATGACCTAAAGAGTAGAACATTTTATCCCATTGAAGTCTTTTTTTTTTTTTTTTTTCTGGAGATTTTTTTACGGTCTTGTATACCTTTGTAGATTTCTCTAAAGATAATTTGAGTACTTAAACCTTAGCTGAGACATAGATTTGTAGGATTAGAATCTTAAAATCCAAAACTTTTGGATAGATTCTCTCTGAATAGAACTAAATGAAAGGGGAAGAAAAAAACAAAGAAAACTAAGGAAAAAATAAATTAAAAGAATAGCAGAGTTGTTTGCTCTTGGGTTTTTTAAAAAGACTATTTGAATCTGGTCTTCCCACCATGTTAGAAGTTCACACATCAACTTGCTTTACCTGTTTTTGTGTCTTTACTACAGTACCTCTGTAGTGCGAGGTACCATACAACCTGCTCTCTCTCTTCCTCTAGTCCTTCATAAGCATCCCCACCCCTCTTTGCTGGAGTCAGCAGTGTTTCTGTCCCCAGTCCAGATCAGCATCTACCAGAAGTGAAGAACTCATTCCAGCATAATAAAAGGTGGAGAAAAAGGGGCAAGAAACAACCTCACCATAAGATAAACTAGAGTGGCGGTTCTCAAAATTTGGGGGATTTCAAGCCTTCTAGACTTCTGGTACATGTCTATCACTGCCTATTCAAGTGATGATGGAAGTGTTGATGATTGCTCTAAAATTAATTGTTCCATATGCAAAACATAAACAGGGGAGAACCTCAAACTATTGAGAATCTCAGTATTGTCATAATTCAAACATTGTCACAATTCAAATAATGTCACAAGCTATGGCAGGTGTCTATGAAAATTATTTGCTTCTCAAGGAGATAGCTCTGCTTATGAGCTGCAAAATGTTTGAATCAGAAGTTTGCTGTTCAAATCTGCTACTTCTGGGAAGACTTGAAAGTTACCTCAGGGGTCAATTCTAGACAAGTAGAGGAATTGTCTATAAAGTTTACAAGTCATTCTTTAAACATTCTTCAAACATACCCTTTTCCATACTTGATCTTTTTGTAGATTTTCAGTAATGCACAACTCCCTCTCTGTGGGCCTTGCTTCATAAAGCTAGAAACTTGTCAGGTCTTCGTGGATTTTTTTTTCACTTGATCTTCTCTTGCAAACTGGGACTGGGAAGTCTAAGGTATTTTGGACAGCAGAACACAAACTCACTGAGGGTCTCCTTTTCACATTGCTGGCATGGTACATAAACAAAACAAAAGTAGGTTTGCTCAATTTTACATTCATTTACAGAACACAATGTAGAAGGAACTAATAATAACTGGGAATTCTCTTCCAGAAGCAATGAGTCAGTCACAGGTGACTCAACAGTGATCAACATGAGCAAATGTCAGACTAGGGTAGAACTGAGTCACCAGATTTCCTAACCTGTGCACCTCAAATGTACCCCATTTCATATGTCTTATTTCCCAAAAGTGCCAGTCCCAGCACTAAGTAGGGACAGGCCTCAGCTCAGAGACCATCTTGTTGGTCAGAAGAAGCCTTAAAAAACCTCTGAGACAAGTTAAGTGACTTGAAGCCAGTGAGAAAAAGGTGTTATTTATCTACACAAATGTCAAAATCAAAGCTTTAGGACCATACACAGTGAGAATTTCTTCACTGTTCACATCCCAGATTTCGCAGCCATGTGATGAAGCACCTGCTATGAAATAAAATCCTGCCCTGGACAGGCTCCAGGCTTTAAAACAGGTGCTAATGACAGCAACTGAGTCACAGTGGAAATCTTAAGTCCTGCAGCGTAGCCATAAAACAAAAAATGAGGGGGAAAAAAAAACCAACCAAACCATAAAATACACTAAGAAAGTACATAATTTATCAGAACTTTACCAACTTTATCAGAAAAACTACTTAAAACAGGTTCAAATAGCAACATTTTGGTAACTGATACTATATACAAATCTTGTTCTATTAGAAATTAGAGGTTAAAGTGAGGTGATTGATTAAGCATCTTCCTTATTCCTGTATCACAAACTGGATCATGGCATTCTCCTGTCTCATCACAATCTGCCTTTAGGTTATAATTCTTTCTTTGCTTATTCATATCTGTCAGTGAAATACCTGAAAGTTTTTGGAGGAAGCGTAAAATCTGGGAGTGTTAAATTCCATTAATTAGTGCCAGGAATGTAACATATGAACACATGAACTCAAATAGACACATTACTGTTTTTTCTGTAAATTAATTAATACAGAAAGATTGTGTGTGTGTGTGTGTTTGCGTGTGATCCTTCAAAGGTAAAAAGCAGAATGCCGAACCAGTACAGCAATTCTCCCAGGTACCCAGGGCTTCACCCTGTACCTTCTGTCAATAAAATTAACAGAAGTTTTGCCACTGAATTCAATGATATGAAGGTATACTGTAATAGCTGAAGCTTCACAGATGTATGCAACCCATGCCACAGGGAACTATCAGAAAACCAATTTAATAAGTTGGCATATCCCTCAAGTAAAATAGCTGCTCAATTATCAAATAAGTTTCAAAGCACCCTTATCAAAACATGATTTAGGAACAGTCTTCTTAAATTGGCCATTTCCTCCCCCAGCAACCACATTTATAACTCTGTATCATCCATAAGGCTGAGGCTGATAAATATACTGAAAAGGTCATGTCATGCAGCAGTTGCTAAAGGGATACTACAGAAGGCCACAAGTAATAAGTCATGCAGGAAAAATTTACTCACAAACCTTAAAACCCTTGCAGAAAAGCAAAATTATTTGCAGGAACAGTGGATGCCTCTGTCTAGCTAACACTTTCAGTACCTTCCTTTTTCATGTCTTCTACTGTGACATACCATTTGGCACACTAAAACTACAGAAGGAAAGAGGATGAGACTTCACACAGTGTCTACCTTATTTGCACAGGTCCATCTTAGCATAGTAATTACCTGGCTTTTCCAAATATAAGATGTACGTGAGGTATCAGTGACAGAATTTCCAATGACTCTCACAATATTCTCAGCATATGGGATATCACAAATAGCATGACTTTTTTTTTGTCAACAATTTTAATTTATCTACTTACTATTTCACTGCTATCCTATTGCAGCACATGTGATGTCACTAATACAACTAAAACTGTTTTTCTTCTCTGCTATTTCCCCTTAACTACTAAAAAAATAAAAACAGAAATACACCTGTGTCATGTAAGGGTTAACTCCAGAAATGAGTGCAATAAATGCTTTCAAACCATTCTCTTGTCTCTTGCAACAAGGCATGGATACTGGAAACTCATCTAGGATACAGACTGTCTTTTTGCCACGGAAAGTGTATTTAGAAACAAAGTATATGGAACACAAGCTTACCTCAAAAGATAAAATTATGTGAATATTTGCATTGGCAAAACTCACAGGGAAATGATTGCTGATTTGTAGGAAATTTTTAAAGATAAAATAAGGTTTGATTCACCAAAAAAAAGTAAACTAAACTTCAACAGCAAGCAACCTAGGAAATTAAGTTTCTTTATTAGTACTTTTTGCTGTTGTTTTTCCTCTCAGTGGCACATACCACCATTTAAAATTATAACCAATAGTCGAGCTAAAAGAAATCTTCTGATAAAGAGCAGCTTTACCAGAAATATATTCTGCTCTATAAACTTTCAAATGCAAATGACACAAGATACGAGTATCTGGCTACAATAGTGCCCCCATGTGACGCCCTTGTTTCAAATAGCTTTTCGTGTGCACTGAAAGGGACCGCAAGATGTTTAGGACCAGGGCTTTGGAACTGAAGTTCATCCCCTGGGAAGTCTGATGATACACATACAATTTCCATCTGAGCCCCAGAAAAGGGCAGACTACAGGGCATGTAGGGTTGGTCCAGATTTGTCTCCTACCCAGTCCTTGACCAGATCTTGATTGCCAAAAAGTCAGCTGCTGCACTGAAGCTTCATCTTGTGGGGCATCAGGACATTCTGAACTAGGATAAAGGACAAGGAAGGTGGTTTTGGTGGAGACTTTTCTGGGTTTTTTTTTTTCCCATTAGACTGGAGAGTGGAGGAAAAAAGGGATGAGCTTAGTGGAGAGGACACTTCAAAGAAAGATATGCTCAGCGTGAGTTTCATGAATTTGCTACAATATTACACAGTTGCTCTTCTGTACATAGTCAACAAATATTTCACATAAAAGCATTTATTCTGATACCAATATTTGCCAAGTAGAAACATAGTTGTAAAAAGTGTGCTGAGAAGCCAGTAGGAATTTGCAAGTGAGCTAGATAAACCAGGTTGAAGAGGCATTCAGTAACTGAACAGGTATGTCTTGGACCTTATCTTGAGATCTTGCATTAAGTGGAGAAGAGCCAGATGTCTCTTTTGGCCCAAA
>JAWWES010000094.1:19431219-19454076 GCA_035583135.1 Lophotriccus pileatus | reverse complement strand
AAAGCTGATGGCAGACGGAAAAGAGGGATGTTCAGAGTGATGTTGTTTGTCTTCCCAAGTCACCGTTACACGATGGGGCCCTGCTCTCCTGGAGAGGCAGAACACCTGCCTGCCCATGGGAAGCAGTGAATTAATTCCTGTTTTGCTTTACTTGTGCGTGCAGCTTTTCCTTTCCCTATTAAACTGTCTTCATTTAAACCCAGAAGTTTTCTGGCTTTCACTCTTCTGATCCTCTCCCTGATCCTGGTGGTGGGGGAGTGAACGAGCTGCTGTGTGGGGCTTGGCTCTGGCTGGGTTAAACCACGACAGTTTGTTATTCAACTTCTTAAAACACAGGCCTTTCTCTTTTTCTCTTTTGTCTGTCATCTGTCCCTTCACTGCAAAAGCAGCAGCTCTCAGGGCCAGGACTTCGAAGGGTTTCCAAAATGGGATAATAGGAACAAACCTGGTAACCAAGGCAGTATGGAAGTCCCTAAAGTGCAGGTTTTGTAGCAGGAAGATGTGGAATGGCTGCATAACAAAGGAACAAGTTCTGGTTTTGTTTTTTTAACATGAGTGTAACAATTTGGGGAAGGAAAAACTGTGGGTGAGGTACAGAATATTCAGCTCATTGCTTCTATTAGGACACTGAGCTGGAGATGCAGAGAGAGTGTAGGGAGATGTGCATGTTTTTGGGGCAGCAAACAGGAGTCAGCCACCACTGCAGAAATAAAGACAGCTCTAAAACTGAAATGCTTGAGAAACTGCCACAGCAATTTAGTCTTCATGCAGGTTACAATGAATAACAAAGGAATCCTTTTTCTTCAAACAGCATAGCCAAAACAACCCCTCTTCGTTAACTGACTGGATGGTGTTAAAAAGGCACAAAAAAAAGACTAGGCTTTGTAATACCAGTACATGCAAACAAATTTGGTTCTGTAGAGATGCAGTGGCACATCATCACAGTAAATTGTATCTTTTACTGCTTTGAAGCAGAAACAAATATATAATTTATGTGCTTTCATGTACACAGATAAAAAACACAAACACCAAGAGAAAAGCACGAAACACTATCCCTTTTAAAACATCCAGTTTTTAATTAAATTTCAAAACAATCAGGGAAGCTGTAGAAAATAATGCAGCATAAGCAATTTTTTATCTAATGTGGCAATTGAGAAAAAATACCTTAGTCTTAAAATAATGTTTCTCCTTTTTGCAGTTAAGTTTTCCTTTTATTTCAAGAAAGACTAAAAAAAGAGTAATTTATTGGTAGTATGGGCTTATGAGGCAATGAAAGTAAAACGCTGAAGAAAAATACATTTATGTTTGTCCTGAGCACCTCCTTAATATGAAAGCTTTCTAAATGGAAGGGGAGGTGTGGTGTGTGTTCTTATTTCAAAAGATTTCCAGCTTTGTCTTTTTTCTGTGACTGCATCTCACAGATTATAAGAATATGGTGACTTAACAATGCGCACCTTTGAAAAATATATATACCTGTTCAAAAGCCTAATATCCATGTCACTGGTTTCCTAAAGCATGACACTGGGGCACACAGAAGGCAGATTTCATCTCCGTAGCAATATTTGGAAGTACAAAGTGGACAATGACAAAGGATCAAACATTAGAAGCAAACACATTCCTTCTTTTTAAATCAATATCTTGTAAGACTAGTGGATTTCACTCATTAATCTTTCAGAAAGTGAAAAATGAAACAAATCTACCATTACAGCAAAAATAAAACTGAAAATTAAATTCATTCTATTGGAATTGTTTACAAAGAGTGCTGGTTCATCACACACAACTTACTCAAAAGAGGTTGGACTTCAGAGGACTAACGTCTTTGAGGTAATGTATTTATAGGCAAATTTTGAATCCAAAAGACCTGAAAAAAAACTTTCTAAACTCTTACACTGTTCATATTTTTAAAATCACGAAAGTTCCACCAAAAGAAGTTTTTAAAAGTATTATGTTTCATGTTTAATAGTTTTGAACAAATCTAAAATTGGACTTCATGTGACTGCTCTGTTGCATTTAAATGTTCACTATATTATAACTGAGCTGGGACATACAAAAAAACCTCCAAAAATAAAATACCTGGAGGTTTGCAATGAATTGGTTTTAATTTCTTCAGTAACTGCTGCACAGTGATTGATCTAGTATCGTACAACACAGGAAATTAGCAATTAAAGGTTTCCATGCATCCAGCATGAGATCCTACAAATCCTGTTATCCACAGGAGCAAAATTAAAAGAGCAAGAGGAATCAACAAAGCTAAAAAGTGCATATTGTAAGCTTTGTGGAATTTGTCCTTTGGTGAAAAACAAGAAAACTCTGCGCAGACTGCACACACGAGAGTATTTAATGTAGGATTATAACTCAATTAAGACAACTATTTCTCTGATCCTGTAATTCTAAGGCATTTTGCAGATGGCTGTGAATCCCAGGCTGTAATATAAATTTCTTTCTGTTCTCTATAATATAAACTCACATATTATGTAAAGAAACATTTAATCTTCTGTTTAGGAAAATAATCGTCACAATGTAGGTCAAAAGATACACTACTGTTCTAGATGAATTTAAAATAAGGTAAATCAAATTAACATACACAACATTAAATGTGAACATCATCCATATATGCAAATATGGCATTAACAATAAAGCTTAACTGATGCCCTTGTTTCCTTAAGGAATTACTGACCATGTCCCACAGCACAGGGAAATAAGATTCCGAGCCCATCAAGAGTCACACCAGCCCTAGAACTGGAGGCAGCATCACACACAAGGCTGCGCAAGCAAATTGCAACTTCAGACTCCAAGTTAGCCTGGAGACTGGTGTGCTACAGCAATAAACATGCCCTTTCTCTGCTCCAATGTGAACAAAAGTGCAACTACACTATCATTAATCATATGAGACTGGTTTGCTTCAGATTTGTCAAAACTAATTCAGCTTTGCTGAATATAGGGACAGATACCGGATTTATCTAGACCGGGAGAAGAGAAAAAGGTTATATAAACTTTGCTAAAATAGCCAGACAAATTATATTGTTTATCCATGCCTAAACAAAAGGTCACTATTAGCTCAGGGTTAACTAAAACTTCTTAGCTTATCTCTGACCTAATTTTGACCTCTCCTGTTAATCACAGAAAAGCTTTCAGTTAATATATTGATTAGTTGTGTTTACATCCCCCAATTCTGTAGTTTCTTACCTTGAATCTCATAAATTAAAGACACAGTATCTTTTTCTAAGGTTAATTAGTAGCCAATTAGCTCCATGTTGTTACCTTGAGTGGAACCGACAGTAAAGACAAATATTAAGCATTTTAATCTGTTACATGAAGGAGGCATTTACGTATAAGAAGAAAGGATCATCAGACCCTTTATTTCACTTTATTTTTTCCTCCAGATCATAGAATATTATTTCAGAAAACTTGTGAAAATATTCAATTCTTCTGCTTCCAGCAATTCCCACTGGAAAGAGGTACAGTTATCTATCACTGTAAGAAGTGAAAACCTAAAGAACACATGAAATGTAATAGATCTGTAATCTTGTTAGTAGGCTGTAACCAGACATAATTATTTGTCATTGCATCATACTTCTTACAGAGCCATTTACACTGGAGTTGTTAAATTCCTTTAGTAGCATAACCACTGCATGTCAAGATATGCATATGATGTATTCATATCTACAAGATCTCCCCATCTGCAGAAGACGAGTTTTTACTCAAGTAAGAGTGAAGCACCGGAGTTAAAAGTCCAAAAATAATTTTTCTATATTTGTTTTTTTTTTTTTTTTTTTTTTTTTTTTTTTTTTTTAGGTAGGAGTTGTTCAGTTTCTGGTAAAAACATATGCAGGCTTAATTTAAAAATTAAGTCTGAGATAAACTAAACACAAATACATTGTAAAATATATGTAAATTTACAAAAAGGAGCTCTAACAATATAAGAAATAAAAATCACAAAATTAAAAATAACTATCCAAATACCATGCCTTATGTTCATCTGTAATATAGGTAGTGTAAGGAATTACAGTTTGAAAGACTACTGTAATTAGATGCTGAAGCTAAAAAGCTCAGCAGAAATTCAATATAATTCTAAATGCTGAAGCCTTACTGTTCCATCACATTCATATTCATATTTCTTGTCTTTTTGTACAGATAAAAGCCTCTCGAAAATAAATTTACACAGTCATACTGAGGATCATATTTGACACCCAAACGATAGCATAGCTCTAAATTATGTTCAGAGTTTTCTTTCTCTTCTTTACAGGAAATGAGAATGATCTTCCATCACCTGAACAAAAGGCACCTGGCCTACTGCAAAAATGAAAAAGCTTGTCCATTACTGTTTGTCACACCGGTAGATAAACTCTTTCCTTCGAAGGCCCAAAAGTTGTTTTATTATAGTACAGTCAACCATTTGGATCAAATACAGATTCCTATTCATTTGCGAGCTGCAAATAAATCCCACTGTACAGTCAGTACAGTTTTCTTATATTTTAACATTATTCACCAAAAGCTCCATTCTTCTGAGTTTGCGTTTATTCTTTGGCATTGGCTTATCATATAAGCCATTTTTGAGAAGATGCTCCTTGCTGTGATGGATCTGGGCACCATGCTGAAGCTGGAAAGAGCATAAAGCTTGAAGTGGATGGAGTATAGTCTGCAAAAAGATGAAGGGGTGGGGAACAAAAAACCCAAACTTTTAGTAAGATATTTTATAGACATCAATCACTCCACGTTTTTATTCAATGACAACTTAAAAATGCTGGTAAAATACAATTTGGATGATAAATGCTGATAAAATATAACCTTTGGAGACACAGAGGGCACAGCTGAATAAGAGATGTACTGAAAAGAACAACACAGCAGTCATATATCCACCTACCTACTGCCATCCCTCACTCCTTCCTCAGATCCACTCAATCCTGACTTCAGCCCCAGCAACATTACTGTAAGTTACGACTTTGACTTGACCTTAGCAATGGACTACAATCAATTACTGTGGCTCAGTCAACAAGCTGTAATAAAATAAGTCACAATAACTAAGCTGTTTGTGTTTGCACAAAAGTCCCTTGAGGCAGGGTTTTAGAAAGACAGGAGGGACTCATGGTCGAGGCAGCTGGACTGCTATCCTGGACTCTATCCATGTGTCTGCCCAGCAATATTATGTAGGACTAATGATGCCACACAAACCAAATTTATCTCAAGGGGATCCTAACTGTAAATTCTTCATTTTCTAGTTGCCTGATTCAGTATCACACAACCTCATGTGCAGATGTGTAAAGCAATCACAAATGTTAACTGCAGTCAGCAGGAACTGAGATTCTACCCAGAAAAATATGACTCTTACGAGCACAGAGGAACATCAAGTTACTTACAGTGGTATCAAACTAAGTGCCCGTTTTTAACTTCCATAGCTTTCAACCTCAATTCACCATCTTATGTGCTGGGAATAGCACTCAATTCAGAAAGTAGCTCTTGGCTACTGCAACACTTTGAGAAACAGGTAAATTTGTCCTTGAAAAGTAGACTGGGCCACTTCTCAGTGATAGGGATAAGGGAATACAGGTACCAGAATACCAGATGGGTAACTGTGGACACAAACTTAAACATTCATCCTGAATAAGACAGAAGTCCTAATGAAGGAAAAATATGCTGTTGTAGCACAACAAAGAAAAAAATAAACATAAACCCCTACATACATATACAAGTTTCTTGAAAAGCCTCTTTACACAGAGTTCCATTTTCTGAGCCATACCTTCTTGTGTGTCTACAAGCATAATCCAAGTCCAGTTTTAAATACAATTGATTTAATGATAAGGAGATTCTCTACTGTCACGAGGCAGAAATGGAGGTGGCATACTATACACTATGAAAATTAAAGGAGCAATTTTTGACCTGAGAACCTTTTACAGCAGACAGAAGTCAAGTATCAAAATATTACTTAGTTGATGCAAAGGTGTATGAGCAATGCAGGGTGAACAGTAGCACGTAGTGGGCATGTGGATGAGCTTAAAGTGGCTTTTCACAGATCCTTCTGTACTATATCTTGAGGACACAATCAGATTGCAGACCTGGTTCTATGGTGCAAAACTATTCATAGATGTTTTTCAGAAGGTTTTTTAAAATGATATTACTAATGTTAGAAGCAAAAGATTAAGAAGGACATTATCTTAATGACCTCTTCCATCGCAGACTAGTGGGATCACTACTTACAAGGAAAGGCTAACATTAAATTAGTATTCCTTGACCTGGGATAAACCTAAACTCAAGAACTATTAACTCCCAAATTCCTCCAATGACATATAAGAGTTGTGAGTTGGCTGCTAGGAAGACATAACCCAGTAGGTTGCATACCATGCCTGCAGGAGTGCTGGAGGTCAGTGGCCCTGTCTTACAAAAGCATTTAATCTTCAAGATAGCTGTGAGGGGGTATTCAGATCACCTCTGCTGTCTAGTTTTTGCAGAGAAAAAACTTGTTATTTTCATTGCAGTACTATACTCAATCTTGTCACAACTTGTTATCAGTTTTCTGAGAGTCAAAGATCACCTTGCTGTGCTTTTACTTCAAAGTATAATTGAAAATTACCAATCTATTCAAAATTATAATGGTTATTTGACTCCAACACATGCTAAAAAGGAAATTAATCATATCTGACTGCTAATTAAATGAAACTTTTTAGAGTCTAGCACCAGCTACTCTCAACATCTATCAGGTCAGTAATTTTGAATTCAGATCTTAAGTGAAGTTAACCATAAATTTAAGGGAGTTAAACACTTTAATATCCTATGTAAGGGAGACAGAAACTTTACTGATACTAACCTTCAAATTTTCTCAAGTTTCTCCTACGTTGGAAATACTCACTTTTTAACAAGTTGTATCCAAAGGTATTTTACAAATTCCCAACAGCCTCAACTGGTAGTACCTGAAGTAACACTATTCCTCACTAACAGAATATAAAGAAATTGGGGAACATATGTGAATGTTTCTATGACAATTTTGTTCTCAACTGAAGTAAATAAACAATTCAAGGTGTGTACACATACATACCATATCCCAACATTTATTATAGGATGTGCAACTTAAAATTAATAAACTCTCCTGACTTTAAGTGGCTGACCCCAATATAACATCCCCTGCCCTCCCCTTAATCTTCACCCAGAAGCTCTCAGATGCCTGCTCATCCTTCCTCAGGCAGTTCCATATTCTCCAGCTGGTCCTTGACATACAGGGCTACACCCGCTCCTCAAGTGGCAGGATTGGGATTGAGAGGTGCCCTCCCCTGAAAAAACCCTAGTTTAAAGCCCATTCACCAGATGGGGCTGGCAAGTCCCCAACCAAAGATACTTTTTCCCTCCCTTGTCAGATGGACCCCACCACCCCCCCACAAAATCAGGCTTGGCAAAGCAAGTCCCATGGGCTGAGTAAAAAATCCTGACTACAGTCCCATCCCTTTAACCATTTGCTGACCTGTCAGATTCAGATGGCCATTTTGAGACCCTTTCCTTTCACCTGAACGACTGTTGAAAAAACTAACTGGAGCTCCAGAGCCCTTTACTGACTCTGTTATCCCTCAGACTGCTGATAGTTGTATTGCCAGCTCCCACATGGAACACTAATAGTGGGTAATGACCAGTGGGTTTAACTAGACTTGGAAGCTGCTCGATGACATTCCTTATCCAGGCTCCCTGAAGGCAACACACCTCTCTTGAGAGCAGGTCAGGCCCTAAAAGAGATGAGTTCCCCTGTGCCTCATAGAGTCACCCACTACTATCACCCAATGCCTTTTTTTGGTTGAACTAGTTGTTAATTTCTTTGTGGAGCAGGTTGGGCTGCCCCAGTTAGCTCCCTCTGTGTCATGTGTTGCCTTATTAGCTACAAAGCTAATAATCATTCAGTCTTTGTATCTAACAAGTTTCCTTAGCAATCTCACAGCTATGTTGGATAAAGAACAGGAAAACTGTAGAGCCTTTTTGGACAAACATGAAAGAATCACAGTAGTCTGAAGACACTGAAGTTAATAAATATCTGAAGAAAAATGGTTCTTGTTTAGTTTCCTATTCAACAAAACTATTACAATGACATTAAGATTTTAACTGTCAAATGTGTTACATTAATAGCAAAGTACCTTTGCTGCTCCTCTATAACTTATAAGAGAAAAACCCAGGTGTTTGAAGTTACATACCTCCTGTATGCTCTTATTCTTTTCCATGATAGCAAGAGCAACAGCTGCACATTCAAGTGTAGACAGACAGGTGTTTGTTGGCTGTGTACGAATTACATATTGACTTGAATGATTGGTTTTTAACTGCACCTGAAAAATAGCAAACTCTAGTAAAATAAACTGGTTAGGATAGCAAACAAGATACCTATTCTCTACACCTTTCCCTCTGTGGTCACTTGCCTTTTTTTTTGCTGTTTTGCCTCCCAGTAGACAATGACCTTATGCTACTGTTAAGTGTAATACTGTAATATGTGCGAGTCACCATAAGAAACAAAAGCTGCGTATTTGTTACTGTACAAACATGGAAAGGAAATACAACTGTTTTCTAGAGAAACACTAAGTTAAACGTTAGCAACCACAGATATTCTATAACAAAAATAAAAGTATTATTAAAATTATTCACTCATGCTTGTTTTATTGTACACTCTATACACATACATAATCCCATGCAATGTACAATAACCATACAGTCAGTAACACTATATACCTTGGCTAAATATTATTTGTCAAATTCTGGATTAAAGGCTTCTAGAAATTACATTTATTCATATAATGTACTAGGTCACTGATTAGGGCTATTTGCTTACCTAAATCATATTTGAAAATTATTTAATGGCTCGGCAATATTAGCAATATTCCTAACAAAAAATTCTCAGTTCCTTTTTGAAAAAAATTCTAGTGCAGTACCATAAAGCCTGATGAATTATTATAAAAGAGCAAGGGTTTTTTTTAATCTCATCCCCAAAATTGCCTTTTGATTCTTCCTGAAAAAATGAGTGACTGATCCCCACGGCCATCATCCTATTGCTCCCACTTTGCTTGCCAGAAATCTGTCACCATTTCTCCCTTCATTCAATACTTTCCTCCTTCACTTTTTTCACTTTTGTTTCTATTTGTAATGTTTCATTTTCCTTCATCTCTTTTACATGCAATTACCCATTCTTTAAAGTCAAGGTGCCTCATTTGTAAAATGAAAACTCCAAGTTGCTGAAGAAAGATGAATGAATAAGATCAAATTACATTGGTTTACCTGATCTCAATTAAATGAAAATAAAAAATAAGAAAACAAAAAGAAAGCAACAAGAGAAGAGGAAAAGCACTCTGGAAAGTACAAATAAGTCAGCTATAAAAGCTTAATCTACTCAAATAGAAGAAAAGACAGCAAAATGTGGCCTTTATCAACTACCTTCTTTAATTTGATACTGAAAAACAAGGAAAAACCCCCCTGATTTAGGAGACAAAATGTAGAATTTGGACATCAGTGTATGCACTGAAATTAAAAAGAAAATTAAAAATTAAATTAATATTTTCATCTGTTATTCCTCAAGGTTTTTGTTTGGTTTTATTCTTCCTCTCCTGGCGCCATGTATAGATCTTCATCACGACTGAGTAGGAAGGCTAGTTATTTGAAGTATGTCTATGTTGCATATGTACCTACTTAGAAACCATCAGACAGGTATCAAAAACCAGGGTGAACTCAGTCCATCATTTCTCCAACATGTACCCTGAGCAGCAAGGCAGATATATACCCACACCTTTTCTTAACAGCTGACAGCCACATTCTTCACAGAGTATCTCTACAGTGGTTGAAACCCGCCTGATGGACTCCCTGCAGCACACGGGCTTCCCCCTCCTTGGACAGTGCCTTAAGGCGCTTTTTTGGTAGAGTCTGGGAATAGTTGTGTCTGCTGCTTTCTATACTTCGTTTCTTGGGTGTCATGCTGAAAAACATTTATGATAATCAGCACTCCAGAGAAAGAAAAATTACAACTTCTACAGAGAAGAAAAGCTGCCTGCACTCTGCCGCACACTGAAAGCCAGAAAAGTCTGTAAGTTCAGCTCTCAAACAACAGGCAATGTATAAAAGGGCAACTTCCTAGTTCTGATAGCAACAGCAGCAGCAAAAAAATTCCTTGTTTCCTGGGAAGAACATGAAAGGATGGAAACATGTGACGCGCATCCATTTTTCTGAAAAATTACATATTCCCTGGGATGAGATTAAAATACCACAGACAGTGGTGGAGATAGAGGAAAAACACCTGATCAGGACTGCTTCCTTATACAGTTTGTCTCTTTGGATTCTTTCAGTAACACTGTACCCTAGTCTTTACTCCAGAGCAGCCCAGTATCTAAATAAGTGATACTGAGTCACCTGAAATACAGTCAGAGTAGCCTTTATCTATCGCAAATTGGACAGACTTTTTTCTATCTGAAACCAGGGACATTCACTGAATCAATAAAACACACAGTGCTCTGTCAACTCACAGCATAAACTGAATACTAAGACAAAGACAAACAATACAGAACCCCCCAAAAAATAGTATAGTTAATACTTATTTCAGACATGGGACAAACATCTTCTGGGGAAAAAAAAATGCCTAGATATATGAAACATTTACTGTTCTCAAACTTGACTGGGTAGGAGGATGACTTCTGTCATTTTCAGCCAACAGGTCTAAAACTTGTCTTGCCTTTTTTGGAGTTAATGATTTCAGGTAGGGTATTGCAACGGTCTCATGCAAAGGACATACGGATTCCTTGTCTGTCACCTAAATATCTCAAATCCAGGTGCAAAAGTTTCATTCAGATTGAGAGAAATGTTCATCTCCAGTTAATTTAAACAAAATCACATTATTTACCTCTTACATTACTCTTTAAAAAGTCAGAATGAGTACACATAAATACCCTATTTAAGTACCTTTCAAAACAACAATCACGGTATTTTACAAGCATTTCTCCATAAAATAACAGATACCACAACATAACAATTTCCTTTTTTTTCTTTTGCTTCAAAGTAATTTGCAAATCATATATGTACACTTTTAAATAGTTTCTAACAAAATATAGCAATGTTAAGTTGGAAAAACAACAGCAGCCGATTTGACACCACTCACCAAAATAAACAATAACATAAGACAGAAGATGGAAACTATCTCAACCAATTCAAACTAGTGGAATTTAGATAACCTGAATGAACTACTCGCTGGAATTTAGCCAGGACACTGAAATGAGTGTATCTATTCACTGTACGTTCAAGGGAGTTTGGAGACTTAGTTTCCAAGCCATCAGAAGTACGAAGCAACCCATAAAATCAAATTTTATTTCTACTGTAACTCAACACCTGGGGTTTCCAAAAGCCTGAATTTCAGCAATTCTCACAAACTGTTACATTAACTTAATAAACACCACTCACTTAGCAAATGCTCCAGCCTTTGAGTATTTACAGAGGATTTGAACCACAGTAAAAACAGTGACCCTTCAGTGTTCCTCAGGGCTAAGTTTTATTTCCAGGGCCTTCTTCGGACATGCCCCCGGCAAGTAACAATCCCAGCTGATCCCATTCAGCTGTTCAAAACTGATGGAAGTAAAAGTGTTGCCTTGATGAGGTCAAAGAGACAGTGTTAGAAAACTTGAAAAGTTAAGTCAGTAGAAACAGGAAACTGATTTCTGCTTTTATTTTAAATAACAGAACTGGAGCTCTTGCAGAAAGCTCTAAGTGCTCTCCTCAGTCCTCTACTTAATGTCAATATACTTACCTTTCTACCTTTTCTATGCCAGTTTCTTCATCATTACTCTTACTAGGTTTACTCTCCAAACAGAATCCAGCATTATGCAATGCTGGAAATATATTTGGAAAACAGTGCATCACCAAGAACTCAAAAAGCCTACAAAGTCAGTACACCTGTCTCACAGGTCACACTAAACAATTCTTGCCTGTCCTGTTTTCTGCAATAACACTACAAGCATCTCAAAACAGGCAGAGGCACAACATATTCTTCTGTGGCTTCTGTGAAAAAGCTAGTACTTAAGATCCCCTCTCTTTTGTGTCTTTTCAAAATCTGAATTTCTGTTTGGGAATTAATCTGCTCAACTCTCCAAGAATGAAGCAAGCGAGTACCATCTGTCCTCCTGCTTAACATAGGTAGTAGTTACTGTTCATATGTTCTATTAACAAATCTCTTTCAGAATTTTTTTAAACTAACTCAAAGGGCACAAAAAAAATCCCAGAAAGAGTACAACCATATCCTGCCATCTTCCCTGTCCTTCTAGAAACTAAGAAAAAAAATAGCTTTTAAGGTGCTGAGGAGGAAGAGCATTTTTTGTGTTCTACAGCACAAACAACCTCAGACAGATGATGGGTGTCAGGTAGGGGAAGATTTTTCACTCGGTATCCAATTGGCACAAGTATCTTTTACCTGTAAGCCAAAGCAAATTTCTTTTTTATGAAATTTCATGCAGTTAAATAAAATTACCTTTCTGCCAGAGAAGATAGCCTGAGTAAATTTAGTCTCAGCATGCTACTGAAATTTAAACCGAGAATATAAATAAGTTATTTTGTTCAAAATCTTGGCTTTAATTTAAAGTGACATCTTAAGAGCACTCTGTTTCTAAAATACTGGAGGGAATAACTGCCATGCAACTGTCACAAATGGACAGTTGGAAAAAGTATACGAAGCTGTCAAAAAAACATCTATCCACCTTGCATGACTTTGATGACTGTGATGACTGGAAAAAGAGAAATATAGTCCTCATTATTAAAAAGGGGAATGCAGAGGACCTGGTGTTCTACAGACCAGTCAGCCTCACCTCTGTGCCAGGCAAGCTCATGCAGCGGATGCTCTTGGAAACTGTGTATGATGGTGGTACAGCACTGGTAGACGGGGACAGAGCAACTGATATCGCCCACCTGGACGCAGAGGGTTTGACACTGTGCTGGATGATATCCTTGTCTCCAAACCGAAGAGACATGGATTTGACAGATGGGCCACAGGGTGGATAAAGAACTGGCTGTATTGTGCACAGAAGGAGTTGTGGTCAACAGCTCTTTGTCCCCATGGAGACCAGTGAGGGGTGCCGTCCCTCAAGGGTCAGTACTGGGACCACTACTGTTCAACACCTTTGTCAGCTTCATGGAGAGTGGGATCGAGGGCACCCTCAGCAAGTTCACTGACAATACCAAGTTGTGTGGTGCAGTTGACACCCTGGAGGCAAGGGACACCATCCAGAGGGACCTGCTCTGTGTAAATGTCATGAAGCTCCACAAAGTGAAGTGGAAGCTCCAACACCTGGGTCATAGCAATCCCAGACACACCTCCAGGTTGGCTGGAGAAGTGATCTGAGACCAGCCCTGTGGTGAAAGACTTGGGGCTGATGGTTGGTGGAAAACTCAACATGAGCCAGCAGTGTGTGCTCATAGCCCAGGAAACCAACAGTGTCCTGGGCTGCATTGAAAGGAGAGTGGCCAGCAGGGCAAGGGAGGTGATTCTTCCCTTCTACTCCACTCTTGGAGTACTTCATCCAGTTCTGGTGTCCCCAACATAAGAAGGACATGGAACTGCTGAAACAAGTCCAGAGGAGGCCACAAGGTTGATCAGAGGTCTGGAGCATATCCCCTACAAAGACAGTCTGAGAAAATTCGGGCTGTTCAGCCCGGAGATGAGAAGGTTGTGTGGAGATCTCACAGCAGTCTTTCAGTATTTGAAGGGGGTCTATGGGGAAGCTGGAAAAGGACTCTTCGACAGAAAACTGTAGTGATAGGACAACAAGTAACGGGTTCAAATTCAGAGAGAGGAATTTAGATATCAGGAAGAAATTCTTTACTGTGAGGGTGGTGAGACACTAGAACAGGTCGCCCAAGGCGGTTGGGGATGCCCCAGCTCTGGAAGCGTTGCTCTGAAGAGCAACCTGGTCTAGTGGGACGTGTTCCTGACCATGGCAGGGCAGGTGGGAACTAGATGATTTTTAAGGCCCCTTCCAATCCTTAATATTCTATGATTTTATGATTCTATTTTGATTAAATATTTAGGAATATCCATGTAAAATAGTGAAACAAGTCACAGATTATATCGTGACTTTCAAGTAAACCTGAAGTAATCTGTTCAATTTCTAGGAAATATTTTGCAGATTGTCTTTGACAATTTCCCAGGAACCCTTCTCTTCAGGTATCCCATAAACCCTTTCTCTCAGGCAATTTATGGTGTCAGGTTAGACTCCAGAGTCTCACTACTACAACAAGCCTCAGGATATCCCACCGCTGCTGTGATGGAATATTGTGATAAATATATAATATTCTCCGTGTGGAAGAGAAGCATAATTGCTTGTGCTGAACAGTGGCTGTGTGTAGGTTCTATCTACTTACACTCCTTTCAACCTGTGCAGAAGGACTGAATTCAGAGTTGCCATTCCGATTAGCTCTTTTGCAGGTCAAAACCAGAAGCCTTCTTACATCCTTATAAAACACAGCTCTGTAAGATCAGTGCTCAGATTTTCTTCCATTAAGCATGTCGTACATGACTGAAAATACATTAAACCTCTGTGGTTTCAAGAATGCCCTTTCTTTCCTTCTGGAACCAAAACAATTTAAGAACCATATTTCATTGGTGGGGGCTATTATATGATAAAGAAAAATGGTCCAGAAGAAATCAGTAGAATTACTCACTGCATGATTTAATGTTCGTAATCTGAATATAATCCTACACGATGTCTCTTTGTCCCATGATTATGTCAAATGACAACTATTTTTAAAAACGTCACCTCTAGTACTTCATTATGTCTCTTTCCTGTATAAATAAGTTCGAAATATAAGTATCCTGTAATTTGACATATAGAAAAATATTTGAGAACACCACAAGTAAATCCTGGGAAACAATCAGTTTTAGAGTTTCCAGATATTCTGATCCTTCTTAAATCATCTTTTTCAGTGAGAATAACTCAGATTTCAGAATATTTTTCTACTTTGTTCCTTGTTTTCACTCTCAGATGTAGCTGATTGACAAGAAGATAAAGTAAATTGCAAAAGGAATGTGTTCTTCACAAACAGAGATTTTACATTCCCAAGAATGTTATTGTTTTTTTAAAACAAAACAAAGCAAAAGAAGAGTGAAATTGTGGGGGGAGAGGTGGGGGAAAACACCGACACAAGTATAAGCACTTTATCCACCCCACCCTTGCCAGACTTGGAGTTTTTAGATTTCTCCTACTGTGCTTCAAGCCAATTTCTTGGGGTGGGCAAGGAAGCAATGAACATAAAAAGGAAATACTGCCTTTAAAAAGTAAATCAGAATAAATACAAAGCTTTTATGATCACATATGATAACACTACATTTTCTACATGTAAAAAATTGTGGTAAGTGAACCAAGACAGAAAAACCACTGTAAAAAACCCCATTACTAATAGTATAATTTATTAAACGAACAGATAAGTTTCTCACCTAGTAAGCTTCTTACTTTGTAATTTATTCTGTGTAAAGACCAGAGAATTTGACACATAAACATGAAATTTCCATTTATTAAGTAGTTGAAAGAACTCCAAACTAAATATTTACTAAAGTTAAAAAATAGCAACCAAAACAAATGCCTCACTTTTCCAAATATATCTGTAATCTGATCCGTATATCTACATAGATCATCTTTACACATGACACTGTGTGAAGTTAAGGGAAAATTCAGGTTCCAAAGCCCGATTTTGCTTGAAAGAGAACCTGGTAATTCAATACACTTAGTACCATGTATGCAGATTGTTTTGAGAAAGTCCAACAACCACCTAATCATTCCTTAGGATACATATTTCTGGTTTTAATGCACTATGAAATCAAAGGTCTAAACAAAAACACAAGATAGTTTTCAGTGACCTTCTTAGTACTTCTTTTCTTCTATGAAACTATTTACACCAGGCCCTTCTTCTTTCTGCTTATGCAATAATATCTGAAGTGTTTTAACCAAGAATCCCACATTAAAGTTTTTGCAAGAATTCAAATTTTTGGCATCTTCTCAAGGATGCTATCAGAATTCAACAATTTAGCACTTGTCAGATCTTGCAAAGTCAAATTCAATTGTCTTCTCTTGTGATCAGGCAAATAAGGCAGCAGAAACACCTGCAAACTTCAGTAGTTTAGAAATATCACCAAACTAAATGTTTTTGAAAGTTACTTCACATCCTTAGGCCCATCTGTATACTTTGATCCTTAACCATAGAAGGTTAAGGGTTGGAAGGGACCTTAAAGATCACCTAGTCCCAACTGTCTTGGCCATGGGACACCTCCCATTAGACCAAGTTTCTCAAGGCCTTTCTGGGCTGTGAGCACACACTGCCAGCTCATGTAGAGTTTTCCATCAACCACCACTCACACGTCTTTCTCCACAGGGCTTTTCTCAATCAGTTCTCCAACCAACCTGTAGGTGTGTCTGGGATTGCCACGACCCAGGTGTAGGATTTTGTTTTGCTGAACTTCATGAGGTTCACACAGGCCCATGCACACCTCTGAAGCCTGTCCAGGTCCCTTTGGATGGCATCCCTTCTCTCCAGTGTGTTGACTGCACCACACAACTTGATGTTCAGTGAACTTGCTGAGGGCGCCCTCAGTTCCACTGTTCACGTCACTGACAAGGGTGTTGAACAGTATCAGCCCCACTACCAATCCCTGAGGGATATATGCATTCTTTCCTTCTTGTATGAATATTTTCAAGTACAAGAAGCACTAAAAAAAGAAAGGAAAAAAAACCAGGTTCTACTATCCTTAAAAGAAACAAAATAGATTCACCTTCAGTTAAAATAGATAACTGAAATAAAGCCCAAGTGAAGACAAGCTGTAGTTCTAATCTAAAACTAATAGTTCTAATTCCTGTAAAAGAAGGCAGCATGAGGCTGACTCAGATATCCTAAAAATTAAGAGCTAACAAACAATGAAACCGTAAGGAGAGGGAAGTCCTCACAACTGAGGCATTACAGAAGATAGAACTAACCTAGTAACGTCTGGACTACGCATTTTAACCAAATAACTGAAATACCATCTGTTTAGGGTCTCCAGTTCTGAAACTGCACGGTTTTATCTCTAACTAAGGAATGAAATAACTGAATACTGCCACTACGTTATGTGAAAATAATTACATTTAAGTGCAAATCATATGGTGTATACCTGGTACTTTGTAAAATGACTATGCATTTCCAGCTAATTTGCATGTCTTGTAATTCTTTTGTACTTAAAGAAGGGAAAATCCAGAAATTATTTCTGGTAATACCTTTCTTGTTCTGCTTACATTTAAAAAATTAATGTCAGCCAACAGTTCAATATTTTATGCAGCACTATTCTTTTAATAATTAATAAAACAGGAAAGTGCTGCAAGTAAATTCAGTCAGTGAACAGAGTATGGATCTAGAGAATGGGGTCATGAAATGAAGGAAGAAAAATTAATTATGGGCATTGTCACAGCCATTTAACTTTAATTACCTGCAAATATCAGAAAATTGAAAAGGAAAATTAAATACCTCAGCGTCAGAATGTAGCATCAATGCAGTGACACTGTTCTTTGGAATCTACTAATTACTTTTGCTTTCTGTGATTTCTTTTTTTCTTATTATATGTGAATAGTAGTAAGCACTTTCTTGGATGGGGAAAAAGCAGTGGAAGAAGCTTCTGAGAAGAATTTTGGCAAGGACACAAGGGAACATGAAAAGAAAGACTAAAAGGAGAAAAAAGCCTTCAATTAATCTAGCTATGTTAAAGCAAACTCAATCAAAATGAAACATATTTCTAGTTTACCTTTTAAAAAATGTTCATATCCCATGAGAATTTCAACATAGGTACAATGGCACACAATATGCAACTGATACTGAGATGTTTTACAACTTGATATTCAGATATTTGTCAAAGAGTTTGACAGCAATTACAAAAGAAATAGCAAAACAATAAAAGCAAAGTTTCTGCCCAAGAGGGGGAAAAAAGCACACACTTTTGACATCTGGCAAATTACTTTTCAGTCACAAAGAAAATGTCACTGTATTGAGAGGTAATAAATACATACTTATGACTAGAAAAATGTCAAAACGGACCCATGTCATTCAAATTAACCTAAATGCCAGAAGGAGAGACTGTTGTTGATTGCTCAGAATTATATCTCAACTATGTGTGCAATCTTGACCCAAAATAATTCCCAGTTTTCTCCATCTGATCTCAGCCTTCTCAATTCTGCCAGTCCTTCGTTCTCTAGGATTTGAAACATTTTTTTTAATGTTTTGGTTGTAATGAGACAACAGCTAAAAACTGAACACATCAAACATTTCACAATATGAGACAGGTTTTAACGATTATGTTTATCTTACAAGGCATCACACACAGGAGAGGATATGAGCTCCTTACTCTATGAAAAAGTTTTCTTGCTACACCAAAAATTATACAATTGGGAAAAAACAACATAACTCACAAACAAAAATTTACTATCAAAGCTCACAAAGACTTCTCCACTCTAAGGATAACTGCTTTGTCCTTTGGGATTATCAATGAAATCACCAGTGTCACACACATAAAGATAAAAACCATGTTTAGGGTAAGTCAGTGAATATGGAGTATTTTTCTTCCATTAGTATGAGGATGTATGGATGAATGGATACACCACTTTCTGGGACCGACTTTACTACAGTTTTCCCTGCTGCAACCATTGTGTCCTGCCTTTATTGCCTTGGGTTTTGATTTGTCTCCTGCCCACCTGCACCCCTCATTCACAACCATACTGCTTTCCTTTGCAGAATTTAACTGGGCATTGTCCGTTTGTTTAGGTTCTGTGCCAAAATTTGGTATTCAATCTCTATCATGCAAATTGGAAACTGTATCAAATGAAAACAGAGATAGGAAATAATAAAGGGGGACTGTAAAAAATGCATTTACTACTTGGCACTATTTAATATTCGGCCCTCATGTAATCACTTCCCTGAGTCTCATAACTGAAGGATGAATGAGTGTATTTTTCTCTGCATGTCCTGAGCTCACTGAATAGGAGATTCAATAAAAATTAATTCAAAGTCCAAACATCAGAAGATACAGACAGATGACAACAGTGAGTCTTGCTGTTTTGCTTTTTCTTCTGTTCTGGGTGTTTTCTGTGTGCAGATGAACGGATTTCTTATATTTCTTTTACATTAATTGTAATCCTCTCTCAAGGTGTTCAGACAGTTGGCTATCCAACTTACACTGTATTATATTCTGTGTCTGTTCCTACTATAACAGTAGGAAGCTTTAGCCTCCTGTAGAAGGAATTTATCTAAATAGTAGATTGCACTTTAGAATAGCTGCTTGCCCCATCAATAAAATTCTTCTGATTTTTGGACATGCTTTCAGAAACAAACTGTTACTCATTCTTTAATCCTTTAGGCTTGAAAATGGCAAATCCCCAAATAAAGTTTTATAACCTAAACATACCAGAGGACTAGATCACAAAACCTACTTTCTGTTAAAAAGCACAATACAGCTATTTATGCAACTTGAACCATTACAGAACCATTTGTATACCAATTCACTCATGATTCTACCTATCATTACCAGAAAAAGAACAGAATTAAATTCAGTTTTTGCTCGATTATGCATCCTGCCTATTTTGTATTGATAATTCTGGTATCATTTCAAGTTGAATTGCTGACAGAATACCCTACAGCCAACTACAATTCAATAGGTTGTACTTTTTGACATGTTCGCATTTTATCCCCTCTGCCACAGAGTTTGCCTTAAACTACATGGCATTTTTTGACTTCCTATCTTGCATTTAATCCTTCAGGGTAAGCCCATGGGCTTCTCCTACCTAGTAACTCCAGCAGCACCACATGAATTGAAAAGCAGGTGGATCTCTAAAGGAACAGGGTTTTTTTAACTTTGCTTTTCTTTTCCTTTAAATAAAATGTTTGAGCAGGCCAGTTTGAACAAAGACTCATTACCTCGCTTTCCATACTCCAAGAGCAGTTCCCTCCTTTTATACTGACACAGTGCTCAGTGAGCTGGTGAGAATAGTTTGAGCATCCCTTCACCAGTTCCTACAGAGGAAGGGTAAGAATGCCCTCCCGAAGAGTCCCTAGGATGACAGCATTTCAAGCAAGTTGCTTGATAAGATTTACTCTCGGGCATCCCATGCCATCTGTGAAGCCATGCTCACCCAGCAGAGGCAACACAGAAACTACGAACACAGTCCAGTGAGTGCTACTCATTTTGCACAGCATGAAGTTTTGACATGAGCAACAAGGTAAATTGGCAACGAATTCTTAAAGCAAATGTTGATGTGACTGACTTTGCTGAAAGATCAAAACTCTGGAAAATCAGAGAGCAGTTTGTGTTGACAACTCCTCAGGCATATTACAAGATGGTCAGTGAACAGTTGAAAAGAAACCGAAATGCCTGTTTCATAAATATTTAATCATACCATCTTCCAAACTGTAACAAACTGATGTGGACCATGTTTCTCAGAAGCTGAGAATAAGAAAAGCTCCCCCTGCCTGACATACTGCCAAAGTTCTCTTTCACTGACTGGAGTTCTAGATAGCATATAACCTTGACATTTCAAACTCTAGGTCCTTTTTAGAAGACAGCACATCAACTATAAACTGGCAACAATACTTTTAATTAACCAGTTTATGAGGTCAAAGACCACATCATCTTGTCATCTGCAATACCTTTGGTAAACCTTCCCTTTCTATTGAAGACAATGAAGTATTTTGGGGGCTTTTTTGGAATACAATGCTATTTTAATTTACCAATAAGTTTTCTTAACAGCCTGATTATACTGTTTGCAAATTAAAGCATGTTCAGCAGCTTGTGCCCATCTTCTGTGTGGAGTGAGAATGTTACAAAAAGGTCAGACAGAAGGGAGTAAATAAACTTGGAAGGAATAACCCTTTGAAAAATGTAGTGCTGAGTAAGAATATTCGTGTGATACCTTGAAACTTTATTGCCACAAACAAGTTCATAAATCACCCTGATTGGTCTTGGCTCAAAACCATTATGTTTACCTGCAAATGTATAACTTATTTCAATAGCTTTATTATGATGCATTGTACCATGGAATTCCTAAGATCTCATATAAATACGAAGAACTGGCTGTATAAAAAAAAAAAAAAGGTTTAAAAAAAGAAAGCATATGGCAACATTCACCTACTAGCAGGTCACATTTTTTTCTAGTTTGTTTCAAGCCCATCAAACTGTGTATCAAAGAACACCCAAATTCAATTGGGAAAATGGAGGAAACTGAATGTAAGAAAAAGTTTAACCACTCTGGGAAAAATCTGGCTAGGTTACCTGAGCTAAAGGCCCACATGGGAAGACAAAAATTTCAGGGTTTTGGGGTTTTTTAAAATTTATTTATTTTCATAGGATCACAGAATAGTTTATTTAGAAGGAACTTTTTATGGACCATTTAGTCCAACCCTCCCCACTTGACCTTGCTGAACCTCATGAAGTTCCCACAGGTCCACTCCTCAAGCTTGTCGAGATCCCTCTGGATGGCATCCCATCCTTCAGGAGTGTCAACTGCACACCTCAGCTTGGTGTTATCTGAAAATCTGTTAAGGGTGCATTCAATCCCTCTGTCTATGTCATTAGTGAAGATATTAAATAATACTGGTCCCCATATGGATCCCTGAGGGCACCATTTGTCACTGATCTCCATCGGAGCACTGAGGCATTGACCATGACTCTCTGGATGTGACTGTCCAACCAATTCCTCACCCATCAAATCCACCTCTCTCCAATCTCCTCCAAGAGGAAGGGATGTTGTGGAAGACCCTGTTAAAAGTTTTACAGAAGTCCAGACAGATTACATCCATAGCCCTTCCCTTGTCCACTGATGTAGTCCCTCCATTGTAGCAGGGATTGGAACTGGACGACTTTTAAGTTCTCTTCCAAGCCAAACCATCCTATGGTTCTACAGTTTACAAGAGAAATTTTTGTATACACTACAGAAGACCCTGGACTATTCGCCAAGGCAGTAAAATACAAACAGGTAAGACTTACGTAGGATAAAGAAACCACTCAACTAGAATGGACTCGGGTACAAATAAACATTGGAGAGGGTATTACGTTACATGTCACAGAAATAAGGCTAAAAAGACTGCATGTTGAGGATGTTGTATGAAGTTAATCTACTATCATATTTGATAGCTACTACTAAACAGAATGTCAACTAATTGAAATCCCACTTCCAATTAACTTCAAAAGAATTTCTGCACTGGACTGACAAATACTTTTTTAATTTGTAGTAAAGAAGTGTTTTAGGTGTATTAATTGAAAAGATTTCAAAGCAGAAAATATCTTCTTGGCAATGGTGTTGCCTAGGGGCATGCCAATTTAACAATTCCAGATCTGGTCCTGAATGTAAAATACTGTCTTCTGGGTACGTAAAGTCCAAAACATGCATAGATAACACGGGCTTGAGTTCAGCCCTTAAACGAGACTATCTTTTTAAGTAAATGCAGGAATTACTACCAAATGCCCAAGTTCAACAGCACAAGGACTGCAAAAAAGCCACTACTTACACTTTTAAGCAAGTTCTTACATGAATATTTTGTAATTGCTCAGTGGTATGAAAAGGCTATGGAATGAACTTTTAAAACTAAGGACCAAATTCTCCTATCCTTTTTGTGCATGGTAAAATAGTAAATTTGACTTAAATACATGTAACCGATTTGTCACATGAGTAAGAGAAGCAAACTCTCTTCCTAATTTCACTTCTTACACATTTGTCATGGGTTTGTGTGCTCTTACAGCTAAGTTGAAATTTTCCCTTTCCCCTGCCTGTGTTGTGGGAGGGGAATTGGTCAAGAACTGTTTCCAAGTGGCTAATGGCCCAGAAGAACGGGCTAGCCAGCAGTATTGATATGTTAATTCCCTGGCTTTGTCTC
>JAWWES010000094.1:19413697-19424473 GCA_035583135.1 Lophotriccus pileatus | reverse complement strand
ATAGATTAACATTGATACACCTCGTTTGCTTCTACAGCCATGAAATTTTGTACAAAACAGGATCCAAAAAACAGTTATGGGCAAATTAAGTGTCTATAAAATCCTATGTAGATGTGATTTCTACCTAACCTTTCTGGTATAATAAACTATGGTAGAAATACATTTGTTTGTAAACAGGAAACGCTTTTTCATTTCATGCAGTAGACAAACACATTAATACCTTGGTGAAATCTCCTGTAATAGTAAAGGAAATCTAAAGCAAAGTAATAAACTGGGTTTTATGGGATTTTAAAAATATTTATTGTTTATATATTTAACAGTTGTATTAAATAAGGTTTCTTGCACCACAGTCAATACTACTGCTCACTTTTCCAAGAGTTTTTGGAGTAGTATCTTACTTTACTTCCATTACATTATTTTTACTTGTTCTATCCCTTCAAAGTCGTTTTCAGTTTCATTTTGCATTAGGCAGGATTTCATAATTTTAAAAGCATCATTTGTATGCAAAATGATCCATAATTTTGCTGTCCATTATTTTAATAAAATAAACATTTTAACAGCCTCAGAGATACTAGTTACATTTTATGCTCCACTACAGGGCCTAAAAATATTTTAGGTAGGTAAAATGCCAAAATATTAATGATTTCAGACCACATCCCTTTGACTTTCAGCAAATGCTCAGACCACATGAGCATTTATATAGCTAGATTCATTCAGACAGTACTTAACAGCATTGGTTTAAGCAATCTTTTTACCAGTACCCTAACCACACATACACAGTACATGCTGTTATCACAACTGTTGTGCTATGATTGATACTGAGATTTAAGTAAGAGACTAGTTTAAACCAATTGCTTCAAAACTGTCTCAAAGACATATCCATAATCAGGAAAACAGCCCTCTCAAGTGTAATAGAGCTATAATTTTAGGACTCCAAGTGCCAACACTTGAAAATGGAATTAAACACTGGAGTCTCTTCAAGCTTGACAGGTTTATCACCTTCAATATTTGACTACTCTCTCATCTAGCTCTGCAATACTTCTTTTCTCCATGGTGAAGAGAAGGCTGAGGGGGATTTCATCACAGTATTACAGTACTTTAAGAGTATTTATAAAGAGTAGAGGGATTCTCACTTCACATGGAACCCCATGGAAAAGACAGCTGGCACAAGTTGCACTAGAAGGAGTTTCATCTAAATATAAATCATTTTTTTAGAGTGAGAACAATCAAACACTGGAACAACCTCCCCAGAGGGGGGATGGACAAAGTGGTACACAATCTCATTCAGGCTTCCCTTCCCTCAAAAGGATAGAGCAGATGATCCTCTGAGATCACTTCCAACCTGGGCCATTCTGTGGTTCTGCAATTATGGTCCAGGAGTTCCCGTGTCAAAGAAAACACCATAGCATAAAGACAAGCAATCCTAGTCTTACGGAAATACTTAAGAAATAGAAACAAAATTATTTTTCATACAATCGAGAGGGCAGCACTTGCCAACCATCTGCCAAGACAGGAAGTTTTTTAGTATGGTGGAGACCACACACTGGGGAAGAGTGTGACATTTTTGTAAGAAACTACAAAATTCTAATTTCAGCTTTCCTATTACTGCAATGGAAAATACTTATGCAGGAGAAAAGTAATGCTTATTTCAATCAAGAAATGTTATTTCAATTTGTATGTTCTAACATCTTAGACAACATGCTAAAATTTTCTACACAAATCAGTTTTCAATTTGCAAAACAATGATTCCCTGTGAAGTTAGATACGCTAACTCAAAACAAATAAAAACAAATTTCAAGTGAGAAGGTGAAAACCCTCAATATTTACAATCATCTTTCTTACAATCTTACAGATTACTTTATATAATTGTCATTCTATTGTCAGCTGGTTATAGCCTCAAAAAAACACTCCCTTCTGGCTGATCAAAGAAGCATCTGTCAGATAAAATTAAATTTTTTATTTTATGTCTTATAACTCACCTGCTTGGGAAGACGGAAGAGAGAATTTTTGTAAAATATATCTTTAGCCTGGCTCCATGTTCCATCAATGATGATCATAACAGATGGGCTAGGAGACATCACTGCAACTTCTTCCAAATTGGTTGCTTCAGCTCCAGGATACAAAATTAGAGTATTGGGATTCCTACACACGGCTGCTAATTCAGGATACCTGCCGTGCACAGAAAAAAAATTAAAATAATTATTTAAAGTTTTCATGACAGACACATACTTCCAGATATGCTAAGTTACGAGCTCCCACTCATTTTCCCAAAATTTTACTTGAAATGTCTCTTTCTCAGCTACCACTTTCTCTTTCCAACACCTCAGAAGGTTCTCTCTCCAATGAGCAGGAAAAAAACACCCACAAAAGTAATCAATGAAAGCTTGATAAAGCAATATATCAGAAATATTTTCCAACACTTTAATCACTAAGTCTAATGTCTATTAGAACCAAAAATGTTTTGAATTGTTTACAAAAATTTAACATATATTCTAGCAAAATTTGTTCAAGTACTTGGCATAAAAGTACTCCAAAGTACGCCATTTTGAACCTTGTATATATGAAGAACATTAGCAATTCATGGCCCATGCCTACAAGACATTTTGGAAAATGGTACCATCTCAATTTATCTTTTTTTTAATTGCTACTTCTACTAACTACTACAGTTATAGTTCCCAAACTTTTACATTCTCTTCTTCCTTCCTCTTGGCAATTATTTGCAATAATATCACAGGAATAACTGCTGTCTATTAAGTGTACAGTTAACGCACATGGAAACTCCTGACGTTTTTGCAGGACACCAGTATAAGTTTGTTTATAAAATCTATCAAAGGCATTGTCATTTAAATAGCATTCTAAGACTCAAAAAGAAAGCCCAATCCAATCTGGCCTTGAACACTCAAGGGACGGGGCATCCACCACTTCTCCGGGCAACCTGTACCAGTGCCTTACACTCACCATGGTGAAGCATTTCTTCCTAATATCTAATAGAAACCTACTCTCTTTCAGTTTAAATCCATTCTCCCTTGTCCTATCACCACAAGTCCTCGTGGAAATCTCTCTCCAGCTTTCTTGAAATCCCCTTTAGGTACTGGAGGGCCTCTATAAACTCTCTTCTCCAGGCTGAACAACTCCAACTCTCTCAGCCTTTCCTCACAGGAGCTGCACTCCAGACCTCTGATCATCTTTGCGGCCTTCCTCGGACTTGTTCCAAGAGGTCCATGTTTTCTTCTGTGCTCAGGGCTCCAGAGATGGACATAGTACTCCAGGTGGGAGTTTCACCAGAGTGGAGTAGTCAAGTAGACTGCTAAGGCAGAATCTGAGAAAAGGCTGGCCTTGTAACAAAAAATGCACTATGTGTCTTGAATTGATTTCTGCAGTATCATCACATAGTTTTCAGAATTGCCTTCATCAGAGAGAAGAAACACAAAGCAAGGGTGGACTGTCTGAAGCACGTGGCATAGAATAAGAAATTAATTCTGCATAGTACCTCAGAGGTAATAAAGAGTATTTGGTAGGAGGAGAAAAGCGATATGTAGCTGAAATACTATGTCACTACTTGTGTTCTGAAGTGGAAAGAAAAGCCAGTACAGCTTAGGTGTATCACAATGAGAGCAACAATATCCAGCACTCAAAGTGGGCTCTTCCTGCTACCCATTAGGAACCACTAGGTGCAAGATCATGGACGTGGACAGAGGTATGCTGTAAATATGTAAGTTCAGACAGAGAAATTCCTAATGTCCTGGAGCTTTTAAGTTCCAGGAGCTGGGCACCTGTACCACTTCTCCAAAAATGAAGTAAGAATCTCTATTCCTGGGGAGTTGGGGGGAAAGTTAGGGAAGAAAGAAATGGTTAATAATGGATTTTGAGGTGATACATACTAGGTGTACTTCAAATCTGCACTCCATTATCACCCTCTGGGAATATATTTGAAAACACAACTTTATCAGTGTTAGGTTCGGGCAGGATTGCTGTGCCTAAGACATTGAGATCCTGAGATTAAGACTCATATAGAACCATACAGGAAGTATCTGCAATGAAAGTGGAACTGAATTCAGTGTACCAATAAGCCCACAGATAGTATTCCACTACCTGACCATCCTCACTGCCAGCTCCCTCCCTCCAGCAAACCGTCCAGACTGATTCAACACTACTTGCTTCATTACTGCTGAAATAGTTTGACCCTGGCAAAATGCCAGGAACTTCTTAAAACCAATTCACTACTTCTTCTCCTCCCTTCTGCATCTGGACAGAGGAAAGTAAAAAAAACTGTAAATGAATTTTCATGAGTAGAGAACAGAATTGAGAGAAAGGCCATTATTAACAGACAAAACAAACTCAAGACTGCAGATAAAACTTGGATTTATTACTAACAGACTAAAAGCTAAGTTCATTGCTAACATAGTAAGAGCTAAAGAGTAAAAGAATAAAACAATCCTAAAACAGAACAACTTCTCCTCCCACCCCCCATATTTCTTTCTCAGCTCCCCCTCCCCAGTGGTGCAGAGGAGGGGCGGGGGGTTGCAGTCAAAATAATGTTGTTTTCCATTCCTTGGGTAGCAGCAGCTTTTATAATCAGCTCTTTGCAGTATGAAGTTCTTCTATGGCTAAAAGAGGATATATTATCATATCTTATCTTATATTATCATAGTCTTTACCACAAGCTACAGGCGAAATAATGGCTCTAAGTCCTTATCGTGTTTCTGTGGGGTCCCCTCTCACTGGAGGGAGTCTTTGATGGACTTCTCCAGCATGGGCCCATCTGCCCCTCGGGCAACAGTTCCTTTCATTCTGTTGTCCTATGGACAACCCCCCAAGGGGGTGCAGTCCTTCATGGGTTGAGCTGTACTGATGTGGGTCTCCCACCAGGGCTACAAGTCCTACCTGGGAAAACTTGCTTCAGCGTGGGCTTCCCTCTACATGGGCCACAGGTCTCCAGCAGGACTTTGCTCCATCCTGGGCCTCCCACAGAAGATTACTGCTTCCTCCATGTATCTACCTGCTAAACCACAGACTCCTCCATAGACTGCAGGAGGATTCCTGCACCCCGAAGGTCTTTCATGGGCTGCAGGGGCTTCAGCTTTGCCCAGCTTCTGAGGGAGGGGCGGGGGGAAAGCTCCCCCACTTTCCCACCCCTCCAGCTGCGATGACCTTGATGACTGCTCGCTCTCTCTAGGACTGGAATTTCTTCTGCAACACAACTTCCTCTGTTCTTAAATATGTTATCACAGAAGCACCCTAATGGGCTCAGCCTTGGCTAGTAAGAAGGAAATCCCTCTGGGAGCTGGCTATCATTGGCTTTTCACAGAACAGTGAAAGCTTCTAGTAGCTTCTGGCAGAAATCACCCCTCTGGGCCCCCTACTACCAAAAATCCAGCCACCTGAACCCATGACAACTGTCAACTTTATTTGCCAAAAAAAAAAAGAGTAATTATCTTCCTTCCAAAATGAATGGGAAAAGAATTGTAAATTGAGACAGAAAATCTATAAAATAAGTCTGGGGCAAGCATGTGGAACCTTCTCTGTCCACTATTTTTTTAGACCTTACTTACATTATGGTAATTTGGTGTCACTTCAGTTTAACCAAGAATCTTGCCACACAAGCAAGGGGTCAATCTCATTACAGGCTACCTAGCACTCAAGGCTTAAATCTAGAAAACTGGTCATTATTTTGACATGTTTGTCTTGAGAACCCAATTGCTCAAAAAGCTAAGTATTCTAATTTTAGGGTAGAACAGATTTAAAATCATTAACACTCTTAAGAGGGTAAAAAAAATATTAAAATAACGAATTCTTAAAACTAATCCAAACGCAAAGTGATTATGAAGCACCAAAAGTTCATATTACAAACACTGCAACTGAAGTTTTAGGCTTCAAAATACAGCTCCATTGAAAAAAAATGGTTTTCAATGCATACTCTGCCAAGAATCATAGAATAATCATAGAATAATCATATAATGGCTTGGGTTGAAAAGGACCTTAAAGATCACATGGTTCCAAACCCCTGCCATGGGCAGGGACACCTTCCCCCTAGATCAGGTTGCTCAGAGCCCCATCCAACCTGGCCTTGAACACTTCCAGGGATGGGGCATCCACAACTTCTCTGGGCAACCTGTTCTAGTGCCTCACTCATAGTGAAGAATTTCTTCCTAATATCTAACCTAAACCTACTCTCTCAGTCTGAAGCCATTCTCCTTTGTCCTGTCCCTTGTAAGTTGTCTCTCCTCAGGTACTGGAAGGCCACAATTAGGTCACCGCAGAGCTTCCTCTTTTCCAGGCTGAACAATCCCAATTCTCCCAGTCTTCCCTCATAGGAGAAGTGTTCCATTCCTCGGTTCATCTGAGTGGCCCAGTCCTTTCAACTGAGAACAGTTCATATTCAAAAGCAAAGGCAGGGGGCTGCTTCAAACAAATTTTGCAAAGTCGTCCCACAAGTTCAGCCTAGAGTTTGAGGGCTGATAATGCCATAAGAACTCACAACACTTCACAAAGTAGTAGGAGTTGCTGCTATGTTCAGAGAGTTTACCATCCACAGACTTAATCCTGGCATTCAGCACATAAAGAGTTATTTAGTGCTCTTTCCTTTCATGAGACAAGTTCTCAGAAATACATTGCTATGCAACCCCTTTTAGGTTATGGTTCAGACTGACATTAGTAGCTTTACTAAAACATGTCTTGCATTAATAAAACACACTTGCTCTTCCCTCACTGGAACAGCACAGAAGGAATGAGTGAAACATAATTATCTAATGACTTTGTATAAAACAAGTTCAAAAAATGTTTATATATGTATATATTTCCATATAGATACATTCTGTTAATTCCACTGCAGGTTTTGCATTTGCTAGGTTTTAAAGTTTTCTTCCTGTTAGTTTGTTGCTGATGTGTAGTACAACTAGACTTTTTCTATTCATATAGTACCACCATTAAGAGTTTGTTCCCCCAAAACAGTTTTTATGTTCATCCTTCAGTTGCATTTAATTAGATCTGTGAAAAAAATAAAAACTCTCAGTAAAAGACTAAATTGGTATCTGGGAAATTATAGATAATTTCATACATAAGCTTTTTTTGCATTTCTTGCCATCTTATGGCACACAGTCATGCACAGTTTCATAACATTTGTGACTTTGAACACGGCAAAATACAACATGCCTGTCATCAAGACATAGATTTGGCAGCGCAGATAAGGAATGATACAAGACAGAGGACAGACGGGCAGACACAGAACACCTCCGCCATTGAGTTTGCCCCTAGTTTGTAACAATCTGGATTCAGGAAATTTCAGTGAAAAAAGGTCCTACTTTATTTTTATCTCTGAACACTGACATTTCCTGCCACCTTTGAAACCTCAGCCTCATGTGTAAATGCTTGGACGTGACTGTGGCCCAACAGCAGCAGACAAGTCCAAGGTGCTATCAAGGCTGGGCATGGTAAAGGGGCACAGCAGAAAGCCCAGGGGGCTGAACTGGGAGGGAAAGAAGAGAGCGAATGAAGAGCAGTGTTGCTGGTCAGTGTGGAAGACTACTTTGAGTTACATCTTATTCCACGTCTTAGTCCTAAATCTTTACATACTGCTTTTGTAGAAGCCTTTCTTAGTGCGAAAAACATTACTAACTTCAGAAAATTATAGCAGGGACTTTAATCTTAACTTCCATTTCAGTCAGAACAGCCATGTTGTTTTGAAGTCACCAAATTTCAAGTGGAGATTGAGAAGCTGAATTTTTAAAAAAGTACTTTTCTTCCTACAGATCATAGGTTGACTTTCAAAGAATTCACAACCCCGTATCAGCCAGGGCAAAAAAGAGAGATAACATTGTCACATAAGAAATAAAAGAAGGTTTAAACAGTCTGTTCCTCCTGAGTGACAATGACAACTTACTTCTTAATTTAGGTACTGTACTTCAGTGTATTACCAGACTCTGTAGGCTTTAGAATTACTTTGTTTTCAAGCTACTTCACAAACAACTTTTTTCATTCAAAGAGTGGATCACAAAGAATTTCAAATATAAAAACTGTCTCTATGTTAACTTAAAAGCCATGAAGACAATCAACTAAGCACAGCCTTCATTTACTTTATGTTACACATATCCAAGCACTATTAACAATACTTATCAAAAGCTTCATGTAGATTTGTTATGATTAGGACTTGGAAGCCATGAATCTCCATCCTTAAGTAACGATCTCAAAAGAATATAGCAATTCTCTGATGAAGTTAGGAATATACACAATTCACTCATACATATATAACAAGAAAAAGAGATATGCAGCTCTGTAACATTCCACCCCTAGCCAAGGCAATCATTTGACTGAGCTCTTAATTGTGAGTGGGAGGGAGAAGAAGAATACGCACGGGTTTTTCTTTCAGAAATAGTACTCTCTATATAAATATAAGTATGTATATATATATATATGACATATATATAAACTGTATAAACTACAAGAGTTTATAATAGTTTTTAGTTGATGTTATCTGAAAAGACCTGAAAATGAGCAGGACTTAATTGCCTGTAAAGGCATGATTTAGGTTTTTTAATCAGTGTAAGTGAAGTACTAAGCAATATAAGCCTTGAGATTAGCTCAGCTGGCTACAGCACAGTGCTAATAATGCCAAGGTTGTGGGTTTGATCCCCGCAGGGGCCATTCACTTACAAGTTGGATTCAATGGTCCTTGAATGTCCCTTCCAACTCAGAATATTCCATGATTATGTGAAAAATAATTACTCAAATGTGATTTAAGTGATGGAAGTGACACTTGGTAGGAATTAAAGGGACTTTAAATTATATGTGCTGGATGTTAAGAAAAAAGAGCTTGCTTGAAAAATACACTCAGGTAAAAGGAAGCTTTACTTTTTTTGAAGCCTGCAAGGCAGAGCAAGATTTGTTCTTTTCTCTGCATGTCTCCAAGTAAAAACTAAGGAATAAAAGATTAAAGTGGGGGCATATGAAGAATCAGATGGCTTGGATTTTCCTTTTCTAACCCTTTCTAGGTTGCTAAAAACTATCAGAGATTCTCCAACAAGGTTTCCAAACAAAGACAACAGAATTTTAAAAATAAAAGCTATTCACAGAATTGCTGGGCAATACTACAAATAAGTATGAAAGAAAAAAAAAACCAAAAAAACCAAACAAAAAAAATTAAATAAAGCAATGCAATGACAACTTTTTCCATATCCTGAACACTTCACTGATGTCATAAACCATATGAAATACAGAAAGTATAAGCAAACATGAACACAGATAAAACAGGGATTCTGTAAGACACTAAGGATGGTTACATAAGTATAGGACAAGACTAAACAAGTACTACAAGAACCATCACACTGGTCTGCAATTCAGAGAAAGAATTAATAATAAATAAAATTAGCAATAAGTAGAACCTCAAAAAATCATATTTCACAGTCGACCTTTCCAATGGAATAATGTGGGCAATACAAGCAGCATCAATCCACAAGTCAGCTCTTACGTTAGAGTACAGACAATCTCAAAAAGTCCTCTGCTGCAATTAAAATGCAATGTTCCTTCCTACACACAAAAAAAAACCACCACAAAATTCTACAGAAAGTCCACTAGCAAGAACAACAAGAGAGATGAAACTAACTTATTCTCCATGTTCATAGAGCACAAAAAAACAAATAATAACTGCAGCAATAAAGATGCAAACTAAACAGGAACAAAACCTCTCAGGCTTTCTAATGGTAGTAAGTTAAGTTTATATGTTCAAACAGATCTACAGAGAATTCTGCAGACTCTCTTGTACGTGCTATTAATACCAGGCTTACTTGCAGCTGATCTCACTTTCACAGGCATCTTGATTATCTTTTTATCCCTACTTCTCCAAATATGCTGCTACATCAAATATACATATCATCAGTTTGATGATACCAAACTGAGTGGACAAGTGGACACTTTGGAGAAGAGTGTCATCTTGCTGGAAGGCCTGGAGAGGCTGAAAGACTGGGCTAACAAGAACCTTACCAAGTTCAACAGAGACAAGTCTTGCACTTGGAAAAACATAATCCATGAGTGCAGTATGGGCTGGGATCCACCCAGCTGGGGAGAAGTTCTGTGGAATGCGACCTGGAGATCCTGGTGGACAAGCAGCTGTGTCAGAGAAAGCCAACAGGATGTTGGTTGCATCAACAAGGACACCACCAGAAGAGATAGAGAAGTCATCATCTCACTCTACTCAGCACTTGTCCAGGCTGCACCTGGAATACTGTGTTCAGTTTTGGTTCCCACTATATAAAAAAGATGTGGACAGGCTGGAGAGGTACCAGAGAAGGGACACAGAGAACCAGGAAGCCTGCCAGATGGAAAAATGGTGAGAGAGCTGGGTTTCTTCTGCCTTGAGAAAGAAGGCCTAGGGGAGACCTAATCACTGTGTTTCTGTATTTAAAGTGAGCCTCCAAAAAAGATGAACACTCTCTTCTAACAAGGAGTCACATGGAAAAGATCATGGGTAATAGGTACAAGTTACATCAGGAGAGATTCTAATTGGACACAAGAGAAAAAAATTTCACAATGAAAATTAGACATCAGAATAATCTCCCCAGGGAGTGGTGGATTCCCCAAAGTTGGACACTTTTAAGACTTGGCTGAATGGGATGATGGGCCATCTTGTCTAGACCTCTTTTGCCAAGCAAATCTGGACCTTGATCCTTGAGATACCCTTCTACCCTGGGATTCTATAACCCTATGGTCATCATGGCTAGGCTTCGCAAACGAAGATTTGGGAAGGGCTCTATCCACGCTTGCTACAAGCGCACTGATGGCTAA
>JAWWES010000094.1:19398841-19411658 GCA_035583135.1 Lophotriccus pileatus | reverse complement strand
CATGATTATTCTAATTAGTAGGTCCACTATCATATTTGGTAACATTGGCAGATTAGTTTTGAAAAGTAATGCAATGGGACGGAAGGGATTTCTAAAGTTACAGTAGGAAATTATATATATATATATATATATATATATATATATATATATACACACACACACACCCCTTAATTCTAGCTCAAGGTATAACAGGAAAACAAAGCAGAGAATCGTACAGAGAAAAGAGCTCAGAGCAAAACTTCTAAATACAGCCAAAATACCCAAGCAAATCAGAAACTGAAGTGCAGGAAATAAATCATGTATTTGAAATAGCAGCAGCAATTTTTATCTAGAAATGTTATATCATTTAAACATAAATAGCATACATTAGTGGTCCTCTGAAAAGGCTGCATGTTTTGCTTCAAGGAAGTAACGCACCTGTTTCTCATCTGTAATGGCCTAATGTAACTAATTTCACTATTAACATAAAGCATTCACAATAAATTATTTCCAAGGGAAACAAAGAGAATAAATTACTAATGCCAAGCAACTTCTACTTTTTACTCAATATGAAAAAAGAAAAACAATTCAGAGCAAACTTTGGCACTAATTCACAAAGCTATTGCTGAAATGGGCCCAGAGGCATCGTCTTGCTAAAGCACACTCGAACCTCCACATTATCCTACCGAGCTGGTAAAGCAGTTTCTGGTCACTACATCCACTTGCACAGTTCTTTCCCTGCATGAAGCAATAGTATATGTTTGAAAACAAAAAGCCCGTAATATCAAGTCTTTCTCTTCTACCACTGTGAAGCATGACCTTACAAACAGAAACATTAGCAGAAGGATCACAGAATCATAGGATCATAGAATTGTTTACATTTGAAAGGGCCTCAATCAAGTGTAACTGGACACACTGCCAAGTCGACCACTAAACCATATCCCCAAGTTCCACATCTACAGGTATTCCAAGTACCTCTAGGGATGCTGACTCAACCACTTTCCTGGGCAGCCTGTTCCAGTGTCTGACCATCCTTTTGGTGAAGACATTTTCCTAATACCCAATCTAAACCTCTCATTGGAGCGCACCTTGAGGCCATTTCCTCTTGTTCTGTCTGTTGCTTATTACCTGGGAGAAGAAAACAACACTCACCTCACTACAACCTCCTTTCAGGTAGTTGTAGAGAGCAAGAAACCACAACAAAGTACTTATGCCAAGCTGTTCAGTTTTAGCTTAATCATTTTAGTATATCAAAGATTAATCCCGGTATCTGATCCTAACGTAATCACAATACAAAAAAGAAAGTCAGTCTTTAGAGTACTTGGGAAAAAAAAATTAACCAACAGAATTGGTCTTTTATTTCAGAAAAGCCATCTGATGAGCCAAGTCACCATGCAAACATTTCATATTTTCAGTAGAATATTTTCAGTCAGCTTACAAGAAGAATGGATAAGACTGGGAAAAATTATATATAAGCTTCTAAAAAATTAATCACTTCTTTATCAATTATATGTTGACGATACCAACTTCTGGAAAGATTTCCAAAAATTGGTTCTTTAGCTTTTCTGCAATATAGGTCAATCGAGAATAAGGTACATTTAACCTATATAATTTGTTTATCAGCTTTCAACCACAAGAAAAGGTGTACCCAAGAAGGAACTGAGTAGAGGAAATGCTTAAAAAAAAAAGGGGAGGGGGGAGGAATAAATGCTTTATGTTTACTCTTTCATCCAAGCATAAGTTTAAGAGAAAATAAAATTCTGATTTTCAGTCTTACTGTCATGAACATCAGAGGTCTAAATGTTAACATTTCATTCAAACCATGACATTTACTCTAGAGGACGCGATTCTGTGTGGATATTCTCATAAAATCCCTCTGTGCGCCTCATACATTTTGGATGCTGATTACAAAGCATAGGAAAAATAACCAAGACATACTTGAATAACAAACTTGCCTTCCCCCTCAAAAGAGGGGCACTGAAGACTAAAAAGCTGTCCAACTAACATGGTACGTAAATTTCCCCAGGAAAGCAACCTCCTCTGACAGCCACACATTCACAACAGTCAGTCTGCCGGTTGGCACAACACTACTGGAGCTGCTGTGATAGAGACCAAAAACAATCAGCTGCTGCGTATGGCTTAGTTTCCATTCAAATCCATAATGTCAATTACTTCTGCTCACAAAAGTTGCTTTAAGTTTACAAAGCTGTTGCCAAGAGCTGCTGGATCCCATGATAATACAAGTATGTGCACTACCATTCTATTCTGATAATATCCAAAAATATGAGCAGCCATGAAGGTCATCACTTTCACAGGTCTGCTGCATGCTAGGGCTTCTATATGTATGTGGAAAAACAACGTGTACACCACATTACCCCTCCACTTGCAGGCACTGCTCACATGCAAGATTTAGTGCAACCAGAAATTCTGAGTTATACTGGTTATTCCCTTCCAAACCATGCACTTACGGTGGAAGCAGCAAATGACATAAAAACTATCACACAACATCAAAACAAAAACGAAAAAGAGCAAAAGTATGGTCTTAATGTGCTTCAAAACAATGATATTTCTAAAATGTATCAACAAGCTTTAATAATTTATTTCTTCAAAGTAACTAAGACAGAAGTCTTGCCCCTTGCGAAGTTGATTAAGCTGCTTATACAGTAGCTACTAAATTGCTTATATACAGCATGGCTTTTAAGAACTCCAGAAAACAAAGTCCTAAGAGAAGAGTAGGGACCAGTACAATCCTACCCATTTACACTAAAACATTGAGATGTTTCCACCCATCTGCAGATGCCTTGCTTTGTTGTTACAAAGAAGGAATATTGATTAAAACACTGACAGAATGTATTTATAGCAAAGAAAAAAAAGTATGTAGAAATAACACATTGCAAAGGTGGAAAATAACTTTTCTCCTCTTCTCATCTTCCCTCTTCCCAAGAAGGTGAGCACTAACTCAGTGACTGAGCACCCCCAATTTTCCCAGTCTCACAGCGACAGGGCAAAGTAGGAATAGTGCAGATGCATGAAGTGGAGCCATGACTGCCACCTGATTAGTTTTAGCCCTGCATCTGGGTAAGATAAATCACCAAAATTTATATTAACCTAAGGAAAACTTTCACTTCTTTCACCATTTCCAGTATGTTTTTACAGAAAAAAATTAATAGGAACTAAGTAATTATGAATCTACTTAAACTATTTTGAGGCTGAAATGTCCCATAAGCAGTTTTGGCCTAAAGAGAATCCTTTAGCTTAGAGAAATGTCCCTGGATTCAAACTTGAAGTAGCTTTAATACTATACTTGTCTCTTTAAAAAAAAAAAAAAAAATCGAAGAAGATTTTCTAGAAGCAGACTGTACTGACAGCATTCCACTCTGTGCATATCAGTTCGAAAAGTTCCTTCATTTTTCAGGTTTTAACAGGAAGACAGTATAGTTTCCCTGTAGCATGGAACTTTTTAGATAATTATTAGAGTTATTATCATAAAAGACTAAAAGAAAAGCAACGTATTTCTGATGTTTTCTAATTAGTATAAGGCCAGCACAAACATGTGGAAGCACCATTCTGAATTAATCTTCTACAACATTTTTGTTCACTGAACTCTACAGAAAGTAGAGTTTATTCCTTTTCTCCAAGGAATAAACTCAATTTTAGAATCAATTTCCTTCATGACTTCTATTTGCTTTACTGAAAACATATGTAGCAAAATTTCACTGGCATTTGTACCAAGAATTGGTTTCTAAGACTTAGCTTCATCTAAAGAAGGATAAAGATGCTACATGGGAGAGCAATATATTCTAAGGTCTCAGAATATTAGAAAAAAAGGTAATTAAAAAAAACCTCTAAAAGCTATACTTTCTTATAATTAATTTTACAGAAAGAGGAAAGAATTTGAAAAAAATACATTCACTAAGAGTCTTCCACCACAGAGTTGTCACATTCCCACACTTGAGTAAAAACTATTAGTTTTACTTCAGTGACACCAAATAGTTGGTCGGACAAAGCAAATAAAAAAAAGAACCAAGTAGAATAGCAAGACAAACCTAGTACCAGGTAAGAACAGAACTGCAAACAGCTGAGACTTTGAGAGTAGTTACCTGAACCTTCAAGGGCATAAAACTGAGATCATAAATATGACAACCTAGATGAAGAGTATCAAGTGCTTCTGACTACCTTGGGAAATCAGAAGCTTGTACCAAAAGTGAACATGAACACTTGAAATAAAAATTAAGAACACTGCTGGTTGTTAATAAAGACATTGAAAAAAATATCTCTATAGTTCACAGAGAACCAGAAATGCACAGACAATCCTGCTCACCTGTCTTCACTAAAACGTCGACCAACCAAAATTTTACATTTGTCTGGAGGGAGACAAGCTGCTAGCAAAGGAACCGTCCTTAACACTCGACTTTCCTGTAAAAAAAGAGAAGCTATTTTTGAATTAAATCAAGAAAGGCTTCTATGAATGCTTAATGTTTTCATTTTCTACCAAATTCTTTTGACTATAGATACAGGAAAAAATCTTACCACACAACAGGAAAAAACAATCTACAAGAAAAATACCCTATCTCGATGCTTCAAATTGTATTGTCTTGATTGACAGTATTGAACTTAGATCATCAGCTTAAATTTTAACTAGGCTAACAGTATTAAAAACAGTAACAATTTCTCAGACAAATAAAGAATAGGCAAAAAAACCAAGCAGCAGCATTAATGATGTAACAGTCTGGGGAGCTAACGTCTCTATACCAGAAAATGAGGGGAGAGCTTGATTTCCACAAACAAATGCTAAAAATAAAAGCACTGGGTGTATCAGACCGGACAGTGTGAAATGCAAACATCTCCACTCTGTTGTCATTTCATTTCACAGTAACCAGGACAATGACACCTACACTGCCATGAATCCTCCAACTCATGCCATTCAGGCTGTGTTGACCAGGCATCTGCCTACATCTCTGTGCCACAGATGAGGAAGGTGACCACCACACATGGGTGCTCTTCAAATCTCAGAGCATTAAAGAGAGCTGTCAGGAAGCAGGATTTCAGAAAGTGGAGAAAGAGTGAAATAATAACAGCTGAAACAAACTATCTACTCACCATCAGAGCAATTTATTTTTTGCTTTATTTAACACAGCTGGGAACAAACTTTTTGTCTAGACAAGAATTAATGCAAACTGAGCTTCCTTTGTGGGATGTCAATTTTCATTTTCCCATCAAGGAAGTGGAAGTGACAGAAAGCCAACACAAAAACACTGAATGAAAGTTTCAGTTGCTTTATTTATCATAAGAAGAACAGAGGAAGGCTATTACCTGAAGGCAAGGCACTAGATGTCAGGGGAGGATTATGAAAGCGCTAAAACCGGTAAAAGAAACAGTTCTTACAATACAACCTGCATATCTTACAATCTGAATGTCTCATGATTCAAACAACGAGAATCCAAACATCAATCCCTAAACTATGGGATTCATTAATGGAAATCCGGGGGATTTTGGTCTGCCTTTTGATTTAAGAGCCTAAGCTCAAAGACACAGTATTTGTGAACATGTGAGGCTCTGATTAACTTATGCTGGGCAGATGTTACTTTCACAAGTGTCAATGTGCAGCCGCCTGCACTCTCACACTGTCTTGCTACTAAACTCCTGTTAAAATAGTTTTGTGAAAACTTTTATTACTGTTGCCTAAAACCTTTATTCATTTTGCTTTTTCTGATCCTTATCTACTGATCCTCTACAAATAAAACATCATGGACTTGAAGGAGTAAGTTGTTCTGCTACATCCACCACCAGTTCTCATGGCAGCAGCAGCATAATGTCTCCTAGGGACGGACAAAGATCAAAGTACCTTGGGAGTAAAGTGACAGCAAGGGGAGGGAGAAGTATTCTTTAAATTGACATCAATTTCTTCTACCTCAGAATAGCAAAATCAGACATCAACTGTCATAGTACTACTTGCTTTTATTTCATCATAATTAAGTAACATTCCAATTCACTAGTCAGAAGCTTCCCTTCTCCATAAGAATGTAACAAGTGGTAATTAAGGACCTGGAAGAAAATCAATTATTTGCCTCTGATAAGCAAAACCAAAAGAGCTATCATCAGTCACGAGAAAGTTATTTAACTATTCTGTCCAATGTCACATCATTACTTCACAATTACCTTTCATTCAAATAAATACATTCTCTTACCAAGATAGAAAAATGAGATTTCCAATCTAAAAACAATATATGCGTATAGAAAGATAAAACATAATATGTAAAGCTGAAAGGAATGGAGAACAGAAGCTTAAGAACAGCTAAGTCAAACTAACATTAAAAGAGGTTTCATTTGTTTATAATTTTTTTTCATTAAAGAATTTGTATTTAAGTAGACAATAGATAACTTGTTACCCTACCAATGTTTTTCCATTTACTAGTCTGAAAGTGAGCAGTTACTCTCATTGTTCTTCTCAGTGTTCTAACAGTGATTTGCAACTCTTTTCTTATTCATTATTTGACTATTAAAGTATATAAACAGAAACAGGACTGGAGGACTTATGGGGTGGGCTGACCTTAGCTGGCCTCCAGGTGCCCACCAGCCATTCTATTACTCCCCCTTCTCAGCAGGACAGGGGGGAGAAAATAAGATGGAAATGAACTCTTAAGTCAAAAAGGCCATGGGTGGAAGTAAAGGAAAATAACAATATTTTATTCTTATTTTCCATTAGCAGGCAAAGTCCAGCCACTTCCTCAGAAGCAGAGCCTCAGCAAGTGTAGCAGTTCCTACAGTAGACAAATGCCTTCATCACAGATGCCATTCCCCATCCCAACTTTTACTGTGTCATATGGTATGGAATATCCCTCTGGTCAGCTTGGGTCAGCTGTTCTGGCCATGTCGCCTCCCAGTCTCTCCTTCACTCCCAGGCTACTGGCCTTTGTGGGCATTTTGGAGGGACAGCCCTGACACTGTGTGAGCTCTGCTCAGCACTAGTCGAAACACTGGTGGCATGGTACTATGGCGACTGCCATGTGGAAAGTTAATTCCATTCCAGCTGGACTCAAAACAACTTAACTTTCATTGTTCTTTTTCTTTTCTGGGAATCTGTGGTAATTTTGGTTACCATAGCATTATCCACCTACAATGAACAGGACAGTTCAAACTAATAAAAACATTTATTAAAGCCAGGAGATATATATTTCCTCTATTTTTTTTTATTGTTCAGAGAAGCAGCAAGAATTTCCCCCTTACATTTGATTCTTGCTGTTCTATAAGGAATACTATACAGCAGAAGTGCTATAATGAGCAAGTCAAAGCTAATCACTGGCATTAGATCAATACATAAAAATCATTAAATACACACAATCTAAATTTTCTTCTCAGATGCTTAACATGGAAAATTCTTACAGAATTTTTCTAAAGAAAGAAGGTACGGAATGAAAACAACTTAAATAGATACCTTCTGCTATGCTTTAGGGGTTCTGTCCCAACTTATACCCATCATTCATGTTTTCAAAAGCACATAATGGCCTACACTGTACTGGCAGTCACATCAAGAATGATCAAAGGCAAAAGTAAGACAAAAGTGTACAAGGGTTTATACTCATGCTGTGTCACTGACCAGTCCTATGGATCATAAGAGTAGGCATGAAACAGGAAAAATGACAAAAGTATCTTTTTTTACTTCTACATATATATATATATATATATATTTACATATACATTTATCTACATGAAAAGAAGAAAAATAAATTACTAGGCATATAAGTCTTTCACCTTTGTACTAGTCCTGATGCTGGGTTTCTTTATATTTAGTTTCTGAATTACTCTCACAATGAATAATGGTACAATAACAGTACCATCTGGAAACAAGTATTGACCCCTTGATAAGGAATGCTAAATTCTGGATTCCTTCACAAATAAAAATCTAATTAATTCATGTACCTATTATGCAAATAATTCCTCACTTGTGATCCACTGTTCTACAGTTCCTCTCTCTTTCATAATACTTGACAGGTCTTTCTGGCAGCACGGTCTCTGGAAAGTATGAATGTGGAGACTTAGTCACATTAATCAGGCACCAGGAATGTTGCTCCTGACTTTCTACATTACTATCTTGCCTGAATACAAGTCTCAATAGCATTATTTAACCACAGTTGAAGGCTTACTTCATGGCACTGCAGACTTCCAAAGACAATAAATAATGAAGCATATGAAGCTGGGACTGACGTGCAGTAAGGGAAAGACGTTCACTATCTGGTTAGTTCAATGAGATATTTTTGAAAACAAGTGTACCTGTAATGAAATGGCAGACTGAAGGATCAGATGCAGTCCAGAAGGCTTATCTGCATTCAAGATCTATTCTGTTTTGAGTATGAGCAACTACACGTAAACGAAATTCAGTTCTTGTCAACTATTTCTCTGCTGTTATGGAATCAAAAGCCTCATCTGCAATCATCTAAGAAAACACTTTCAAAGACCACCGTAAGATGTTCTTAGTTCCCCACCATTTGTTTGAATTTATCCTGACAAGCCAAGTGCCCTGATATAGTCAGACAGTGGTCTTCCAATACTGTGTGAATTATTATTATTATTATTATTATTATTATTATTATTAAATATATATTAACAGAACACTTGAATCCCACGGTAACAGACAACTGTTGTGATTGCTGATTAATAAAAACTGTAGACAGTCACTCAGACTGTCACAGGTATGGTGCATGAAACCTAAAACAAATCTGCCAACTTTTTCTAATATCCTCCACTATGAATAGGAAATTCAATACAATTCAAATGCCAGTTCAAAGTCTCTGACACATTTTTAAATCCTTTCTTCCCTTCCAATTACTTCAGCCTATATACAAGTACTTCCGAAATAAGAAGTAACACAGAAGAGTATTCCTATTATAATTACGTCAGTTAAAAATTACAGTTTTACCATTTAGGGCCCAAATATGTCATGGCCTCTGTTTTGTTTCCCTGTGAGAGAATACTTCTTTTAAACTTGCTTTTCTGCATTCTGCTCAAGTTCTTTCAGGCAAAGACTCTTTGAATATTGACCAAGCTACTGTTATAACGTCAAGCAAACAGCCGGACTACGAGGGTACAGGTTTCCCAACTTCACAGTCTTATTTGTAGATCCACCATCTACCCAGATATGTGTAGCTGTAGTTCAATTTCCAAAACCCTTATGATGCGCTGTTAGCAGACAAGAAAAACATTAGTATATATTCTCCTACTGGTAAACCAAAACATACTGTTCTGAAGCTAAATAGTTTTCCATTGGCTAAAATAAATAGCTGAGGTTATCACTACAATGAATTACTTAATTCATATTTTTAACAGAACACTAACATCAATAAAAGACCACTGCTATAATCAAACACATTCATCCCTAGATCAACTCTAAACACCTCTGTGAGACACTGTGCTCACAGAATCATAGAATATGCTGAGTTGGAAGGGACCCATCAGGATCACTGAATCCAACTCCTGGCCCTGTGCAGGACATCCCAAGAATCACACTATGTGCTTTTATGTTATTTAATGCTATTTAACAATATTTTATTTATCTTAATGTTACTAATTTTTACAATTTGTACCAAGGCAAGCAGATTTCAGATTCTAGTAGGACTATTCAGATAAGATGAGATGTCTTGCATGCATGCAATTGCAGAAATAAGATGTGATTTCAGAAGATAAAATAATTCAGAAGAACTGAACAAAAAATACAATAACTCAGCCGAACTGGCATTCAATCATCAAATTTAAAAGGAAAAATCATTATACGACAGTCCTGGATTTGGCTAGGATAGAATTCATGTTTTTCGAGTAGCTTGGACAGTGCTGTTTTGGATTCAGGATGAGAATAATGTTGATAGTAACAACCAAAACACCAGCGTACTAAGTAGTGTTTACCCTAAGCCAAGGACTTCTCAGTGTCTCACACTCTGTCAGTGAGGAGGTGCACAAGAAAACTTGGGAGACCACATCCAGGTCAGGTGACCTGAACTGGCCAAAGGGATATTCCATACCATAGAATGTCATGCCCAGTACATAAACTGGGGATGGTCAGGAGCCACCAATTACTGTGCAGGGATGGGACGGGCATCAGTGAGCGTGTGGTGAGCATTGTCTTATGCATCACGTCTTTCTTGGGTTTTATCTCTCACTCTCTCTGCTTTTTAATGCAATTATTACTGTTATTATTATCATTAGTACTATTAGTATTTTTATATTTTACTTTATTTCAATTATTAAACTCTTCTTATCTAAACCTACAAATTTTTACCCTTTTTTCCCTGATTCTCCTACCCATCTTGTATGGCACAAGGAAAAGTAAACTTAGGTGATGGCTGGGGTTGAAGCATGACAATGATGTTAACAGCACAGATGTTTCCTCTTGCCTACCATTTGCTGCATTAAGATTCTAGCTGAACTCTCAAAAATTACCACAGCCTTACTCACCTCTGCTGGATGCTGGATTATATACAAGCAGGTGGAGACCTTTAGCGGATGTACAGGCAGGAATGGACACAAACACACCTTCTGAGGACGGCTACACAGCAAAAGGAAGTGAGAGAACAACAAAAGCAATCAGCAATTTGTGAAAGAGGATGTAAATACATTGCACAAATACACACTGCATCCCAGGGGGCACAAGGAGAACTTCCTCTTACAACACTGTACTAAACCTGATGCAATTTTCTGTTTGGAATACCTTTCATTTCTAAAAATAAAGAAGCAAGACTTTCACTGAAACATTTGCGAGCAGTGCAGAGACCTTCCCTGTGGGCTGGTTAGAGTTAAAACACTCTAAAAATCCTTTTGTCACATTCAAGATGAGCAGCTTACTAGTATCTATAACCTTATCAGACAATTCTGTTACTGTTTTCCTAACAACTTAGTTTCAACAATTTGATATACTACTATAATAGATCAATGTCTATAATTTATGTATTTATAAGACTGATTAAAATACAACATTTCAGAAGTATCCAAACATGAAACCCCAGACATACTGTATTTTAGTTTTTTGTAATTCCATTTATGTTGAAATATGTAGCAGCCATATATATGAAAACAGAGAAGTCCTTACCAGGAACTTCTAATCTAAGTCCAAAAAAAAAAAAAAAAAAAAATCTAAAATTCTTTGGTGTACTGCATGAAGCTGTTGGAATGACTAACTGAAGAACTGTTGTCTAAAGAAATTAACTTAAATATTGCTTAATATGAAACTGACATGCTGAATGATCAAGAATAAACAGAAGCAAAGAATGAAGTTTGAAGTTATAGAGTAATTGAAGTTGTTACTTCAGAAAACCGCACACACATGCACATCCACGCACAGACATCACTCCGGTTACTTGCATACATTATTCAATAGCTTAGAAAAACTAAAGACTTCCTTAACAGTGAAGCTATTGCCTGTATTCACCAATTAAAATCATACCAACCCTGCAAACAAAGCATTCTCTGCTTAACAAATATGAAGCCAGTATTTTCAGCGCCATGACAGGGACTCAGAGCACAAGTTCACCCGCATTCTCCTTGTAGTCTTCATTGGTAGCAGTTTATGGGTTGCTTACACATGAAAGACAGTAAGCAATCAATCACTGCAGCAGATATGATTCACAGAAGAGAATTCTGAAGACGGGCTCAGATTAAATTCATGATGAACCTGTCGCTGAATGTGCTCATCCACACAAGACATACTAAGTAATGTTACAGTAACCCAAACCAGCACAGCTGTTCCCTAGTCAAACAGTAAGGTAGTAACAACAGGTAAGCTCCTCTTTATCAGCTGACAGGTTGTGTTAATTGAAGCCTCCTATTTCTAGCTGCAGCTACTGAGGCACAGAGACTATTCCCTTCTCCATAGGGAAAATATTTTAAATATCTTAATAGCTTTTAAAATATTTTAAATTATGAAATAAAAAATAAATTATGAAATAAATATTTTTAAATATTTAGACTAGAAGGCCCACAGACAAGAAACCAGCCTAATAACAAATTGGAAATTACTCTGATACACTTTTCTGGTATAGTGTTCCAGTGGCCTGTGTCTGTTTTTCCTTCACACTTCTGGTGCTGACAATTACCTGTTGCTAATTCTGCATAAATTTGGCACATTCTGTTATATAAGGCCAGGCTTTGGGCCTAGCATTAAGTACTCAACAATTTTACCAATCAGTGGGCTACTACTGGAACCTTCACCATGAATGAACTGAAACCAACCTCACTTCCAGGTCTAGTGCGTTGTTCTTCAGTGCTGTACCATTCTTTTTCCCCAATTTTCTCATGTGTAAGCAATTTAATAAGAAATTTCTGAAAATGGTTTTGTTAACAACCAGGAAGCAGCAAATACTGCGGAGGCTGTTTGTTGCCTGTGCCCTGATTGATAAGTTCATCCTCTTTTTGATTATCAGATTCATCAGAAACTCAATTTTGTACCAACTGTGATTCCCTGGTTTCTTCCCAATAGCTGGTTTCATTAACAAGAGAAATTTTTAAAGTTCTCCACATTATATAATTTTCTGCTGAGGAGATATGAGGGCATGAAAATGTAATGTTTCAAAACAGTTAGCTGGTGACTTCAAGCCAGTGAGCTGCATTGCTCATTAGCTCTCATAAGCAGACAAAGAGAGCTTCTGGTGATTTCTGACCTCAGGGTGTTTAATTACAACAAATTTCACTAGACAGAATTTATGTTTAAGTATTTTGCACACCAGTTTGGATTTTTCACAGGTAGTTTTTTAAGCTTTCTTAACCTCAGGGGAAAAAAAACCAAACCAAAACAAACAAACAAAAAAACCCCAAACAAAAAACCACACACAAAAAAAAAAAAAAAAAAACCCCC
>JAWWES010000094.1:19381813-19398741 GCA_035583135.1 Lophotriccus pileatus | reverse complement strand
AAAAAAAAAAAAAAAAAAAACAAAAAAAAAAAAAAAAAAAAAAAAAAAAAAAAAAAAAAAAAAAAAAAAAAAAAAAACAAAAAAAAAAAAAACAAAAAAAAACAAAAACAAAAACAAAAACAAAAAACCACGCAACAAAAGCCACCAAACATAAAGAATGAAATTACCTGGAAAAAATATAAACAGTTGCAGAATAAACTCTGCCTACATTCTAGGGAGCAGAGCACAGACTACGACAAATGAAATACTTTCCAATATAATTTAATTACTTACATATGCATATACATCACTTAACTTTAAGCACCCAATTATATTCCTAATTATGCTCAATACATAGTTTTACAATCCCATCCTGGGGCACAAGACTTATTTCTGTAATTTTACTTCAGAACCTAATGGTTATTGTGCTGAGACAAAACCAAAACATTATTCCTACATGAAACGGACATTACCAGCCTACATCTGTCAGACAGGAAGCAACGCAGAACAAAAGAAGTTCTATTCCACCACCACAAAAGCCGCCTTTGCTCTGAGAAAGGCCACCTACACAGAAAAGGCTATTTGTCTTTTTCTTTTGTTTAAAGATTCTGTTACAGTCTTGCCCTACATACAGAACTGGTGTTACAGAAGTGCAGGGGAAGCACCAGGAACTTATTTGGTGCTGAACATCAGTTTTCTCCCATTTCTGGAAATCAAAGGAGCAATCGGCTCTATGCAGGAACAGTAGCATTCAGAATATTAAGGAAAAGTTTTGTAGGTGGGGATTAGGATTTGAAGGAATATAATTTTTATAGTATTATTCACCTGTATGCAATTTCAGTACAGTTCAAAGCTACTCAGTGGGTTCTTAATTGTTTCTAAATACAGCATTTCTAGTTTAAAAACTTACAACAAAGTAACCTGTCACAATGGCATCTAAAATAATCATTACACATCTAACAAAAGTGCTCCATGTGCAAAAGATAGCCATGCACTGATTTCTCACAGCTTTCTTTCCATTACTCATATCTAAACTAACGATGTTCAGAATAACATTTAATTTATCTTCCCAGGAGAACTGAATCTGGACAGTGGACTGGTGTGGTGTCAGATTTACTAGTTTCTGGGCAGAGATTCTCTAAAAGTGAATTTGCAGTAGTCTGGAAAATAGTGAGCTAATTCTAAAACTATTTCCAAGTCTCTGTATTAGTTTCTTGTAAATAAGTCCTCCCTCACTTCAGAACTATGTTTTACTTTGTTACAGGCCCAAAAAGCTTCTGAAAGCAAGCACTGTTCTGGGAATGCAAATGACTGTAGTCTTACACCTGTGTGGGAAATAAAAGAACTGGTTTTATTACAAGAAAAGAAAAATGGACAGAGGGTACTAACAAAAGAACTGTTTTTGTGTTTACTAACTTACAGGCGTACCGTGGAGGCTGTAAGGTGAGGGATCCTGTCTGGACCTAAACCAGAGAACCTTTCGAGGCCAGGAACAGGGAACAAACTATAAATAAAAATGTATCCCTCTCTGCCACGTAGATACACAGAGGGACTCCCCCACCCGTGGTACAAGGGATGATGCAACACCCCCCTGTATGACCCCAGGGGAGGATATATTGCAATCAACCAAAAAGTAACACCCCTTCTGAAGCAGAGAAATTACCCTGAAGGCAAACAACCGATAGTAAATGAATATGTAACAGCTGATGTAACCAAAAAGGTACAAAAAGCGTGATTTTCAAAACAGCCAGGGTGCTCTCTGGGTCCAATGTGACCCAGGGCTGCACCCAGCACTGCAATAAACATCTCTTGCTACCTTTCTTTGTTCTGCAGGTATTTTTTGCCATCTTCAAAATTTAAGGGAAGAATTTACTTCTAACACCTGTATTGAGAAAACTACAGGGAGTTAATTCAAGGATTTAAACCCAAAGTAAGCAAAGACTAACACAGTTAAAGTTTTATGCTCAGCATCTATAGACATTTCTATGGAAACGCATAAAGAGGTCGAGTGCACCAACCACATGTTCTAGAAACAATGCGAAGGAGCTGATGTTTTTAAACTACTAACACTTGCAGCAACATTTTCATGTTCCAACACATATTGCCAAGGTCAGGCCCCAGACTCCATATTTTCAAAAAAACATGCCTCCCAAAATAGAAACGGCTGCTTCAAGTAAATTAGATTTCTCTACTGTTTTCGTCAAAACACCAAGGGTTTCAAGGTCAAAGTCCACCTGAGAAGTCTGGAGAAACCACAGAGTTACCATATGTTTGCTTCATACTAATGCTTTTGTATGTGTTTTATACTGACACAAGTCCATTATACACAGGCATTATAACAACATTCAGGAGTTTTACAAAGCTGTGTGGGAATTTTATAAGGAAAAGTCCATGCACTTTAAAAAAATTGAGAACAAATGTTATTTTTGCTTGTTTAACTAAAAATTATATTTTGCATTCTCCACCTTAACCGCTACAACTATGGAGGGTACATAAAACAGTGAGTCGATTAAGTTAAACATAGATAAACAAATTTATGCATTTAGGAAAAACAATCCTAACCCAACATTTAGAAAAAAAAACAGGGTCTATGGTTTACATGACGTAACATTCAACAGTATGAACTCACGATAAACAGTTCTGTGAAAACAGCAGTTTAAAATGCCTGGCAGTTCTCAAAAATGCAGATCAGATGTTAAGTATTACTAGTACAGGATGAAATAATTAAACATGGAACACTATTATGACACTACATAAACCTCCAGTTTGCACTCTGAGTGCTAGAGAAGCCAGGTCAAAAACACAAGGAGTAATTCCTCATGTCATCTATTAAGATTTCTTCTAGGCTTATGAACATTCTTAGTTCCTAGTTTTAATGGTGCCTTAAGTTTTAATGGTGCTTCCTAAGAAAAATCAGGCGCAAAAAAATTACTCTGACTTCATTGTTTTCCAGTTTCCATTCTTTCCTACAGCCTCTTCCAAAAGACTTTGGAACTCATTGGTCATGAGGCATAATAATGTAAAATTAAATTCTTACAAGCTTCATCGAGAGTCAACAGTCACACAAAAACACAGTATCAGAAACACAGGTGAAGAGAGTACCCAGATCAATACAGCATTTCCTTCTTCACTTAGTAATCTGTATTGCACCAGCTTCCTGGCAAAGAAAAATCAAAAAGAAGAAAATAAAGAAGGCATATTCCTGAAGTTTTGCTTTCCACAAGAAGTTATAAATAAATAAAACAGGGGTATGAGTTTGTTTAATTTTGTTGTTTTAGTTTTTTTAATGGTGCAGCCACTGAATTCCATCGAATACATCCCAGTTTCCTGAGTGAAAACATCTCAATGGAGAAGCATCAAATACAAATCACAGTAAAATTTTCTGTTCAAAGAGAAGATCACACATAATAGGAAAAAACTTGTTTTCATGTTACCTGACAATATGAATCAACTACTTTGCAAACAAACTGCCTTTAGATGTAAAGAGGTAACTATTTAAAGAAATTGTACAGTTATCCTGCACAAAAGCTTCTCAACACAGTTAGGGACAGCAGCTTCAAGCAATCTAACACAGAAATAAAGTAACTCAACTATTCCGAAATCTAGAATATTGTTCTAATTCATATAAAAAGTTTTACCATGGCTCTCATGGTATCATGAAAAAGTGGAGTCATTTGGCATCTCTGCATTTTGCAAACCATTTTACAATGCACAGTGAATGTGAACTGTGCTAGTGAGCTACTGGCACTGACTCTGAATGTCAGGACTCCCTGTAACATCAACATCAGCTTCCTCCTTTCCTTGCTTCAGAGTGCCAGACAGAAACAAAAAGCATCCTTCTATAAACATGCATTTAGGGCATTACCAGACTAGATCAGCAGTAGAATGGCCTGAGTTGAAAGGATTCTCAAGATCATCTCATTCCAAACTTCTTGCCCTGCACAGGGACACCATCCAGTAGATCAGGTTATTGCTTCCAGGGATTGGTTATCCACAGCTTCCCTGGAACAACTGTTTCAGTGCCTGTCCGCCATTATAGCAAGGAATTTCTTCCTAATACCTAATTTAAACCTAATTCCTAATATCTAAGTTAAACCTACTTTCTTTCAATTTAAAGACATTGACCCTTTTACAATTCAAACTTGCAATGTATTCTGTTAGAAGTTCCAAAACGTTTCTATCTAGTTTCAGGAAAAGCCACTGCAGCACTAAATATCAAATTCATTAAAATATATCAGTTTAAGTTTAGCATCTTTTATTGGAAGACAATCAAGGCAGTGGCACCAATTTCCAAACCAACATGACCATAAAATTGACCAACTGAATACAGGTTACCACTGTATTCAACAAGATCATTTCCAAGGGACTTTCCTGGTAGTTGTACAGTCAACATAACATGGCTAAGTTAGCATAGCACAGTTCTTCTTGCCACAAGGCACTATCAACACAGCAAGCCTGGCCACAGTATAAAGAGGCATGATATGCAACAGAAGCATCCAAAATTTTTAGACAAAAACTGCCCTTGGACTGATCTAGTATTCCACTGGAACTATCAGGGCAAGGGGTGCAGCAATGAGAAGGGATCAGAGATGTGCCAGAGAAAAGGTACAGAAAGAGGTATGGAAAGATGCTCCAAAAGGGGAGAGGGAGACAGAGCCATCTCCCAGCCTCTCAACAAGGCATACTCTACTAATTAGCAGCTCAGAGATCATAGAAAAATTTCCTACCATTCAGATACCAATGGCACCACCTCTCAGCAGTTCTCCTGCCCCTACATTCTATGGTGAGAACATACATCCCTTGACATTCTCTTTTCTGGTCTCAGCATTATGCCCTCCTGACCAAAACCCTGATTATGTTTTCCATCATATTCAATCAAGATTTCTCCTTCAATTTGAAAACTGTTGCCTGCTTTGAAACAATTTGAAACAATCCTGGACCTCTGCTCAGAGCACTGGACTTCAGAAATCTCAAACAAAGAATAAGGTAGTTAATTGGCAGAGGTCAAGCAATACCAGCAGAGACCAAGCTCAAAAAGTAACACTATTTACATCTGTTCCATGAACAGTTACATGCATCACATGATGGAGGGGAGAGGGGGAGAAATTCACAGCAATAAGAAAGATATGCATCATCAAAAGTTATTAAAGCATGAAGATATGCTTTTTAGTTCAGAAAACCACAAACCCCTATTCCTATCAGCCACAAAATATCACGGGTGCCCTCTACTTATGCTGACCCCCAGGCACCTGTTATTCACTGCTCAACTCCCCAGCACACAAACCTTGGGTTTGACCCATTTGTTCTGAGAACAGTTTAGTGGCACAATCAACTGCTTAAAAGAATACAAGCTGTCAGGCCACGCCAAGCAGCCCTCAGGTCTTTCAGTCTTCCTTGGTAAGCTATGCATGAGGGCAGGTTTTACTGCTACTTAACAATGATACAAAAACGCTGGTGACTCATAGCTCTAAAAACAAAACCAAACCAAAGCAAACAAACAAATAAAACTAAAAAGAAAGAAAAAAAAAAAAAAGAAAGGCAATACACCATTATCCAGCTCCTACACTCAGCAGGAGAAAATAAAGCTCAGCAAATAATTGTTCAAAACAAGATTATAGACTATATGTGGTCCCATTTTAGCATTTACTTTCAAAGCAGTCCAATACATTTCAGGGATTATGTCCTGAGCTCTTACTGGGAAAAAAAAGTGACAAATATATCTCAAAAAGCAAAACCATAAGAAGTATCCACAATGTAAGCCTTCAAAGAAGATGTTGTGCTACTGCTGATTTTCAGCTTGGAGTTTTCTGTTGTTGACATCCAGCCAATGGATTTACATCTCAACTCATTTCTGTTTCAGCACCAAGCAATGATCAATTTGTAATGATTTTCAGTCAAAGTTCAGCTGGTCTGGTTTTGAACAACTGTAGCAAAACACTCAAAAAGCCTTACTTACAGAGACTACAAGATTTCATTCTTCCTAGATTTAAGACTAAAATTGGACAAAAAAGGCAATGCTCCAGAGGTAAGGGATAGAAAGTTACTTAGTTCATGACAAGCTGAGTTCTCATAAAGGACAACCTTCCTATTTTTGGAAAATTACATCAGTTAGTGATGAAATTAGGCGAGTAAGTAAACACACATACATATATCTTTCTCTTTAGAAAATGTGTATTTGTATTAGTGAAGAAAAAAATCCTTCAAGTATTTGGTAGCTTATGCATCATTCCACACTTCCTTCTATTTTGCATTACCATATTCTTCACAGTGGTTTGGAACATTAAGTAAACAGTACAGCAGATTTTATTATCATCATCATCAGTAACAGCAGTAGGAGCAGCAGCACATATTGAAGACATAGTTGTATATAGACAATTACCACTTAGGAGTGAAGTGGCTTTTATGGAGAAGTTGGTAACACCAAAATGACAAGCAGTTATATTAGGAGTATTTTAAATTAGTTTGGACATTCCTTCAGAGACTGCCACTATAACAGAGAACAACAAGTTACCCAACAAAATTAGCAGATTCATTAGCACAGCTTCTGTATGAATGCTCCAAGTGTAAGCTATCTTCAACAAATCTTCTTTCCTATATTTTCATGCTGAAGGTAAAGAGACAAAAATCAATGTATTTCAGAAATGTGGACAAAAGCACCATAAACCTTATTACAGGCTTTTTAGTTGTGCCGTGTTCTCATATGTCCATTTCCCAAGGCAAGTAACCTTTTTGCCTGACCAGTTAAATCATAAATAAAGGACAAACAAGTAAGTTTGGGGATTTTTTTTAGCCTGGAATGTTCATGGCAGCTTTACAAGGTTGAACAGAACATATTCAAAACAACAAATATCTTCTAATACTTTAAAAGAGAAAAGGTATGAAAAAGAAAAGAACAAAATATTCACCCTGTATAATATTCTGAACTTATTACATGTAAGTAGACCTTGGCAGGCTGCTTTCCTTGTAAACAACTTAAAATAACAAATCAATAGGAGAACACTCTTTCAACTATTTCAACTGTTTCCATTAAAGTTGGCTGTGGTTTTCACTGTAACTAATAGGAGTAAATAAAAAAAAACAGCATTTAGCTTATGCACTACTGCAGTCATTACAGAAAGGCCAGGAAAGCCAAAAACTAATGAGCCTGAGGTTGTTGACATTTTCATGCATCTTGGCTCTACAGTCTGGCAAAATAGCTGGCAACCTGACAAGCCTGATGCCAGACTGTTAGCAGAGCTTTAAATCTGCTGAAGAACATGAAGCAGTAATGGCATTTAAAGTGAGCCATTGAGACATTAAGAAGTTAAACTGAAGTCCTACATTGCCAGCTCTATAATTCCCAATCTGTTTCCAAGGTTTAGAGGCAATCACAAGAACAGACAAAGCAGGAAAATTCTGTAACCAAAATGACTTGTAGAAAAGTTCAGAATTTCCCAGGGGAGAGAGGAACCCACCAATCCAAGAAAGAAAAAGAAAAAGAAAGATTTCCAACAATACAGAATCAGTATCTTGGGTCTGGTAGACTTACTAGCACTTTGCATGCCTGCCCTCAGAGCCTCTCCATGGAGGACTCAGAAACTGTGGCTAACCAGCCCTTCTCCCCCTCTCCTTCTCAGTCTGGTACCTTGGTGTGATGGAGTGCAGGCTCTTAATACCCCTTGTGCAATAAAGGGTCATAATGAATCCTGCAGTGGGGAGAGGCAGCTCGAGAAACTGAGGGATTAAGACACCACAAGCAGGAGATGCTGACGGTACATTTCAGCTGCACTCAGTGGTTCAAACAGCAACCGAAGCAGTGTAAATGCAGCCTATATGTAAATACATATCTAAATTACCTAAAAGCTTCTTGCATTTTTGTTTTGTTATTGCTGGTTTCTTGATTACAACTTCTCATTAAGGGCAACCCTGCAAGAACCTATGCAAAAATAAAACCTTCTAACACTTAATTTCCATGTCCCAGTTTATATTTTTTTTCAGTTTTGATTTTAAGTTAGTTTAAGTTACATGCACAGCATTCTCTTGATCAAAAAACACTGACCATGTTTCAACAAAACCAGCCTTTCTTACTCTACAAAAGCAATAGGCCTTTTAAAATTTGAAATGTAGGTCTCCTTATGCAATTTCATCTTATTTAATATAGTAGTTTAAAGTCAGAGCCTATTGACATGTACACTTTATTTCTAATAATAATAAAACAAGTCTGAATCCAAGTTTGAAGCAATCAGATAAGAAAAGTGAGTTTAAAAAAAAAAGCTCAGTTCTGCACCAAGTGAAGTGAATTCTGCAATTGATTTTTAAAGAAAGCAGGCTCAGCACCCAGACACCTTTCAGAAGTTAAAAGAAGAGCTAAGTTCTTGTATTTCTCAATCCATGCAACAATGCCATATCCTGTCACTTACAGCTATGAATTTAAGCTTTTTTTCTTTCAGAAATAAAAAATAATTTAAGAAACCAATTAAATTAAGGTATTGCTCTGATTTATTATGCTAAAACAGAATACACGACACAATGCCCATTCTAAATTATATTTAGCATCAACATAAAAGCAGATATTTTCTATCAGACAAAACTTCTTTAAAGAGTACATACGCTTCTTAAAAGAAAGATTCTCAGTAGTTTATCTTCAACTGATTGTAAGCAAAAATACAGTTAACAGAGCTTCCACTATCTTGTAATAACCAGTATTAGGAGAACGGTTAAATCTTCAGTTGAAGTAATCTAGTATATTATCAACTTCTGCCATAGATGGTAGAAGAATGGAGTTGTGTTTATACATTCAGAAAACTTCAGTGTAACTTAACATTGTAACTACTACAAAAAAAGGCCGTTTGCAAACAGTGTTCTGTTCAGAAGCTTTTGTGATGCTGCTTCACTGTAAGAACACTATAAATGCTATACTGCACTCTAGTGCTCTTTTTCTGAATAGCAGCAGTTCTGTTGAACACACTGGTTTTCGCTCTAGCACCAATAATTTTAAAAAGCAGTTAATCGGTTTCCTGGTATAATGCAACACAATAATGTATTTTAAAACAGTATACCTACTATTTAACAGTAAAAGGTTATTGTATTTAATTAAAACATGTTAACTTTTACTGAATACAAAATATTTCTTTTATTTAACCAGGCATCAAGTTCATTAAGCCATTCTAAAGCCTTTCAGGGATACTGGAAGATGCTGCTTTTAAAGTAGGTAATCCATTAAGCACAAGCGCTTTTTAAATGCTGAATATGGCAGTCACCACATCAAATCCCAAAACCATACTGATTGGTACCACTAAAGGCACTTTGCAGGCTGCACATCTTGAGAAAAATATCTTACAACAATGCTTGCTTTTAAATAAGAAAGCTGGAAGTCCACTGCATAGATGAAATTTTATTATGTAACTTGAAAACACTATTTTTATGGCTAATGTAATGTACTTAACAAGCATGTTTGTAAAAGTTAATAAAAATAAGGTTAGACTGCACCCAAGTACCTCATTAAGAGACTGACAAGAATAAGAAGGACCACAACAGTCAAGAATTTGCACTGAGGAAAATGGCATTGCTTGATCTGGAAGGCCACTGGTACTAACTTAAACAGAACACAGCAGTACAAAGCCATAAACAGACTCATAACTCAGAATTGGACAGATTTGGACTCAAAGCAGGAATAATTTCAAAGGACTTGAGCCACGTGATCTGAGCCTTCCAAGAGTACAGTGTCACCAGGCTACGAGCACTTAACCCCTCTCACAAAGCACTATTAGTTTTTGTCTGAAGCTGAAACACAGCTACACTCTCGTTGAAACCGACAGAATACATCTGACCTCTTCTCCCACCAGGGGATGCTGCTGGTCCCCGCTTAGCCCACTGCCCATCTTCGCTGCAGGGGAGGTCCCTCGCTGACAGTGCTGCTTCGGCTCGTTCAGCCCTGGGCACAGAGCTTCGAATGTGCTGAGTTTCATGAGGTTCCTCATCACTAGACAGATGTCAACATCTCTCTGAGTGGCAGTTCTAACCTACACAGTGCAGCAGTTGCTCCGTCCACCTGCCTTCACCTGCTGGCTATGCAAGTCTTCACCTTGCATCAGGAGCATGTTCAACAGCTTTGCACACAGTATAAATCCCAGGAAAATCTCTCTTGCTTTGAACTGTCAACTGTTTGAGGTCAATTGCCCAGGCAGCTATCTTTGTTGGGTTTGCAGACCCATTCAGCCAGTCTGTATCTTCTCAGCTTGACTACCAGGACACTGTAGAAAACGGTCAAACGTTCCCTAAGTATTCCTATCCACTCAGACAAACGTAACCACCCCTGCCCCAAAGCTGTCATCACGGTTAGATACTGTTAAATCCATTAACCAGTCTGGCAAAGAAGATGGGCACTCCTGTGCCCTACACCCACTTATTTTAGTGGTACATGACTTCATTAGTCATCTAATACTGCCTTTACTAAATTTCTCCTCTGACCCCTCTCCAAACAGTTACATAATCTGCATTTGCAAACAGGAACAGAATATGAAATCAAAGCAGTAGCTCATTACAGAACTATATTAAAGGATAACTAACTTAACAGGGTTTGACAAATTATATCCACTGTACCATTACAAATATTAAAAATATTACTAAACCAGTTTTAAAGATTGAAGCTTTAAAATATTTAGGTATCTAGATCCCTTTAAAACTACTTGAGTTTAAAACACATTCATCAGCATCCCTGCTTCAGTTTTGTCAGTCAGGAAGGGGCTATACATATAAGCAGGTTTGTTGTATGCTGTGGATTTTCTTTTAACCTATTTGGAGATGGCATATTCTAAAAGGCACTTAAAATCAACTTAATGTACTGCATTAGTTGCCTCCTTTTTCATATATTAGGTTTGTTAAAAGAACTTAGATGTTCATGAAGAATTTGACATAGCTCTCCAAGAGAATCAGCATATTTTTTATTTCAATGAAGAAATTCCCTATTAGAGGGTACAATTAACATGCCCTTCTATTAAACATAGCAAAACACATTTAAACTCTAATGATTTTACAGGCTCAAAACTTCACTTCATGAAAACTCTAATAAAGAGAGTTTCTAAAGTTTCTGAATCAAATCCTAATAAACACTGAGGAAAAAATTATTCCCAAATTGCTTAAGTGTAATATTGAATTCAGAACTATCAGGAAAAGTAAGTTCCGCACATTATAAAACTGAAGTGGACAACTACTGTTGTGCCATATGCATAACAAACCGTAAGAACCCTCAAAACACTCTTTTTTGAGAATCCTTCCTTATAAACTACCACCCACTTGATTTATCATTTTATAGCCATTAGAAATATGTGTTAACAAAACGATAATTATCTCTGATTAACTTTTCTGGCAGTGGATTTCCTCAGACTGTTTGACTTCCTTAATAAACCTATAAACTCTGGGTGCTTTATAGGTAAGGTGTATTTTCTTTCCACTATCTGATATGGGCATCAGAATACAGAATTCTCAAACATTTCACATTCATTCCAATTTGATCCATTCATTCTCTCCTAGAAACTCACCTGTTTTCAAACTGATTAAACTAGACTTTTGAAGTAAATAGAAATGTTGAAGTGCTGGTACCAAACAGAAATACAGCAAAGAATGCCCACTCCATGACACCATAAAAAAATAAAAAATATTTTATAACAAACACTGTAAGGGTGTACAAGCAGATATTGTTAATTCACACAAGTGTGCATTTAAAGGTGATCCTTCCAAAACGTAAGAAGCACAGTCAATTTTATTTAACATTTCTAACCTTTTGGTTGACTGACTGCTTAAAAAGGAAAAAAAAAATCTCTCAAAAATTGTATTATCAATTATTAATATATCAACGATTAAGAAAAACATGTAGAAAGAAATAAAGATGAGGCACAGTAAGTATTCAACTACTCATTAGGTAAGAAAAATTCATGTTAATTTTACAGCATAGGTAATCTACTATCTACTACTGTTGTGCCAGAAGAGCCATAGGATGAGGCCCCTAGGACTTATTTGATCCATTTTTACATAGCTCAGTAAGACAAAAATGAAATACAGCAAGGACACATCCCCCTTCATGTCACTAAGCTAATACAGGTGGACATTCATAAGAAGCTAAACTTGAGATTAAATAAAAATCACCTGTTACAGACAGTTTGCAGGTCTTCAATATTGATATGCTCAACAGATTCAGGAACTGAGGACACAAATTTAAAAATAAATTCTTACCATAAATTTTAGGCATCATCAGTGTAACTCATAAATGGTATGTAGAAAGATGGAGAAAAAAACAGCTGAGGACTACGTCTTAGAAGCCAAAGGAGAGCTATGCAACTACTAGGCCGACACATCCAGGAGTCTGAAGTTGGGTTATTTGTTCCAAGAAATAAGTATTACAAACTTTCATGAAAAAAAAAACATTTCAGCAGAGCTTGCGAAGCAAAAGTACAACTCCGGTAAAGCTATGAAAGTGCCAAGTGAAAACTGCTCAGAATACTATTTGACTTTAAAGAGATGAAAATATGGCACACAGGTGCATTGCAAAGGCTAAATCTGGATGGCAGATCAGATGGTGGAATGAAATACAGTCACTATAAGGAAGAGAGAAGACTCCAACAACCACTTTCGACAGCTGAGATGGAAAACAAAAATTAAAAAAAATCCATAAACGAAAGACAACAAAAAAAAACAGTGGAAGTCAAATCACCCTGATAATTCATCCTCAAGGTAGTTGGCAACAAACAAACAAACAAACAAACAAAAAACCTAAGAAGTTCTAGGCATACAGTTTCAAGAAGGGAAGGAGGATTGAGTGGTGCACCTGAAGTCATAGGAAAGCTTGGGTTTTTTTAAAAAATTAAACTCAGATTCAGGTGAAAACAAAATAGTAAGAAAAAAAAACAGGGTAACTGAAAGGAATCTGACTGAAGACCATAATAGTCACAGAAGGTTAAGACAAGCTCTGAAGTACATTTTAACAATTCTAAAATATGTCAGGGTTGGCTCTTCTCAAAAGGAGATTGCACTGCAGGTGAAATTCACCTATGTCAATATCAGATGTAAGCCTCAGAAACTACATGAAAAATCACTGGATTTGCTGCACTTAAACCAACTCTTATTTGGGTATATGGGTAACAGTCTTCAGCTCTCACCTAATTTTGTAACTCCCACAGAGTGAAAAGTAAAGTTTCTTTTTTTAGGTTTTTGCTTATAAAAATCAACAGCAATTCTTATAAAGCAATCATTGGTATTTTCATTATTCTTTGTGATTAAATTAGGAAGGCTTGATCAATGTTGAAACATCTTTGGCTTCTCTTATAATACACTACCATCCCCAAGGCAAAGTCGCACTTGGTGTAATTACAGAAAAGCCAATCAAACGTACTAGAGTTGCTTTAATTAACAAAATGATTATCTGCTGCAGTTCTTGTCTCTGGGTGTACTTCTATTAGCCTATAGTTGTCCACAGTCAAAACTATGTGGCCAGTCATATTCTTTTTCCTTTTTTTTAATGCCAGATTAAAATGCATGCTAACCAAGTCAGCTGAGGCACAAAACAAGTGGCCTAAAAAGGTCTCTACTCATTAATCTGAACACAACATAATAAGAAATGAATAAATGCCTTTGAAATTCAGCCCAGCAGAAATAAGTAACATTGAAGTCACAAACTTTTTAATTCACCAACAGTTTTGGCACCACTTATTACTATTAATACAGACAAAAGAAAGAGCAGAATGAGGAACTACTGCACATAGAATAACTGCTACATGCAGACCAAAATTTAACAATGTTAGCTTTGTATTTATAATTCTAACCAAGAGAAGATGCAGAATTTAGTGTACAATCAACAATCACTTAAAGCAACACTAATAAAAGCATGTTAAGATTATAAGAGGCACTGAACATCAAAACTAAGGCTTGGTAATTTTTTCACTTAGCTTCTCTTCTTAAAATTTGGTACATATTATCTATATCTTGTTCATCAATTTCAAACATCTTAAATTACATCTTAATCTCTAGTTGGTAAATTCTGCCTCTTTTTTACTACTAATACACAATTTCAAGGAAGCTCTTAATGGTCCTCAAAACTCCTTAAGAATTTATTATTGAAAATAAGTTAAAAATTTAAAGGACATATGTGTCTATTAAAAACAAAAAGGTAATTCTTGAATGAAGGAGAGAGACTTTCAGCTTGTGTACTCTTGCTTTTCACACCTACAGCCATATTAAAATTTTTTAGCCTTTTCAGGAGAGATGACATATTACTGCATAAATATCTCTACTTCTCCAGTAGCAGGAAAATCTACATAACCATCTAATGCTGAAATAAACTTTCACAGTTTGTAAAATAACTTTTTGCTTTTGCAAAAATAAGCACTTATTGTTATTTATTTCTGAATTATGCTGTAACACCATTCAGGGATGTTTTTCTCTCCATGTGTTCAAACGTAAAATTCAAAACTGTAATTTGTTCTGTGGTCTTGTGGCTGGATTATCTGTTGGTCAGTGATGTACAACCAATTCCACATCTAAGGGCAGGCAGGCCACCAGCACCTTCTTCCTTAAAAACTTAACTCACCTTCTAGCTTTCCAAAGGAGTGCTTCAGATCTCTCCATGTGAATACCCACTTCCCCACTCTGGCTAAGAATGAATAAATCAAGTATCAAAAAGAATATGGTCATGGCAACAGAGCTCTTCTTGCCACTCACATATGCTATGGGGCTGACAAAGCCCCAAAGAAGGGTCAGACATCTGATCTACACCAAGGTCTCTCTTACCTTCTCAACGTACCGTGTAGGTATGGTAATGAAAATGGATACATATTTACATCTCTATCCTTCGGTATTAACTTATTTATACAAAAATCTGCCAGGAATAAACACTTATTTTATATTCACAGTGAGATGAGAAATCTTTGCCAAATACTTCGGGTTATTTTTTGAAGAAATACATTCTATAGGTGAAAAGACCCATAACTATTTTATCAGGCTTATCTGTGTTGAAAGCAGCTTACATAAGCCTCATTCCAATTAAGGGAATTCTGTCCCCAGGTCTGCACAACACTTACGAAAACCTATGCATGCAATTACTGGGCTTATACAAGGGTACAAGAGAATTGCAAGTGCACCATATTTTTTCAAAAGGAATAAATGAAAAAGTTACAAGCAATAAAATTCAGTTCCATGGGCCAAAAATCTATTAAGAGGTAAATCATTTCAGATTCCTTCAGCTATGCTGCAAAACACAGAACAATTTACCCACTTTGCTACTAACAACAACAGCTGAAGACAACCCTTTTAAAATAATTCCTCTACCCATTGTTTCCCTGCCAGGCATTCCCCTCTTCCCTAGCCTCTGAATGGAGTTGTGCCACTTCCAAAGTTACCATCATCACTGAAGGGCTCAGCCATGGCCAGTGGTGGATTCCTCCTGCAGCATTCATGCATGGTAAGGAAGTTGGCTGATGCTGTTTGTGAGGCCAATTTAGATTATATCCATGTAACGAGAGGTTGCTGAAGTCTGAAACAAAGCAAATGTCACTCCTGTCTCCAAAAAGATCCAGGAAACTAGAGGTTCAGTCAACCTCACATCAGTCCCTGGAAAGGTAGTGAAGAAAATCCCTATTGAAACCACTTCCCAGCACATTGAAGAAAAAAGGGTATTCAGAGTAGTCAGATGGATCTACCAAGGGGAAATCACACTTGAGCAACCTGATGGCTCTCTACAGACTGCCTTAGTGGATGAGGGGAAGGCAGTGGATGTTGTTTACCTCAGCTGCAGCAATCAATCCTTCTAACACTGTCTTAGTCTCCTAGATGAGCTGATCAAGTACCACTTAGATAAACTGTCAGGGAGGAGAACTGGCTCAACAGCTGGGTGCTGAGGGCACAACCAGAGGAACAAAGTCTAATTGGAAGCAAGTTGCTAGTGGAGTGTTCCAGGTACTGCTACTGGGACCAACACTGCTTAACCCCTTCATTACTGACCAGGATGCTGGGACAGAGTGCACCCTTAGCAGGATCACAGCCACGAGAGTAGCGAGTACATGGCTGTGCTGCCATCCAAAGGTGCAACCAATGATAAACGAACCCTTCAAGAAAACGTGGGTCAGAAAACAATGTAGGTAAGTCACCAGTGTTATCGCAAAGGAAGCTTTCAAAGCAAAGGGGACTGGAGGAGGGACTTTGCCTTAGATAAACTGCTCTGTAGGTCAATTCTTTGTGTAAATGGTCTCCCCTAAGAAAATCAATAGAGATGATTATCTCCCTGACCCAGCCAGGCCAGCACGAAGAAAGTATTTATGTGGCTCAGCACAGTACAAAAGCTGAACAAACGCCAAATGAGCTCTGAAAAGAGCAATGGGCTCGAGCTGGGTTCAACCCATGCACTCCTTCCCAGTAATTTAGGAAGCACAGTGATAGCTAGCATATCTACCAGCATAGCTACCAGTAATCACATTTCTATGATGATTCAATATCCTCTGTAGACTGCAACTGCTATATTGGGATTCTACTAAGATTTTAGTAGACTGCTAAATTAAAATTCATGTAACAGCAGATATCTCCTATTAAACTTTCAATCTTTCCCTATGTGGAACATCCAAAAGGACCTTACCAAGGAATATTGGCATCTGGCAGGACAGACCTTGACAGGCTGGAAGGAACTTCATGAAATTTCGGCAAAGTCCTGCACAGAAGGGAGAACAACCCCAGGCACCAATATACCCTATGGAACCACTTAATACCAAATTATGAGATAGTCACTCCCTCCTGAAATCCTGCAAGATTCCTTCCAGTCACACAGTGAACCCACCTCACCCAATAAAGGAAAATAATTACTGGCACAACCTTGATTTTAGTTGCTGCCAAATTTAGATGCGAATTGTTTCATCTGTTTGTAATAGGTTGAATTAAAACTTTGTATAAATAACTGGTTATAGTTACATAAAAACCATTCCTTTAACAAT
>JAWWES010000094.1:19365531-19381018 GCA_035583135.1 Lophotriccus pileatus | reverse complement strand
TATAATTTTTAATTGTATACTAATAAATATTTCTTTATTATACTTTGATTATTTTGAGTATCTCGAATAATCTATAATAATCCATAACATGTTCTGCCTCATCCTTTCTGTCTCCTGATGATGCACACATTTAGCTCTCTCTGAACTCTGCAGAATCACCTTATTTATCCATGTAAAACACGTAGGTTTGACATGAAGGTTCTCAGACACAGTTAGTTGTAAACCTATTCTATCATTTAACTACACTGGAAATGAGTAAATTCAGAAAAAATATTGCTCTGATTTGAGAGTCTTTAAAGGGGCTAATAACATTCTAAAACATATGCATTTGATATACCACTTAAGAACCTGGAATAATAAAGCTCACTCAACTGATGCCTGTCACCTAATCTTATGCAATTTTTTTCCTTTTTTTTCAAAGCAAATAAAATAGGAAATGCATGAAATCTTTTAGAAGAATATCCTACAGAACTATAAGTCACCTCTTACAAGTCAAGGACCCAGAGGGAAATACAGTTTCAGTTACATAAGATGTTTATTTATTGAGTAAAAATCAATACTTTCAGGGATTGAAAATAAACTTAGAGTACTGAAAATAAATGCCTTTAAAATTCATTTTTAAGAACATAAAAGAAATCAGAGACTATGAAGCTATTTTCTTCCAAGAGGCACTGCTAATGCATGCTAATTAATATTTAAAATTCACGTTTGCACCTAAATACGATACCAGTGTGCTATAAAGCAACTGCATATATTTACTGTGTTGAAAAAAGGCAACACTGCTTCTTCAGACTCAACCTTTATATGATTTAACAAAATTATTAACAAATATGTGACACGTAAGAACATTACATTTTTCCTCAAAGTACGAAGCAGCATTCTGTCATCTCATGTCATTATCAATTACCAATTATCATTGTCATTACCAATGCTATCAAGAGCCCTCACACAGTACCCAGATTCAGTAGAATATCTGTAATATTTCAGATATAGGCAAATTCTTCTAGTTGTATTTTGAAGAAATACAATCTATTGGTGAAAAGGCCCATAACTATTTTATCAGGCTTATCTGTGTTGAAAGTAGCTTCTATAAGCCTCATTCCAATTAAGGGAATTCTGTCCCCAGGTCTGCACAACACTTATGAAAACCTATGCATGCAATTACTGGGCTTACACAGGGTACTACAGAATTGCACCCTCCCCTTGAAATACAAATACAGTACAGCAGCATGTATCGTAGCAGACCCTGAGAAAACACCAATTTTTGTTATCCTAATTTTACAACATAACTCAGTCCTGCAAACAAAGAGGACTGTTTCCACTGGGGATTTGTGATGACATATAAGAGACGTAGGAACTCCCGAGATTGTAAGTTATAGTCACAGTTTAAAATCTTAATTTCTCCTGAAAACACTTCCCAGAAGTTCTCCTACTACAACAAAATTCTGCATATGCACAATCAACCTGTGGAAAGAAATCATTACATATTTAAGGCTCTCATACTACCGAAAAGATTTTTCCTTAACTGCACACACTGTATCTAGAAAAAAGCGAAACCTGACCCACAGAAGGACACTTTTTCAAAATGTTATATTGCTCTCAGTGTCACACCACAAAATCAAATTGTTGTCCTACATTACTTCAGTTGTGGGGCCTGCCTCATTTTGGTTTTCAAGCTAACAGCAACTAGGAAACTATTCTCCTATTTAAGTGTTTGGGTGTGCGGCTTTAACTTCTGAAAGCAAATGGCCAGCTATGAAAGCAAATGGCCAGCTATGAAAACCAGCTATTAAGAAGTTATTGATCCAAAGTTTATCACTACTGACCTTTTGGTCTTGGCAGACAGAATACATATGATATTGTAGCCTCAAGAATAAAACAGCAGAAAGTCAACTGCACATACTTCACTTGCATCAGCTGTTTGCCATCTCAAACACCAACTACAAACAGGGTCATTTTACACTTTCTTTTTTTGAAACAGGCACATGCACACAAACACCTTCAAAATGTAAAATCTCATTATGTTATTTCATTCAAATTCTCCACCATAAGCTATTACAAATGGTTGTATTTTCTCCACAACCATCATAGGCAATAGAAAGTCTCAAACACTTAATACATAGAAACATTCTGTTTCTTCAAGACACTCAAGTCATTCACGTTATCCAAAATGAAAACTATCTACTGTACTCCCACATTTCTATTGACATCTTGACTCCTTGAGTACTTGGTTAAAAAACTGCCAATCAACTGTCTTGCCATATTTTTTTAAAAGTCAGAACCTGAAATTAGTCACCCTGATGAACCACCATTAAGAGAACGCGTTCTTCCGTGCTTTTGTACTGAATTCAGATCATCGTGACAACTGACGTTCACTAAGGCACTAACAGTAAAAATCTAGAGTTCAGGGAGTCAGTTAAACACACCTGGCCCCAATCAACAGGATAACACTCAGGGTAATATTTCTTCCCATGACGTACCTTAAGTCACAGCCTTACTCTACTCAGTAATTCTGCACTTCTACTCCAAGTCATGCCACAGAATGTCATGCTCGTTGAAAAGCGTAATTTAGTTATATTGCCGAGGAAGAGGATGCAGAAGATACACCATAAAAATACACTGTGTGCACAATTTACTCTGAATAGTCACCTCCACCAAAAATTCAATTAAAACATGGCACTTTCTTTTTTAATTAAAAAGCAACAACTCTGTAGTCTTTTCATCTTTCTGGGTATTTCTGTCCCTACATTTCTTTCAGTGTATGTGCTCACTGAACCCATGCTCTTCACATTCATTCACAGCTCTTCAGGAAGACAACGTTTTACTACTAGACGGTAATGTGGAGCTGAGTAAATACTTTCCATCAGGTTTACCAGGAATGAAAACAGAGAGATGTCTATTCTAGAAACCATTTCTGAAGGTGACTGATCAGAGAATCTGTCCAAAACTGAAGCAACTAGCATGAGGTCGTGAAACACAACGACAAAAAAAACCCAAAACAAAACACCAGTAACTAGCAGTGCACTATTGGGATTTTAAAAGAGCTTAAGGTTAAACACCTCAGTAAGGAATGACAGTGGGTTAACTCTCATTCAGCGATTCCCTGGCATGTCTGGACTAGAAATGGCAAGCAGGAAACAACTTAAAAATAAAAATCTTCAACAAATAAAACTGTCAACGCGAACAGAAGCTACAATTAAAAATATAGTTAATAGACACACATAAAATAGGAGGAGAATTGGCATGGCTTTTCCAAAAGGAAATCCTGCTTTTCAAAACTGTTTAGGATCTCTGAGAGAGTTAATAAATACAAGGGTCAGGGTGCTGTAGTTGACAAAATCAACTTTGGCTTTCCAAAATACTTCACAAAATCCTTTACCAAAAGGTTACAAGGACACTAAGCAGCCATAGCATGAGGAAGGGGCCTAGAAGCAGAAGCACATTACACAAGGTATAACGTATACTTGTACACTATGTGGAGAAATGGAAGGTAGAAGCCACAAAAAAAAAAAAAAACAAACCAAAAAACAACATCCTGGAGTTTGTAGGCCTGAGATGTCCTCCTGACAGCCAGATGTTGCTGATAAAAGAACTTTACATGGGTTCAAGGGGGACTGGAGAAATTCACATTAAAAAAAACAAAACAAAACAAAACAAAACAAAAAAACCCCTATGTCTACTGCTGCATACAAATACACACAACACCACATCCAGTTCAAGAAGTTCTTTGAGCTATAAGTCACTGGAGAAAAAAAAAGGGCAGCAAAAAGCAAGTGACCTGCATCTGCTCTCTGGGCTTCAACTACTGCCTACGACTACTTTTTTTCAACAGTGAACACTTAAAAACATTATGACTTGCATGATACACATTTTTTTAATCACAACTTATATACAAGAACCTTTCAAAAAATAAGCTTCTGAACTCTGACACTTTAGCAAAATTACATGCCTTTCTACTTGTTTCACCAATGAACAGAAACAGAAGAAAACAGTGTAGGTGCTGGGAATCTTTTCCTTTGGCTGTTATGCACAGTGCAGGAACATCTGCCATCCTGCCACTCACACTACTAAAATGACTTACATACAAAGACATAAAACCAGGTTATATTTCTATAACACCAGAAGTCACTATCTGCTTTAAAACGATACCTGATTTCACAGTAATTGTATTAACTCCTCCATGCCCCGGTGCTTGAACGGATTTCAAAATCAGCTGTAAAGCTGTTAGATAAAGCTAGTTTCTCGTTTTCTTTTCACAAAGCACCAAGGACTGCCCAGCCCTACTGAAGTCTCACGTACTCCCTGCGTGACACCGGGGCGACACACCTTCCCCCTCCCACCTCACTTTTTGCTCTTCAGCTGCGTGCATACAGAGAGAAGGTGTAGCACTCCCTGCCCAGCCTCTCGATATTTCCTGCCACACTCAGGCATTCCCTCCATAACGAAGTTACTTCATGTCATGATTTTATGATGCACAAGGAGCGCACATGCTTTCAGGACGCGATGCCTTCAGGGCAAGAGGCAACGGGCACAAATTGATGCACAGGAACTTTCACCGGAACGTGAGGAAGAACTTCTTCACTCTCCACTGGAACAGACTGCCCAGAGAAGCTATAGAGTCTCCCTCACTGGGGATATCCAAGGGCCAAACAATCCCGTGCCATGTGCTCCGGGATGACCCTGCTGAAGCACGGAGGTGGGACCACATGCCCTCCGTGGTACACCCCAGCGTGGCCCATCTGTGACTGTGCGACGCCACACGCGCTGCAGGGCGGGCGAGCTTCCTCTGACACCGACCCGCTCGATGCGGGTGTCCCCGGGGGCGGCTCCGGCCCCACCGCGCCACCGACCCCCGCCCGCCCCGGGGCCTTGGCGCGGCCCCGCGCCCGCGTCACCTGCAGCGCCCGCACTCGGGCCGCCTCTCGCAGCGCTCCACCGGCAGCTCCCAAAGCCCCTCGCAGCCCTCGCCCTCCTCCTCCTCCTCCTCTCCCGGGGCCGGGGCCGGGTGCCCCTCGCCGCTCCCCTCCATTACCGGCCCGCTCGGGCCGCGCGGCCGCCGCCCGCCAGGGGGCGCCAGGGGGGCGCCGGCGGGAGGGGGCGCGCGCCGCTCGCGCCACGTGTGGGGAGGCGGCCCCGCCTCTTCCCGCGGCTCGCCCAATGGGGGCGGGCGGAGCGCCGTCCAATGGGGAGGCTCCGAGGGGAGCCGCGCGCCGTGCGCGGCGTGGCCGGCAGGGGGCGCTGTGGGCGCGCGGCGCCGCCGGGGAGCCTTGAACCGCCGGGAACCACCGGGATCCGCCCTCGCCCCGCCCTCGCCCCGCCCTCGCCCCGCCCTCACCGGCACGGTGGCTGCCGAGGGAGAGAACGAGGTACCTGCCAAGCCCTGGCGCTCCCAGAGCCCCGGCGAGCGCGGGTAACGAGTTCCTGGTGCTGGTGTCCCTGGAGATTGAAATTCTAGTAGCCTTTTTTTATAAAAAAGCCATCTGGTCGTTAGGTACTTATCTGACCGTTTTAATTGGTATTTTGTTCGAAGTGGTGCAGAGTAGGGTTTTGGGTGTTCCCATACTCGTGGATCCCTTTTACCCTCCCTTGGGCTGTGGGACAGTTCCTGCAGTACATGCAAAAATGTAAGTTTATGCTGTGATAATTAAGGTAGATATGTTAATGAGCTGCCCATATTGGAGTCTGTTACACAACTCGATAAAATTCAATTCCAAAGGCATTGCCGTTTACATTAGAAATCTACTGAAATATAGTAATCAGTAAATCTCGACAGATTCTATTCTCAAATTAATATCTCCAGATGAGTTGGCCAGTTGTGTTGTTTCCTGTTTTCTGTTCTGCATACAAAATAAACTGTATTGTGTTACAATCTTCAAAGCCACTTGTTGCAATTCAGGCCTCCTGGTATTAGACACATGCACAAAATTAATGTGGTTTTGCTTTTAGGTTGTGTATTAGGTTTTGTACCATAGTTTTGTATTTGTTGCTCAAGTTACAAATAAACGCATTTTCTTGTGTAGACATTGCAATGCATTTTACTCATCAGGTAAAAAAAAATTAAAACTCAGAGATCAGTGATTCTGAAGCTAGCTGTATATTTACATACTGTAAGTTAAAAAAAAAAAAAAAGTAAGGAAAAGGAAAGTTCCTTACTGCTAGTATTACAGGCCACCTGATTTAACACAAGGGGACTAGTGTGGGGGTAGGAGAACTGAAACTTTCTTATTAAGGTGAAAGCCTCATCACAAGGTGAGTTGTTATAACTTACAAGGAGCTTATTTAGTCTGATTATTAGACGTAACACAGCTATAGTGGATATGAGGAATATTCATGTGTTAGTGCAGGGTCACTCTTCTACTTCCAGCTTACTGAGAAGAGTCCCCATGATACTGACAGTGGCCTGGAAATGCCTTCATAGCTTTCCATAAGTGTCTTCAAAGACTGAGGTTTTATCTGGTCTGATAAAAATAATCAGCTTCAGTCATCAGTTTAGAAGAAAGCAAACCACTGTAAGCAGTTCTGATCTGACCACACAGAAGAACAAATTGATCTTCAGATAGATGCCTAAAATACATGTAACAATGGCATGGCCTGAGGTAATTTTGTTGTCAAGGGAATGGGTAACTGCAGCAGGGAATATGTAGAGGCTCAGTAGAAGGAATGCTTTTCTCTGTATGCATGCATCTGGACTGCAAAGTGAATCAGCTTAACCTGAAGGCAGCTGGAAGCATGAGATCAGGTTAAGATAGACTGACCACGCCTAAAAGCTGGGCTTGAGGGTAGAGGGTTGCTGTTACCTGAATATTGCTGTTCTGGACTACAGAACTACAACAACAGCAGAAAGGATTGAAAGCCAGCTCAACCCTAATTTTTTTTTTTGTTTTTTTGAACAGAGCTAGTGTTTGCTATGTGTCTGTTCACTGAAACCCTTTCTTTTTCTCCACGGCCTGGAGATACCCTGTAAGAAAGCACTATTAGGAACTATTTTCATGTGAGGAAGTAGCATAAAGTAACATTCCATTCTAACTATCTCATTCTAACTCCTGTATATATACTTGTATTTTTGGCATAACTACACATATGAGCTATAGTGAAATAATTAGGGTGTGACATTGCAAGGTAACTACTACATCCCAAAACTATTGGTTTGCATATTTTCACATACTGTTAATAGCAGGAAGTGTTCTTCCTCTTTCTCCCTTTCACTTTGGAATAATTACCAGCAATTTTTGAAAAAAAAAGTGTAGACAATGATACATATTATGAGTAGAACCTTATTTCTTTACTCAGTTTTACAACAGTGGAAACCTTTTTGTGAATCTGCATTGGAACTAACTTCAACTAAGTTATATTAGGGTACTTAAGATTGTAATATTTTTCTTCCAAGAAGAGGGAAAGTACTGGGGGAGGACAAATATCAGAACAGACTTGAGCCTTGTTTTTGAACTCTCACCCAGCTTAGTCTAAGTGGCTTAGATTAGCCTCACTTTCAAGAGAGAAACCTCAGGAGTGCTGAATATTGGTCTGCAACTGCACACTTCTGCAGTTACCGTTCATTACTTGCAAATACATTTTACCTCACACAGATATACTATCAGAGCCTTAAGCCTCTGGCATTGACACAAGAATAGAGCAGATACTGTTGAGAGGCAGTTTTTGATCATTTTGATTGCATTTGTTTCTGTAAAGTGTTACTAGTTGGACAGAAAGATTGCTACTTCCAAATGAATTTAATAAATATTGCTGTGCTTGTATGATTGTTTGCAGTCTACCTGCTCTTGGAGCTCAGCATTCTGCATTTGGTGGGCACATGCCAATGGCTCTGCAGGCATTTGTGCCTAATCATATAGTCACTCTTAATGGTGGATTAGCAATTCCTTCTCCTAATGAGAACTGTAAACAAACATGCACACATTGAATCCTCATGAAACAATGTTCTCTTGTTCCCGCTCAGGAACTGGTGAGTGCTGGCAGGGTAGCAGGTGTTAGATGATGCTGCTGCAGGCTGCCTCCAGCCAATTTCCATTAGGCTCAGATGAGCATGTTGTTCAAGCCAACATATATTCAGCAACCTCTAAAAGTTGTAGCATATTTCTAAATGTAACTAATAATTTGAAGGTTTGCATAAATTGTCAGAACTGATGGAGGTGATGATCTTGGCTGTCTTCCCATCCTCCCCATCTCTCCCTCAGTGCTAACATGAGTCATCACATGTCCACAGAGCCACCCTGTAATTTTCTTTCTCTTTATTTATTCTCAGATAGGTCAGCTGAGTTTACCCTGTGGCCAGCCAGGCACTCGAGATGGCATAAGTGTGCTGATGAGAGGAATGAGGAGGAGAAAAATGTCCATCTGATCTGTTCAGATCTCTAGTACCAAAAAAAAAAAGTAAAAGACCAGTAAAAATGTAAAAATGCTGGGGGAAATAGACTGCTTCCCTGGGCATGTACTGCTGCCTGCAAAGGTTGGCTTCCATCCTCAGTCACTGTCTTGATGTGGGCCAGCCCTGTGCAGGGTACAGTCATAATCTGCTGACAGGGTATGTGGCAACATATCCACATACTGCCAGCTAAAAATAACTCTTCATGCACTTGTGGGTTTTTTTTCTCACCCTTCCTTTTGTGAGCCACCACTTTTCCTTTTCTGTTGTTCTGCTGCTGCAGTATTCATCTTGTCCATGCCACAGTGGGCTGTGAAACAACATGCCAGCCTGATGCTTGGGCTGTGCTTCCTGACAGCATGCCACATCACACCTGTGTTTCTCTGATTCAGAAAATCTCTGATTCTTTGTTTTGATTTTTTAGGGGTTAGTTGCAAAAGATGTGAAAAGAAAAGATGTCTGGAAAAATACACTGAAGTACTAGTTTAGTTGCCTAACTTGGCTCACAAATCCGGTTGTTTTTATGCTTGTAAAAACTAACTGCATTCTCGGCTGCTTTTGGTTTTATCTGTTGTAAGTAGATCTCACATGTTGCATTAGAAAGTCACATGTAAGTGTCATCTTTTTGAAACAGCCTAGAGTGAACATCCAAGGTGAGTGAAATACAGCATATGACAGATGATTCACATTCATTAACTTCTTTCATAAAAGATGGAAGCAAACATTTGTAAAGTGTAAACACATTTTCATACACAGTCATTTCATCACTAGTTTGAAAGTTTGGTAACAAGGCTTCTGATGGCATTATGGTCTCACTCATGACACTGGGCCAATAACAGAGGTAATTCCAATCACTAAACCTCTAAGTGCAGCTCTGATTGTAACTCTGATAACCTGGAGCACATTACAGAAGTAGGTAACCATGAGGTTCATGCTAATTTCAAAACACTTGCCTAAAATCAGATTCAAAAATCAAAATCTATGCACTGTATGAAAACAAGTATAGTTGGTCATATAATCTTGGTATGCTGTGTATGTCATTTTGTAGCTGTAAAATGCAGCTGAAAATACAGAGGGCAGGTGCAAAACAAACCAGGTGAACTTTAGTGGTGGTGATTAAAATAAGTAGCCAAGAGATAGCCTTTGAAGTGGTATCTGCTATAATGCTATAGGTAAGGGCCACGATGCCCTTCACAGCTGTGTAGCTTTAGAGCTAAACCAGAGACTTTCTGTTTTTAGGACTAGCCAGTGAAGACTTCTGCATGTTACAAGTCTCTTGGAAGCTGACAAGCATGTGCAGAGAATTCACTTGTATCAGCTTGTACAGCTGATGCAGATGTGGCACGTCACAGGGTGAGAAAAGATTGTGAGTGCACTGTTTAAGGAATACTGATTAAAATCTCTAACTCTGAATTTTTGTTAAAGGCCTCTAAGAAGTCAATGTTCCAATCAGCTCTATCTTTACAAGGCACTTTGAGATGTCAGAAGCATTTTCCCCCTCATTTTAGAAGCTTTACATTCAGCAAATTATTTCAAAGTTGTAAGAAAATTATCACCTGAGTGTGAAGTTTCACAGTGGGGAATCTGGTCAAACACCATAATTACAGTATTTTTTTTTAGTGCTTCCTGCTCCATTGTCAGTAATAGTATATGTCCTACCCTAGGTGGTCAAAGGAGGCAGGTTCCATACGTCTGGAAACTATTGCCTGTTCTTTAACTCCCACAATAAGTGTAGCTGAATTACTTCTGCTCTTTGCAAACAATCAAGCAAAAAGCTTCCGGGATAAGTCCAAACTGTACCTGTCTTGCAATGGAACATTCAGCTTGTTCTCTCTTTCTTTGATCAGAAGGGTACATGCAGCTAACAGAAATTATTTATTCTTGGCTACAAGGACACACCTCTGAAAAGGAGAAGCACCCCTCTCTGTAAATCCAAGAGGTTTTGGTCATTAGGAAAACATGACAATGCAAAGGGAAAATGTCAGGCAACTTTACTCATGCCCATGTGTTTATCAATATCTTGCCATTTCTCATTTTTGACAGTTTCACAGACTGGAGGCACAATATAGGATCTGGTTCCTCTGGTTTTGGAAATACAGTCTTCTAGACAAGCCTTCATCAAATGGAGTAAAAGTCTCAGGTCACAGCAATGGCAGAGGAGATTCAGAGGTTCTTTTGTAAAGGACCAGAAAGTACCAATATCAGTCTGTAAAATGCAGCATTTCACGTTTTTTAGACTGCTTAAAAAAATTATTGACAGGTGTGAAACCATACAGTAAGCCAGAAAAACTCTCTTCTTCCAGAGCAGCATCCATGCAGCACAACTGTCCTGGATCTATAGATCAAACACTAAATTAGTATTAAATAGTATATCTGGATATCTGCCATGCTGCTCTAGGACTAGGCTGTTGTTGGAATAGAGATTGTAGTAACATGTGAGAGGGGTCATTATGAAAACAGAAGTTCGTCCTGTGTAGTGAGAGAGAAGGCAATAGTAAGTGACATAAAAAAAAAAAAAAAGCTGTATTAATGAGACGCATTTCCAGTTGAAGAAACTTTGAATGCAACTATGCCTTAGACAGCAAAGTATATAGCACAGAAGATTGTTTTTGCTTCTGTGCTAGCAAGTCTTGTCAAGTGCATTAAGTGCATTAAGTGGAATGATTCAGGATGCTTCCTGGTCCTGGACAGGACTTTTTTTGGTTGCTTCCAGTTCACTGTCACAGTTCTACTACTTTGCATCTAACAGTGCAGGCGTTCCAAAACTGGTGCTATTAGGTAGTTTCTTGTCCCTGTCTTACACACTGAGGCACACTGCATCTATCACAGCCATATCTTTAGTTAATATTTATTTTTATGGTTAAGTCTGAGTTGTTAAATGGATGCATACAAACAAGATAATTTTTAGACAAACGTTAGTAGTGATGCATGACATATTAACATCCCCTCAGTTGCCTCTACATCTTGGGTTCTGGGATATTGTTTTTGCTTTGATTCTGATCATTGTGCTCACTCTGGCAATATACTTGCTAATCCTTCATCATCCCAAAAATATCCTTAATAGTATCAGGCATTTAAGGACATTAAGTTGAAGTTAATGGATTTGTTTCCCCTACAAAGAGTTGTTTATATAATAAAAAGTACTGTCAGGCAAAACATATTCTTCCTTCCAGTAGCTGGCAAATCAGAGGGAGTAAAAATAAACTGCCTTATTCATTTTAGAAATCTTGCTATTTTTTGAGCACACAGTTTCCTTTTGTAATATCCTGATTTTAATGTTTTGCCAGGCCCTGACCAAATTCTTTTCCTTGGACTGGACTGATTTTTTTTCCTCAAGCAATTTTAATTTCTAACAAAAGCTTTGAACAGATGTAAATAGCCCAAATACATAATTCCATGGAGTGGCCTGGAACAGTAAATAGTTGTGGTAGTGTCAATATATTTGTGTTACTGCAGCTCTGCAATCTGCTTGATAGATAATGTTGTAGGCAAGATCAATGCCTAACATTATTATGTCAGTAGAAACCTTGATGTAATGTAGACATAATGGCCCAACAATATACTTCCTAGGGCATTCCCCAGACAAGGACATGGCATCTATATTATCTTTCATCTGCAACCTCAGCCTGACTTCTGGCAGTCCACAAACCCCTCTCTCTCTGCAAGAAGTCACAATGGAGATTTTCTTTAAAGAATGCTGGATTGATTTCTCCCTGACGTTGTCTCTGTAAGGAGAGCAAGCTGAGTCTCTGTAAGAACAGCAGAGCAGAGGTTTAATGGCATGATGAGGTGTGCTTGCACACCTAAATGGGGCTGCCTCTATGCTGACACCAAATGTGTTCCTTCAGGCACACAATGAGGCTACATAAGAGGGATGGGGAAGACAGAGGGATGCTGTTTTATATGGTGCTGTAGGTACCAGACCAGCAAAATCATTCAAATAGCAGAAAGACACAGGAGGTAGGGAATATGTTATTATTATAAGGTAGTTCCTGCTTAAGGAACACCCTGGGCATGAATTTAAGGTGTATATTTGCATTTTATTGTATTTTCTGGTAAGATGGAGCATGGTTGCTCATGATACTGGACGGACACTTCAAGAATGAGCATATTTTCTGGAGACCCAGAGCCAGCTTTGATTTCAGTGGGAGTGGTGAATCACAAAGAATATATTGGCATCAAGATCTGATTTTGCCCTGAACTAATCTCGACATAGTCTCAAAAACCACTCTCTCTCATAGCCCAAAATCCACTATGAGATGTGCATGTGTAAAGAATAGGTATGTGTGTGAGCTGAACTGTCATAGACTCTGTCACCTGTGTATATTTTGAGAAGGTTGTCAGTGGCCCAATGCACTCCTATTTGAATATAATACCACTAAGCTTTTCCTAATCTACATCTGTATGCATCCCTCCAGCTCTGAGGAGTTCCACCCACTGTTCAATAGCAGCAGTGCAATCCTCCAAGACGACTTGTGTTTAAGGAAAGACTGCACATGGCACTCAGTGCTATGGTCTAGTTGACATGACAGTTGGGTCATGGGTTGGACTTGATAATCTCAGAGGTCTTTTCCAACCTAGTTGATTCTATGATTCTGTGACTTTTGAGATTAAAAAAAAAAAAAAGACTTGAAACTTACTCATAATGTTGTGAAATCCTGGGGAAAAGGCCACAAGTCTTTTAAAAAGCTGGATCCAAGGAGAAAGAAGACTCATAGAAGCTATAGATTTTCTTGAATATTGCTGGAGTTTTTAACAAACCAGGTGTGAGTGCAAGTAATGAAATTTTATAGACAATAAGCAAAATATAAAGATACCCATATTCCTAGAAAAAGCTCCTTTTGAAAAAAATGCAGATTTCACACCAAACTGCAGCAGGGAGGAGAATTCTGTAATGAATTTTCTTAACTGACTTGAAATAAGTATACTAACACACTTCATAAAATTTCTCATATTTATATTAATTATACTCACTTGATATCATACCATAAGTGGAATCAAGATTACCAAGTATGGAAAAGACTGATAGATATCCTTTATTGAACTTTCTAGATGTGTTAGGTGAAATAAAGAAATTGGCTAGGAAAAAAAATGTTAGAGAGAAAAGATACAACAACTACAGTAACTACATTGTGCTGCTTGGGATAGTCAAATATATGGCATTTCTTTTAAGATATTCTTTATGATAGAAGCAAATTAGAAAGTCACAGTATACATTGGAAAGGAGAAATAAATGGGTACAATTACAATGACAGGGTCTTTTTTCTCACAGATATTACCCTATGCTTCATTAATAGTTTATAAATGGACAAATAAAGATTGATGAGGCAGCTGATAAAATGAATGCTTTGGAAAGTATTTGACAATTGTATTTGAAAATGGTAGGCTTTTATAGCCAAGTAATTTCTGTAGATTATCCTGTCTCAGAAAAAATAAGGAATAAATATGCAGCACTCACAGCAGAAGATAAGGCATTGCAGAAACTCATTAAGGCCATGCCAGGAAGGCAGCCAGGGAAGAACACACTGAGCCTCTTATTACCGGCTCAATGCAGAGATACATATCACTGATGACTTACTACTTAAGGTAATAATATTATGTCAGTGCAAGTAGGATTCATAAAAATATGTGGAGGTTACAGAGTATAACAAACTGTAAAAAAAAGAAGAAAAATATATGAAGTATGAAACCTGCAAAAATTAGTAAATTGGATAAATACAGTTCTGGACACGCAAAAGCCAAACTTTAAAGTGTGTATGTTCCAGCAAACATGTTGTTATAATGGTGTGCCACTAGGATGTAATTACACTAGCATAGACTCTAATAAAAAAATCATGTCACAGCACACCATAAATCTGTATTTGTCAAAGATAAAATATTAAAATAGATGCAACTACTATCAGCTCGTCATAAGTGGTTGGGATTTTAAAGAAATAGTGGAGGATTAAAGAGTTAACTGAGAAACATACATTCCCAGATATTATCCACTGTACTATTTACTGGGAAGTGCAATAATAGAAAAGCAAACATATTTTCCGAAGTTTAACCTTCGACAAAGGATCCAAGCTTGGCTCTGCTGAACTGTGCCTTAAAATATAGACCATCCCTAGGAGAGCTGTTAATTAACATCAAATAGTAGCTAGAATATATTTCTTTATCAAATATGGCAAAAAAACATAATTGCCCCAAATTAATTAAAAAGTTTAAGATGAGATTTACATGCACAACAGCATATGGTAGGCTCAGAGGACTATCGTTACTGAGGAACCTACTCATATCCCTGTGAAACACAAGCTGTTTGAATTACAGTCTTTCAGGAAAAAGCTGCCATTTCCTCTTTATCCTTCGTGGGCGATAGGAAGGAAGAACACATAGCAGCAAAGCAAACATAAAGTGGAACAAGTGTAGAAATCTGTTTCTATCAGCTCTCACATGAAAAAGGAGTCAGCAGTTGTAGCAAGCAGAAAGGAAGAAGAAGTGCCTCTTTGGAATCTGCTCCTTCAAATAACTCTTGAAAGGGTTCCTAAGCGCTCTCTCAACAGTTAATACTGAAAATGCTTGTCAGTATAAAAGATTGTAATAAAAAATTAGAGGGTTAGATATTTTTTCTATTCATGTCAAGGATAGGCTTGCCATCCTTAAGAGTGGGCAAGGACTAGCTTCAAAGGACCACAGTGCCACAGGATAATCCAGGTGAGGAGAGAGCTCAGGAGGTGGCTGGTGCAAGACATGGCTTGTAGCAGGGTCAGCCATGGGGTCAGACCAGGCTGCTCAGGTAGGCAGGAGGCCTGCACAGCCCTTGGGCACTGCTCATCTGTCCTCCTGGGGAGAGATTTTCTAATGGCCAATCTTGGCTTCTCCTGTCGCTCAACTGCCCACTGTGCCCCATTGAGAAGATCCCAGCTCCCTGACAGCCCCACATAGGCACTGGAAGCTGCTGTTGGATGCCCCCAAGGCTCCCCCTTGTCCAGGCTGAGCCAGCCCTGGTGCGCCAGCCACTGCACACAGTGCTGGGAACCCATGGCATATCCTCCATAAGTCACATCATCAGAGTCTCTCCCATTTGCTGTTGTGTGTTCAGTCCCATTTGAATCATGAGCTCAGCTA
>JAWWES010000094.1:19343668-19354177 GCA_035583135.1 Lophotriccus pileatus | reverse complement strand
GGTAAGATTTTCAAAGCATATTTGGTCTCCCTGCCGATGTTTGTGCTTAGAATGGAAAGAGAACACTTGCAGTACATGGTAAAGCTCAAATACTGTATTAGTGTGTGTTTTCTTCCCTTTCACTTTTGTTTTGTAAACAGACTTATGTTGCTATGTTTTTCCTACCTTCCCTCTGTGTGGGCCCGAAGAAGAATGAAATAAGATGCAGGGAAGTTTCTCAGGTCACCACATTTTGAGTGCTTTTTACCTTACCTTTTATGGCCACCCCCACCTTCAGCATGGTGTGGTTTTCAGTTTGATGGGAGAATGATAGCTGGAAATGCAAGAATTAAGAAACTTATGGTTTTCTGTCCCGTCTAGAATGTGCAGTTCAATTCGTCTGGCTACTTGTGGCTTCGTTCTCAGGCAGCGGGGCGAGGAGCTGCCTTCCCAGGGTTAGACTGACAGTGCAGAGTTCCTCTGTCTGCAGCATTGTCCAGTGATGTGCTTGCTTTCAAAAAAGTAGATCCTATAAATAAGTTCATGTTGCAAGATTTATTAAACTATAGCAGTTAGGACTTCGTATGCCAAATGTGCCAAACTTTCTGGTTTTACATATCCAGAAATTTCACCAAAGACTCACTAAAGGTCGTGGGACACTATTTCGTAAGAGACAAGGAGGTCTACTTTACGGTGAAATGCTAGTAAGTTTTCAGAGTATGTTCTCATAAGTTTCCCATTTTGGTTTCATTCATTTTTGAGGGAAATAATTTGAATCACTGTCACTGAACTCACTTTCTACCTGCTACAGTCCAACTTAGCCAAAGTGTTGGAGTTCTCCAGTGGGTAAGAAGGGTAGGAATCTCTTCTTGAGGAGAAAGGCATGATTTGGAAGTGCAGTTTTCAGTATCTGTTAGTGATCTTTTTTTTTTTTTTTTACAAGAACTATTTTCACATAAATATAGTAACTGTTTATTAATGTGTAATAATAATGTTTCCTATAGACTCATTCATCTTCCTTTAGTTATCCTTTCCCCCAGAAGGTTATTAATGGATTTCTTTTCCTCAGATTTAAAATTGCTAACAGAAATATCCTTCAGTGTTTCAGAGCTGTTTTTGTTGTTGTTGTTACTCATTCTCTACTGCCTTTTTAAGTTAATGAGATTGCTGGGAAGGATTAAGTGAAAAGTAGTGAAACTAATTTCTGCATTTTTGGAAAGAAATGATGGACTAAACCTTTAAAAAATCCAAGGAAAAAATTTTTAATTGTTTTTCCATGTCAAAAATTATGATATAAGCATCAATTAGTATAACTACTGTTGAGTTACATTTTAGAAATAGAAAAAAATCCAAACATGTCTGACTTCCGTGCTTCATGCTAAGCTTCTATGCTTCCAGTTTTCATGGCTGAGAACTCATGAGAGTTGATATTTAAGGGTTATGTACAGGTGGGGCTAGTTATCTTTGTCCAACAGGAGAACTTGGTGTATAATATTTTGATTTTTTAATTTAGTATACACTACGCTTCAGAATATTTTCTGATGCGCAGCACTGAGTATTTGAAGTGAAATACTTAAGATTTTACAGTTTTAAGCTAAAAGTATAACATTCTTCTCTTGAACTCTGAAAAGCTGGAAGTAAAACTAGTAAAAAATGGTTATACCTTCTGAATTGTATCCACCTTTTTGAATATGTGCAGTTGTTTTAAGAAAGTGCTTGAGATGTTTGTTCTAATGGTGTATTTGTTCTAATGGTGTACTTGTTTGTTGTTCTGACCTTGGTTTTTTTAGAATGTGAAGTGTAAAGTGGAGCATGACCTTCCTTGGAGAGAACACTTGATAAGGAGTCTTTAGCCCATCTTTTATTTATATACAGAAAAAGACTCATAATCATCACGTTATCATAAGAAGCATGCCTATTGTTTATCTGTGGAGAGTAGGTGGCAGTAACACATGACACACTAAATGAATGAGACCTTGGCCCTCAGATGTGAAAATTTAACTGTTTATCCTTTATATCCTCCTCCTGAAATGGAAATTGTTTTATTTTCCATGTAATTGTCCATGGTGGAAGACATGCTTTATTTGTTAATTTCAGATCTGAAATATTTGAATAAAAGATGAAAAAGTTCATATACTTCATCACATAGGATTCCTCTGAACTAGTTATTACTGAAGTTGTATTTAAATTATTGGTAACCAGCACTGATACCACTTTTGATTGATGGGCTTTGCGCATTTTTACTTATTCAGTTCTGATTTTGTAATATTTTTTGTGGTTTTTCTTTTTTTTTCCGAGTAGCAGAAGATGGGGGGGAAAAAGTCACTGTGAGCAATAGCAACTTTACAAGTACAAGTTCTAAGACTGATAAAGGAGGTCATGAAAGAGCAATTGTTTGTAGTGGTAAAAATTAGTGAGAGAAGGATTAATTACATGGATTATTTTAATGGGACCAAAATATTTTCTTGACACATTTCCTTTCTGTGTGAGATTAAATTCATTCTGAACTTGAGACTTGCTATGTACGATTGATAAAACTATGAACATAACATTTGAAGTTGAAAAGCACTTGAAAAATCAAGCACTTTGAAAATCAAGACCACGTCAAGATAGCTTGGTCAAGACTGAGTATTTCAAAAGTATAAAGATTTCCCATTTTGCAAACCTTTTTGATAAATAAAAGTAGATTTTGTGAGTCAGTGAAATTGTTACCTGTCTGTCTAGAAAATGCTTAGTATTTGTATTTAGAATTCTGCAAATATCCATAGTCTAGAAAATTAACGGAGTGATTGTAAGACTCAATCAAGGAATTACACTGTTTACACCTTCTTCTTGATTGAGATTTAGTAAAGGGAAGAAAACCTTTTTGAGACTTTTTTTTTTTAAATAATGTTCCAGTTAAGCTGTTCTGGACTTGAAAAATTTACTGTCTTCTTAACAGAATTAATCTTAAAAAAAAAAAGGAGGGGGGAAAAATTCTCTACATATCAGTTAAAAGTGGCGTTTCAGTGAGACATGATTCTAAGTGTGTGGCCAATCAATTTGCTACTTATATATACTGTAGTAAAGTATTTCATAGCTTAGAAAGTTGGGTTTTTTTCCAAGCATGATGAAAGAGTAGTTCTTAAAATTTAATTAAGCAACTTACGAGAATTTATTTATTTATTTATTATTTATTTGTTTATTCATTTATTTATTTAGAATAACATTTTAAAATTGAACATTTATACTAATGTAAGTTTTTATGCAAAATAGGGATGGAGAAATAGAATAGAATAATTCACAGTATCTAATAATAGAATATAAGTATAGAATAGTATATAAGAATAGAATAATTCACAGTAGCTGTGGTTTTTTATTTTGACCATTGTGTGCAAAGGAAGAAAATACAGCCATCATTGCAGTATTGCCTCTTCAGAGATTTATTTGCCTTTAATTTTTATCTTGACTTCTGCTAAGTTGTGCATTATATTTGTAATCTGTATGTTCATCCCTTATGTATTTGCATGGGTGGATATATATATATAACTTTATAAATATGTATGTGTGCACACACATACTGCTGCATTCACCCATGGATAATAGCTGGTAATTAGGTGTACTTGTGCCCTTCCTGTAGGAAACATAGGTTAAATAAAGCTTGCACAAGTTGTGCAATGTAATGTGTCAGTCCTTATGTAGCTGTAGCAGAAACTACAGCAAAAACTTCTGTGTCAGTACATAGAAGAAATATATCAAGAAAGTTGAGTGTAAGGGAAATAATAGCTTTAGAGGTGCTGTGCCGTGTAAGAGGTCAAGACCTTTGCTTATTTGCTTTCCTTCTGTTGAGAGTTCCCTGTACCAATTTTGGATTTTGAGTTGTGTATATCAGGCTTTCACTTTGGAAAGAAATGAGAAGAGTTTATATAATTGTCCATACTATTGTCTGTTAAAACTCTGTGCTTTTAAAGCACTGTTATTGTCACAATATCTGTTAATCTTCTAAGAAATATTAATTTAGAAATAAGAGCTGACATTGGATTAAAGGAATGGGTAGAATTTATGTGCAGTACTGCAGTGCAAAATCACACTTATTTTCACAGGACTAAACATCTTTCACTCTCTTATTTCAGGCTTGTTTTGTTATGTCAGCAGCGAGATCCATGGTCATGCAGCTTGAACTAGTTCTATCTTGTTTATTTGTGTAACAGAAGAACAAAGCATTGTTTAATAAACATTCCAAGAACATGATAATATCACATTATCTGCTTGTCTCATTGTGCAAAGACAACTTTCTTGTAAATGTTCTAGGGCGTTCTTAAGGTGAAAGGCTTTTATGGTTTGCCAACGTCAGACATGGAGGCTCTGCTTGTTTCGAAAAGTCATCTTGAGGTTTTAATTTTTTTTTTTTTTTTTTTAAATACGTATTTGGGAACTCCTTCCTTGTTCAACTCTATGGCACTTTTTTGTGCCCCACCCCTGCCACCAGGGGCCAAGTAATGTACACAAAAATATGCATAAAAGCAATTCTTATGCTCTAAAATTACTTCTTGCCCCATGCATAAAAGAAGAGTAGAATTACCTCTTTTCTCACTTCCAGAGCTTACAGAAAAGCATTAGCTTCTGTCAGAATGAAAATGAGTGACATGAGCTGTCGTGGATAAGTCTTGCTGTAAAAATTAGATAAAGTGACTGGTAGGCAGAATTAATTTTTCTTACCTCAGAGACTGTTAGATTATGGAAGTTATTCCTTACTCCTCAGTACAGTCTTCCATTATATATTGTATGACCCATACAATTCCGCAGTAAAAAAAAAAAAAAAAAAAAAGAGTAAAATTAGCCCAGCAGTTAATTTTGTGGTTTGTTTTGGAGAAATGTCTTTATGGGATACTGCTGCTTGGAAATCTCATTCAAAGCTACAGTCTGAGATCCAGTCAGTGTTTAAGAGGATGTGACATCTCTGCACAGGTACAGGCGAGTAGTTGAGTTGCAGAGGGGACAGCAAAGAACCAAAGCAAGGACGCCTTCGAAGGAGGGGAATACTCAAGCTTCCCTCCTAAAGTGTCTGGTCAGTGTGAGATTTAATGGAAGTTATGGGCAGCAGTAGGAACTGACTGTTGCTGTTTCATTTGCCAGACAACTTAGTAACCTTCTTATTCAGACACTTTTTTTCACTGTAGTATGTAACTTCCTTATCCTCTGCATCCTTTGCCTTTTGTCTTTGAAAATGTGGTTCTCCTGCAGGCTAACATTAACTAAACATCAAAAATAACCTCCAAGTCATAATCCTTCTGCTTGGCTGTAGTTATATTTGGAAGCTCTTTGAAAAGACCTTTTTTCTTTTTCTTCCTTTCTACTCTTTGGGAACAAATCAGCTCTTCAGGCTTGGGAGCTAGTCAATGATACTGCAACTTATTGGGCGTTGGGGAACCAATATGACCAAGAGTCTAATCCCTCTGAATAGACTGATGTCAGAAGTGGTTATTTTTTTTTCCCAGAATATCAAATTTTTTGGATAGTATGGAGAAATACCAGAACATAAGGGTGAATGATTGTATTTTTCTTTCAGAAATAAGATTTTGAAAGGGCACTTCTCTCACCACCACCTTCTAACAAGTGAACTTAAATTGTTAGAACTGAGAACTACTAGGATGAGAATATACTCCCTGACTTTTCATCAGAAAGTTCATCCCCAATTTGACAAAGTTGTTTTTTTTTAATACACAACATATGAGTTTGGGTGAGAAATTACTATTAAACATAAAATAATAGCAATGATTCAACATAGAAAAAGAGAGGGGGAGCCATAGCTCTTGTCTTGTGTTCATGAAGGGGACAGTTTTGGGCAAGAGCAAGTCTAGAATACCTCTTGCATATCTCTTTAAGCTACTAGGAACAGATTGTTCACCCAGGGGGTGTATGGACACTGGAACAGGCTCCCCAGAGAAGGGGCCACTAAGCCTGACAGTTCAAGAAATATTTGGACAACACTCTGTGGCACATGGTGTGACCCTTGGTGAGGGTCCTGTGCAGGGCCAGGAGTTGGATTTCGATGATTCTTATGCATCCCTTCCAACTCTGCATATTCTACCACACTGTTTTAAGTCCTTGTTCCCGATACGTTGATGAACATACCGGTTCCTGGAGACTGTAGTGTATAGTGTTTGAGAGTTACTGTAGCATTCTTTCAGTGCAAAATGTCAAGTGTACTCAGGACTATTTTTGTATGGTAAAACCGATTGAGTTCTTGATCCCCGTAAAATGGTTAGTTTATGAATTTCAGGATCGCTGTTAGTGGTGTGTTACTACAAGACCCAATTGCAAGGTGGTGCACCTTGGTTGGGGCAATCCCCAGTATCAATAGAGGCTTGGGGGTGAACAGATCAAGAGCAGCCCTGCCAAGAAGGACTTGGGGGTGCTGATGGAGGAGAAGCTGGATATGACCGTGCAATGTTCCGTTGCAGCCCAGAAAGACTGCTGTGTCCTGGACTGCATCAAAAGCAGCGTGGCCGGCAGGGCGAGGGAGGTGATTCTGCCCCTTTGCTCTGCTCTGATGAGAACCTCACTTGGAATACTGTGTTCAGTTCTGGGGTGCCCAGTACAGGAAGGATGTTGTCCTGTTCGAGCAAGTCCAGAGGAGAAACACTAAGATGACTACCGGGATGGAACACCTCTTCTGTGAGGAAAGGCTAAAAGAATTGGGAATGTTCAGCTTCAGAGTGACCTTATTGCAAGTGACCTTCCAGTTCCTGAAGGGAGCCTACAGGAAAGATGGGGAGAGGCTATTTATTTACAAGGACACGCAGTGACAAGATAAGGAGGAATGGCTTCAGATTAAAAGAGAGTAGGTTTAAATTACATATTAAGAAGAAATTGTGAGGGTGGTGAGGTACTCGAACGGGTTGTCCAGAAGATGGATGCCCATCCCTGAAAGCATTCAAGACCTTTTTTGGGTGGGGCTCTGAATGACCTAGGGTAGTGAAAGGTGTTCCTGCCCATGGAAGGGCGGTTGGAACTAGATGATCTTTAAGGTCCCTTCCAAGCCAAACCATTCTGTGTTTCTCTTCAGTGATTGTGGTGGTATGACACTGTGATTTCAGGCTTGCCTCTGAAGTTAGAAATGAAGATACTCAGATGTGAGAAATACAGAAAGCTTGTGAAGTTCTGATGAGGCCTAGAGGGGCATACAGCAGAGCAGGTGGGCTTCATACAGTTTTTGACACTTCAGTCTTTTATATACATTTTTAATAAAGCCATACCTATATTTCTGTGTCATGTCTTTAAAGTGAAGCACTTTTTTTTAATTGTGTTTGTTTCCTTAAAATTGTCTCCATACAAAATGCTAAATTCAACAAAATGGCTTAGGGAAAATTTGTTTATATGGTAATTCTGAATAACCTTTTTCTGGTGAACTGTTGCCTTAACCATTGAGTCACCAGGTAAGATGGTTTTTAACTGAAAAAAAAAATGTTCTGTGATGAACAGGTCCAAAATTCATGCCATCACAATATGAAAATAATCATTTTAGCATTTGAATGAAAATTACTACTAAATCTCCCATCTCAGAGTGAGTTTTTAATTAAGCTGCTTTGGAACCTGCAGTTTAGTATGTCCATTTGTAATAAATGCTGCTCTTTTGACAAGAGGAATTATACTCCTTGAACCTCTTCTCAAAGTTGAAGAGGGGACAGGACAGGAAGGGGCTCAAAAACCTGACTAATAATAAATGGTCATGAATAAATATGTAGTTATATTTAGTCTACAGAATTACAGACAGCATTTTCAGTTGTCAGGTTATTTAAAGGGTGCCTGGTATTCTGCTAGTTGCAGTGATAGCTGAATATTGACAGAGAGTGATTACAGTCGTCTGGGTAAGATTGTTTTGTGAAGCATCACTTCACCCTTTGTGGGGAAAAATGTCTTTGGAACAAAATCTCCATATTTTTTATTTTATTTTAGTGTTTGTAATGGTATAAGAGTCTAGGTCAGGCTTGGTAAAAGTATGCATTCACATTTCAAATTTGGAAATCTAGCATTCACTTTCTGCATTTTTTCAAGTAAACAGTTTTTATTTAATATACTTGATGTTAGTAGGGTTAGTTGTGATGATCGTGGTCATTTTTACCAGTATCTGGAAATCTTCCACCTCCAGTTTTTGTGAGACTGCCATTGAATCTTTTAGCCAATTAAAATGGCATTTTTGAGCCATTTATCATTCTCTTGTTCTCTAACAGAACACTGTTGTTTGTGCTCTTTATTTTGTTGCTTTCTAACTTTTTAATGAATGTACATTCCTTATTCTAGACTTTCATTCTTGAATGCTGCATTGCTGTGCTAATTGGATGATTCTGCTCACTATTGTTCCCACAAGTTTCTCCAGTGTTTAGTCTTTCTCTTCATTTAATCTGTACTTAGTTTCTAATAAAACTTTCAAGAAGATGGGAAGAAATTTGTCTCAGACATGGCAGTACTCAATGAACTGACTCTGTGAGGGTCTTAGAGACATTATAAATGTAAGAGAAAATAAAATTAATGCTAGTAACAGGAGAATCAAAAAGCCTGAGAGCGCAGTTTTGCTTTCGTATAACTAACCTTCATTTCCACACTAAATTCTTTGTACCATTTTAACTCCTTGATTCTATTCCCCCTTTTCAAAAATTTCAAAAACTTTAAACAGCCTCTCAAAGTTTCTGTCTCCAATGTTAGAAATATATTACTTTTTCCTACTTTGCAAGAACTTCCTTTCATGCTTTTTCTTCTAGAAGTTTTCATGACTCTCGTCCTTTTTTTACCTCTTCTGTCTATCTGGAACCCCTGTTTGCTTGTTATACAAGTGTTATGATGCACTTCTAAGCACTGTGAAAGAGTCCTTTGCCACTACTATGGCTTGATTTTAAACTGTAGACATCTTTTATCTCTGTAAATACTTCTGTACTTCTGACAATACTGTGTTTTACATGGATAGGTTACATGGACTATACTGTTTCATACTTCACTGATATGCTGTAAGTAGCCAAAGCTTTATTCTTGTTTCTTTTTTGAACTTTCTTATTTTTTTTTTATTTTAGGCATATGCATCAGGATGTGATATTGTCGTACTGGGGACTGACTTTGAAAGATTACAGATAATCCCTGGAGCAAACCATGGGAACATTCAAGTGGGATGTGTGGACTGTTCAATGCAGCAGGGGAAGGTATGTAGAACAGCGTTTCTAATAGTGTTCTGACAATGTAATGTTAAGCACATTCTCAGGAGCATGGATACTTGTTAAGGCAAATACCCTACAGGGAGTAGCAAAGTGGCTGATTACTTTCTGTCTTGTAGTAAGCAGCACAATGAATGTGAAATGGGTATGAGATTGTAGGAGATATGTAGAACTGCACAGAAGGCCACATATATAGGGCTGCATAGAGAACATGGCAAGAATTTGGGTAAAAGATGACTGTGTTGGAAGCAAAGGTAATTTATTCACTATGGCTTTGCACTAATGGGCGTGTCATTGACATGCTTTGATACGTTCGTGGCTGGCAGCAGATGAATGCTTCCACAAAAATCACTTTCAGATCATCCAGAAAAATGGCATCCGTTTCAATCAATTCATAAAGGCTTAAAATTGCTATTGGACAGGATTTGCTTTCTTGAATTCTTAGCTTTTCTTTTTCTTATGTAGGTAAACTTAATCAGAAATGTATTTTAGGCAGTATGGGGTTTCAAGTCCATTTAACAGAGCTCTTTCCTAATTTTTCTGCCAGAGTAAAAAAAAGAAATAATTATGTCCATCGTGATGTCAGTGGGATTAAGTATTGACCAATTCAGTAGGAACTGGTCTGAAGTATCTGCGTAAATATTTGCTCATATAAGAGGGGTTTTCTACCTTCTTTATTTTCTTAAGCCTGTCCTAGCATGGAGATAATGTTTCTTCACATTACTACAAGCCTTATGAGTTCATGAGAGCTTTGATCAGGTTCTGGTGTCCATCTTGAGGCAAGACCTCTGATGGAAACCAGTTCATGTTTACATGGGAAGTCTATGCTAATGAGTCCCATTCCCTGTTCCTGCTTTTTAGAGATTGAGTGATGAACTCTTGCAATGGTAGGGAAGGAACATAAATGAAAATTAGGAAAGTGTTCTTCTCTGTGTCTCTAGTACCTCATAGCCATAAAGTCTGCCTAGGGTTCTCCACTGACTGCTGTTAATTAGAAACTTGGTTTTTGAGTTCACTGGGCATATATTAAGAGATGGTGAAATACACATGCAGATCACACATTGCAGTTAATCATAAAAGATATTTCTGTAAATTTGCAAGGTCATCTTGACTGCATGATATTAGTTATTTTATTATTATTATTATTATGCATTTAAAGGACAAACTGTCCTTGAATTGTAGATTAACATGTGAATATATCAAACTATGAGGCTTACTAAACTTCAGGGAGCCTCCGGTGGTCTAGTGGTTAAGGACGTGGTGCTGTCACTGCCGAGGCCCAGGTTCGATTCCTGGTCAGGGACCTCCCCGGAGAAGGTCACTCTGAAAACAAACCTACGTCCTG
>JAWWES010000094.1:19309079-19343568 GCA_035583135.1 Lophotriccus pileatus | reverse complement strand
GCGCAGGCTCGAAGGCCTTGTCTGCATATGCGGGTAAGGACCTTCCCCGGCTCTTCGTTCGCGAAGACGGGCCATTTTTTACTAAACTTCAGAATTTTTTTGTTTCTTGAGTAGACCTATGAGGTCATTGTGATTCTGCAAGCCTTTATTGTTTGCTGTCAGCAAACTGCATGTATTTGCAGAGTACTGAAATACTAAGCACCGATTGGCTAGGAATTTGCTTATTGACCAGACTGATCAGTGCATTTCTAGTTCACTGTTGTAAGGTTGGAATTTCTTCTTACACCTTCTTCATCAGTACTGACACACAGATTTCTCTTTGGCTTACTAAACAAAATGTTGGACAGCTGCAGCACTGACCATTTTTGTGTTCATTTTCTGCACCTGCTTCAACATATCATGTCTTCATGGTGCTGGGGACACTGGATGTGGTACTCCAGGTGGTGTTTCACTGAAGCAAGGATTATCACCTCCCTCACTCTACTGGCCCCATTCTTTTGATGCAGTCCAGCACGATTGGCTTTCTGGGCAGCAAACCCATGTTGGTGCCTCATGTGCAATTTTTTTCCCACTGGTATCCCCCAGTCCATTTCTGCATGGCTGCTCCCTTAATTTCCCTAGTCTGTGTTGATAGTCAGTATTGACTGACTGAGGTGCAGAACCTTACACTTGGCCTTGTTGAGCTAGATGTGGTTCACATGGGCTCCCTCCTGAAGTCTGTCATGGTCCCTCTGGCATCCCTTCCCTTTCTCCAGTGTGTCAACTGCACCACATGGCATGGTGTGGTCTTCAGACTTGCTGACGGTGCGTTCAGTCCCACTGCTCTTGTCATTAGGAGTGACTTACAACTCAGTAACGCTTCCCTGCATATCTCATTGCTAATAGCACAACTTGGGACTACTTTAGACCTTTGTTTGGTGTCTGAGTGATTATTGTTGTAGTTTGGAAAATTCTTCACCATGTCATTATTCTTTTTGGCAACATCTTCTCAGTGAGGACTAGGCCGAGTGACTGTATCATTATGGAAGCCTATGTAAAGTTTAAGTGGGTAGCAGTTGCTCTGGCCACTGTATGTTTAGCATTTTGGAATGCTAATGTTCATTTGTCTTAAAAACCCACGAAACAATAAAATCTGGAAAAAGTGTCCACATTTGCTGTTGGATGTGGAATGGAATTGATAGAGAGTAAGTGAGGTAGTTAAAGAGAATTAGAGAAGGCAAATACTAGTCTGAGATGGAAAATGCCTGAAGAAACTTTTTCCTTGCAAATGTGACAAAATTATTCTTGGCATTTTTGGGTCAGGCTGATGTTTAGGTTGTTAGTGGGATAGAAATTTATTTAACTATCTGCTCTTTTAATGCAGAGGGTTTCTCTTGAAGCTATGAATCTATGGATTTTAGGATTTAAGTCAATCTATACCTTTGTACAGATCTGTATATAAACGATCTGTAAATAACAATGAGTATGAAAGTTTAGCACTTTTTTTTTAAAAGCTTTTTGTGGGTGATATATGACTCTCTTCTTTTTAAAAGAAAGCTATGAATACTTTCTAAGTCTGAATTTTACAGAAATAGGAAATTGACAATTACAGCAGATCATAACTGTAGATGTTCTTTTAACAGCAAGCATCACTTCAGAATGCAGGATGTCCATTATGCATGATGTATGCAAACTCCTTAATTTTTCTAAATCTGTATTTCATGTAATTTTAGGCAATATGTCCTTGTGACAGCACACTCAGGCTCTCTGCCTGGGATCTTTAACATACATTTGGCTTGTTTTGGCTCTTCCTAACAAGTCTTTTAGGCTTGCTCTTATATAGATCTCTTCTGATCAAATACTCTTAATTTTGCCCTAATGCAAGTTTTGGGTGTCTGGTAACCACTGATGAAATAAGACTTTGAACTGCCAATTAAAGCTGACCATATTGCAACTGTTCTCTGCATTGGATGTTTTGCTTGTGTGTTTTGGGTCTTCTGAATTAACTTGCTATAAGGCAGCATGTTCTAATGCTAGGGAAGTGCACAAAAGCACCCTGAACCAGTACTGGTTCTAAGTCTGAGAAGGTGAACTCTGCAGAATTTTGAGTGTTTATTTAATTCAGTATGGAAAGAATATTGCTAATAATCTGACTTTTTTAGAAGAAAATCTCATGTCCACTTAGTGGATGACCTAGTCTTGTAGTTCATCATGATTAATGAGTAGGGATTATATTTTTATTATCAACACCAGTTCATGATTTTTACTAGATGTCCTTTTTCTGTTATCAAAAGGAAATACGGATATGAGCTTCAAATTTGTCTACAAGGAGGGTTAAAAGTAAAATCAACCATTTGCATTTTATTCATGTTCAATAGCTTGTTTCTTCTGTTTGTATGTACATATAAATATAAATTGCTTTAGATTGCAGCTTCTTACGGAAAGGTGATTTGTATCTTTGAGCCAGTCAGCCTCTTGAAGCAGAACAGCAGTCATCATAATGTAAGTACTTCATCACTCCTTGATTTGTTTGAGCAGTTATAAAGCCTGTCTCATTTTTCTGGTTTGCTTTAAAGTTGAAGATTTTTTTATTGTGTTCTTTTAATGCTAGAATAAAATTGAGACATAAGGTGGTTCTCGGGCAGGGAAAAGGGTGGGATAAGGACAGAGGGCTGTTATCTGAAATAGTTTTAAGAAAAAAGGTTTTACTACATTATTTCATAGTACTTACTTGTGTAACCCTGCCGTTCATAACCAAAGTATTTCAGAACGCAAAAAGACATATGCAGTTCTGTTCTGCAAATAGTGTAGCCATTACAATAGGAATTCCTTTTTGAACCTTTCTGATGTGTTTTACAGTTGTTACTTTAACTTTTGCTTGTGAAACTACATGCTTTTGGCAAAATCTATAATAGTTCCAAAAATCCGTGGCTTTTTTAGAATATCTGCCTGCATGCTTATATTTCACTGTTAGAGTGCTGAATAAGAACAATATTTATTCTCTTAGTGGTTTAGTGATTAACATCCAGAATCTTAGTTTCTAAGTGACAGTATGATGTAGAGCAAGTTACTTAACCATGCTTCTTACATGAAGAGTAATACTCATATAGTTAGAAGCATTAAATTCTAATTAAAGTCAGTTTGATTATATGAGTACTTTGACTTGCAGTTGCTCAAGGAGCTTCTGTCTCCCTCTTCATGGATTTGGTCTCTCCATTTGTATTAACAGATTGTTTATATGGCCATCTAGTGGATTGCCTTCTTTGTACTAACAAAGTCAGTCATGTGATTCTTGGTGTAGTTATAAGTTTGTGGTATATTATATATTAATTACATAGCAGGCATTGAATATATAAATAATAATTTACATCACTGAAAAGCAGTGGCATAAAATAATGGAAAACGTGAGTTCCTAAGCTCATATGAATGTTTTGGATGTACTACTCTCATTTTTGGGAATTGTAACCATTGAATCCATCCTGAATGTTTTTCTAGACTGGTAAACAGTACACTTAGCTTGAAACTTCAAAGTTAGTGTAGTAACTGTAGGCAGTAAAGGAAGAACTCATCATTCATGGCTTGCTTTCAAATGTTTATAATTGAAGAAATATTCTGTTACTTCATTCTTTCAGTTAGCTTCCCTGCAATAGTTTCCAGCATATTGTTCCAGGTTATTGTAAGATTGTGCCTGTTTTACATTTACCAGAATGTTCAGGTTCTTAAAAAAAAAAAAAAAAAGTAAGAAAGGAAGACTAGGTTCAGAAATGTTTCGTTTAAAGCCTTATCAGCAGATGCTTCTTTGTGTTTTCTACCAAACTTCTGAGAAATTGAGTTGTCATATTTTACCTTTCACATCTATTTGATGTGATATTTTTGGGGTGGGGGGGTGATTACTTTAAAAAAGTCTGTCTCTCAGAATTAAGAGAAAAACATGTTGGCTCAGTATAATTTTGAATAATGTGTTCAGTTTCTTCTGTGATTCAAGGCATCAAATCTTTTTAGTCTGCTATGGAAACAGACCAGAAAAATGTTTTGTGAATTTGATTCTCAATTTGTTCCAGTGAGTGAACTAAAAACTAAAGATAATTGACTGTCCTGTTATATATTAAAAAAGAAGGGGAGGAAGCATCCTATATGTTATCCTAACCTTATTGAAACCCTCTAATTCAACAGTGGCATGGATATCAAACACCAGGCTCATTTAATATGTTACATTTTTTATATATCTTTTATATGTTCCAAAATAAAATTGCACTTCCCTTCTGATGATTATGTATGGAATATTTTTCAATTTATATTTTTGAAATACGAAATTAGGAACTTCTATATATATGGTCATATTAGTGAAAAGATACTTTGTTTTAAAGACAGAATGAATGAATTTTTATTAGATAAGCAGTAACTTATTTTAAACATCCATAAAATTTGGAGAATGCGGTGAAGATGTTCTATTTGTATTACAAAAAGAAGGAAATGTTTTCATGCTCATGTTTGTGAATGCTTAAAATTTCAGGTGCTACATTATCAGTGGCAGAAGAGTGCTCAGATCACACTGGAAGCCATAGTACATAATCTAACGTGGGATCCCACAGGTAGGAATAAAATAAACATCTATCTATTTGATACTGGTTTCTTATGTAAGTTCTACCATTCTTTAAAGGACAAGGAAAGGATTTTTGTTTTGTCCTAGCATGATGGAGAACACCAAGTGGAGTGAAATCTACCCATTGTCACTTATAGGACAACTAAAATACTGAGTGCACCTATATGGTTTGACTGGATTATTCTTGTCTCAGCCGTTTCTAATGTTTATAACCATGGATTAAATGGTAGTGTTTGTTGAGAAAGAGGAGTGTCTACAGTAGGTGTTTCTTTTAGGGAATTGCTAAAATTTGATTAATTTTCACAGTTTGAACTGTAAATGCTCAAATCTATAAAAAAAGATCTAGAAAAGGTTTATCTGCCATATTTTGTTCTACAGTTTCAGGTTTGCAAAACTTTTTTTTCCTCTTTCTTTTTAAAGAACTCCTACTTTTTTGGAGTTAGATTGTTATAAATATTTGTTTTAGGTACTCGCCTGTTGACTGGTTCCACTTGTCTTCAACTTTGGTCAAATGTTACTTTGGAAAACTCTTCTGACAATGACAGTACAGAAAGGATAGATATTGGACTTGGAGAGTGGAGATGTATCTGGCAGTGCAAGTAAGAAATACATTTAAAACCAAGTAATTCCTGCTTCCTTGCTTATTCATTCCTTTCAGATAAAATACCTAATGTAGTTCAGTGAAATTACGTTGCATACTGTTATTTGATAAATGTTATTTATGTGTGATAAACTTGAATCATGTTTTCCTTGACTATGTGATGTTTCTTTCTTCTTACAAGGTAAGTTGTAATTGATTTTGGGGTAGTTCATGTTCTTAGACAGTTCTTCAGTTATATTGAACACTAGTAAAATACTGAGCAGAGGCTTAGTACTGAAACTGTCCCACTACACCCTGATCTTTTACAAAAAGTAAGGTGAAAGCTGCACAATTGAAAATTATTGTGCTATACTTATTTGTATTGTACAAATAAGCTTTCTTCTGTGTTCTCCCTCCTTTCACACACCTTTTACTTTTTCTGTGTTTGTTGTGGATATTTGGAACAGTCATGCCAAGGTTGATACATTCTAGTTTACTGTGTCTCTGAATTCTCTTCTTGTATTTATGTTGATTTTAATATTTGTGTCTGTGTATTGGTACATTTAGAACAGTTTTAGTGTAGTGCTTCAGTTTATAAGACAGTTTAAATGGTGGTACTTCTTGCTATAGGAAGAGTTTTCTAGTGTCTTGGGTGTACTGTTTGCTTGGGAGCACTGTTCACTTGGCAGTCTCCTAGATAAGTTTCCTGAAGTGACTGGCTGGATGGGCTCACTTGAGGTTATGCTTCATAAACCTTTTAGCATTGCTTGGGCAGTTCTCTGGATGAACCAGAACATCTTTTTTTAATCCTTCAGTTGTTCCTTTTTCTCTGTAGTTGAACTTTTATCAAGGATATGTTTAAAATGCCAAGATCATCCAAATGACAGCTGAAACATTTCTCTTTCTTTACAATGAACTTTCTAAATATAAGAAGTTGAAGATTTACTCTGTTTATTATGTTTATTTATTATTTTGTTGCTTATCTCTCATCCTAATAAGGGAAGAAGTCAGCCTGTAGATGGAATGCCATAGGGTATGGCTTTAGAATCTGGTGTTGTGGTACCAGTAGTCAAAATCATACAGGTAGTGCTTTTCCTCTGTCTCTTCTGTAATAGATTTTGCATTTGTGTCAAGTATGAAAACTGACAGAAGTCATCTTAGCTCTCCACCTGTTTTTCTCTTTAAAACTTTTTGTTGGAGACAGAGCTAAGTATTTTCTTCTGTGAACCAGTAGGTTCTGGGAAGGGTCAGCATAACTTGCCTTCTCTGTTCATCTTTTATGCCTGTATGTTTTCTGGCATTTTTACTGCAGTTAGATTTAAAATAGATTTTTCTTAAGGGGAAGTTTGCAAGACAGTGATTTTATGTTACTACCCTTTACCAGAATAATTTTTATTGTCTGAAGGAAACATTCCCAGATGTCTTCGTATTTGCCCCAGTAGGAGAATTTTGCTTAAACCTGAGTGGATTTCTTTGATACATGGCTCTTGTAATTGCCTTGCTTTTGTTACTGCACACAGTAAACACATCATGCTTTTGTTGACCTATTGGCCAACTTAATCCTTCCTGAAAAATAGGCCTCAACAACTTGTTATACAAATTAATAAAGTCAAGATGAAAATGTACACTGTATTTGTGCAGCACAATTAAATTCCTGTATGTTCTTGTTGCCATTAACAAGCCTGTCACTTAGGCAACAGCTCAGTGCTTCCAAACCTGTAAAAGGACCTCATTTATTAGTACTTCCAATTAAAGTAAAACACTACAGAAATGAACCACATAATTAGGTTTAGAATATATGGCATCTTACATCATTCTGACCATTCATGTAAAAACTACTTTCATATCCTTCTTCATTTTTCTTTTAAAACCTTTTTGTTTTATGGAGTTGTAATTTTAGGAAGTATGAGAAATGGAGCTGTCTTTCAGGTAAGTTGGAAGATAATATGGGAAAACAGACACCAGTTTGAAATCCAAATGATTGCAAAGTAGAAGTAGAAGACTCTCATTTCTTAGCGGCTGTTTTTCTTTTATGATATTTTTGAATATTGGATACTGTAGTACCCTCAGCTTTTCTGGTTTTCTTGTGTGACCACAACGATGTGTTGCACATGAGTTTACCTTCTAGTCCTTTTGGACTTTGTTAAAACTTAGTTGTTTTGCAAAACGCAATGTACACTGATATTTAAGAATTAAATGACTTTCCTAAATTCAAGGAGAAAAAATCTGTTTAGAATTCTAAAAAAGTTTTAAAAAATTTTTCTCTTTTTGTCTTCTTATCACAGAACTGCTTCTCAAGTTTGTTTAATGAAATTCTCACCAGATGGGGAGTTTTTTGCAACTGCTGGAAAGGTAAGCTATTTTTTTCCTAATAGTATTGTACCAATTCAGATAAGCTATGAAAGAAAACAAACAAAAATATGTAAAAAAAAAAAAAGGCAGCTATTTAATAAAAAAAATATTTTTTTCTATTTTTGGCATATCTGTCTATCCATCCTTAAGTTTTGACAAACAGGAAGTTGGGAGAAAAGCAGTTTGAAGTAGGGAGGCAACACACCAAATATTCATTGCTTACTATTTTAAAACACCCATTTTTAATTGGTACCAAATTATAAGACATCAGAAAAAGAAGAGTTGGGGAATGGAAGAGATGTGTGGATGCGATCGCTGCTGGATATCCTTATAGTGATGAAATACATTCAGGATTTCACTATTACCGTGACACCATTAATAAAAAGGAGCACTTTTTTGTTTTTGTGCAAAGATGTCTGTATGCCTATTTGCGTACATAGAAGAGAATTCACATTCTCCTCCATGGGTGTATTCACACATCATTAATGTCCATGTTTGGGGCCAGTCTTACAGATTACTTCTGTGTGCAGCATTGGGTAGTTTAACAGCAAAAGCAAAACCCCTTGGCAAAATAAGCAGAAAAAAATAAGACAAAAAGTCAGTCTTGTCTTTTCTCTTCCCGAAACAAACTAATCTTTTATTTATACTGCAAAACTTGTTGTTCAGGTTTTGTAAGAGAATAACGTCCTAACAAGTCAAAGCAGGAAAAAAAAATCAAGTTCATGTACAGGATAAGTGAACAAATGTGACAAATACGTGTGAGAATTTTTATTACTTGTTAGGGAATTTGAGTGAGATTATTCTGCAGATAATACTGTTGTCTTTATTTGAGGGGAGAGTCACGCTGACATGGGTCAAAAAGTTAGAATAAGAATGTCCATATCCATCTTATTAGAATTTACAAAATTATCAAAGTAGATTGTGGAACAAACATACTGGTTTAAGATTATTGTTTTGAAAAAAGTAACTGAAAACTTGATAGTATAAGCAGTTTTAGCACAGGTTAATAGATGAAGGTAGGCATTGAGTTTGTGCTGCCAACTACAGAACCTAGCAGAGGCTGAGGAGTTATTAGAAAGGAAACAAAATGGTAGTATGTAAGATTAATTGGGGAAATGCAGTTGCTGAGATTAGTGAAAACCTGGTTTAAGCATCACAGAATCCTGAGCAGTAGTAACTTGACAGAATGAGTTTCAGACTGAAGAATGAAAGACAGTTTTGCAGTCTGGTCTGGTCTGTCTTGGAAGCATGAATGAAAAATTAGCGTATACCTGTAAAGAATGGTTAGAACAGTGTTTGATTTAGTAATAGCATGGAACTTTGTTGTTTGGATCATCATGTGCCTTAACACGTGTGCCTTAATAATGCTTGAAAAGCAAAGATTCAAGGATGGTTCAGTCTGCAAATGAACCTTGCTTTTGACAGGTAGTTGTTGTGCATATTTTCATGATTCACTTCGGTGCGTCAGGAACAGATGAGTAATGCACATCTTGATTAGTTGTAGGTGTTTGTTTTTTGCTTTAAACTTGCCATTTCAGGTCCTCATGCTTGCTTGGAAGAGTAACTTTTAAGGCGTTTGCTATCTTTAAAGAGATAAAGATGTAACAAATCTGTAAAATAACCTAGATTTCTTTTTCTAAGGAAACTATATTCCAGTTGACTAGCTTTCAGCATACTAGACTTTCTTGATGATAAATTATATTCTGTATAATAACAAAGAAGCAAATTCTAATGTTTTTTTTGCTTATTTGGATGTCACATTGTTTGCTATATGTTCTATGGTGCCTTTAGCCATTTACTGACTGAAAGAGCCATTCCAGCCGTGTTTCAGATAACTATTACTTACAAAAATTGTCTGAGTACATGTTTTATTAAAAAAAAAGTGTTTTGTTATTGTCAACAATATAAACTATATGTATTATACTTTTTTCATGGGTAGGAGTTAGTATTTATTTTATAAATCAAGTTTTAATGGATTTAATGTTATAATTTGATGGAATTTTGGAAAAATGAGTTAACCTGCAAATAGCTTCTGTAGAGGTAATACTCTTGCAGTATTTTTGACCAGAATGTCTTATGTCCTGTTGTGTTATCTTACATTATAAACTCATGCAAAGCAAAATTACTGAATAAGTAAGGAAAATTTAAAAAGCTGGAAAATTAATAACATATTTTTTACCATAAATGCCTAAGTCGGTTACCTACCTGGACAATATTTAAAACACATCTTTGTTTCTGTGTCTTATTTCTTCATTTAACTTTTTATGAGGGGCAGTGCTGGTGAGCTGATGACCCACTGGGGTCATTGTTTGATACAGTATTTCAATGCCATTCATATTTAATAGCTGATCAATAACAGGAATCTAGATTCAAATTAATCTATCTAGTCCTTGAAGGCATATTCAATTTATGTGTCTATCTGACAAAAGCAGATTGAGCAGTACTGAGCTTGATTTTTGATATGTCATCCATGACCTTTGTGTGTTTTCCTAACACTTAAATTTGTGCCGGGGAATTTTGGCTGTTTGCTGCCAAGATATGATTACTTGTATTAACATTTGGATACCATTTAAAGCTCATGGAGCTTGAATTTTTGTGGTTAAAATTTGGCAGCTAATCAGGAGGACCAAAATTAAATCCTGTTAGTAATGGCAAGCAAGTTAAATGGAAACTCTGCTACTGTGTTTTCTTTAAGATCAAGTTTTGAAGTTATATTTACTGAACTTATTTCTGTAATTTGTACTGATTTTGTTTCTCTGTGATCAGAAAAGTGTTTTGCTTTAAAGAAGAATGAAACCTCAAGAGACGTACCCAGAAGTACTTGAAGTGTGTCAGACTCTTATGGAAGGTAGTTTTATTTACTGTCTCTTTTTTTTTTCTTTCCACAGGATGACTGTCTTGTGAAAGTATGGTACAACACAGGGAGCTGGCGATCAGCCATAACACCACCTGGTGCCAATCCTGAAAACCAAGCAAAGGAAATTGATTTTTCATTCGTTTATTTGGCTCATCCTCGGTCAGTAAATGCATTTTCATGGAGGAAGACCAGTAAATTCATGCCACGGTCAGTAGTTCTAACAACATGAGGTTCATAAGTTGCCCAAAAAAACCCCCGAACTATACAGTCTTCCCAGCTGTACAGTCAATTGTGTGGTTTACTTCAGTTATTAATTTTATACTGTTTGTGTTCTTGAGAGGTAAGCATCCTCTTACCCGGAAAAGAACTAGAAAGTTAAAAAGGGCAATTCAAGTAAAATAATAATTTGGAACTGATATCTTAGGTTTGAGCTTTTTTGGGGGTATGTTCTGATGATTCAAAATGACCTGTCTCTAATTTCCACCAGTAAATTGCAGTCTCAAACTCTGCCCTGCAACCAGTTTTTGGCTATATTATTCCAAATAGTAACCAAATTTGCATACCCTTGTGTGGAGCAAATTTATGCCGTCCTTTATACCACCCTTTAAGCAAAAGATGCTTCATAAAGCTATAAAACTATAGTTCTTAAATCACTTCTGAAAATCTATCTGCTCTGTGATTCCATGTATCTTTTGAGCCTTAGATAAAGCTAAAGTGGACTGGAAACCTCATGGTCTGCATAGCTTTTTTAAGTGTCTAGTTTAGGGTAGTTGGATTTTTTGGCTATATATGTAACACAAATTGCATCTGGAAAAATAGTAATTAAGGAAAAAATTGTAGCTGTTGTATCCCTGGTATGACTTGGTTTTAAGTGGTAGATTACCGGTAAGATCTGAAATTAAGAACAGGTATCTAGAATGTTATTAGGTTTTCATGTGAGCAGCCTTAAAAGGAAAAACATAAATTTTACTATTACAAGTATGAAGTATTCTTTAAATTGAAATCCATGATTTGCTGTTGCACTGTTGTGTGATGAAGTTTGAGTAAATTTCTAGTCAGATACTTGAAGAGATTAGAAAGCCTTTGATACATCATTTGTTTTCTTAAGAATGTAATGATAAGTTTTTCTTCTGTTAGTATGTTTAAGTTCCTTGTGCAATTCCAAAAAGGGTTTGGAACTGTTGGTTTATTTTGATGCTATGTAATAGTAAGCAGCTTTTTTATACCTTAAATTTTCTTTCTTTAGTGGTGCTGTCTGCAATGTACTCCTGACTTGCTGTAAGGATAATGTTTGTCGTCTCTGGGCAGAGACTTTGTTACCCAATGACAGTCTACTGTATGGTGGAGGATACAGCAATTGGAGTGAAGCTGTGAACTTCACAAATGACTTCAAGAGAAGTATTTCAAGCAAAGAAAAAGTACAAAGTGCTTTAGAGGTAAGAACTGAAATGGAACAGTGAGAATAAACACTTGTACAAACATGTAATTTCAGACACGTTTGTAATTATAAACTCAGACTTGTATCATAAACTGAAATCCTTCATACCACAGATGAGGATAAAATACTATAAAAGGATGAGTTTCTTTGAAATCTTCCTTGGAAAGTCTAAGCTGACAGCTCTCCTACTGAACTTTTCACATTAGAAGACACACTGTTCTAAAGTCCCAGCAGTCTATTTTGGTCTGGTGACTGAAGAAAAATGCTTTGCAGTATCTAGTTCAAAGGGCTAGGAACAGTATGGAGCACATGCTGTATTTAGGTTGTGTGAAACCCAGGAGTGATGCTGCCTCAAAATGTATAGTAGGGGCTCACTTATTACCTCTGAAGTTGTGGGATGTTCTCTGACTTCTGCAAGTGGAAAAACAGTGGCCATATGGAGGGAAGAAAAACAGCCTTTCTTCTGTAGTCCTCAAGTAGAGCAGATTGCTTGTAAACTTTAAGGCAAATGATCCTTGCCCGATAGTGTTTTCTAACCAGTGGGAATCAGGAAAAGGTGAAGCAGTAGTGGTCTCCTGCAATTATGTAGAGCTTATGTGGTCATCGTGCTTTTATCTTAATGGAGTGACACATTTTTCATGCTTATAGTGCTTTCTTAGCACATAAGGCATCCATGAAAAATATGACAGACTGAAAGGCACAACACAGCAAAGAAAACAGTCAAAAGATGGGAGAGAAAGGGAAAGTTGGAGACAGTTCTGTGCTGAAAATAAGAGACAATGTTGGAGATCAGAAACACCAATTATATGAGAATTGAGAAAACACTGTTTTACATCGGCACTGCTGCATTAAGATGCAAAACACAGCAAGTGACAAGGAATGCCAAGGGTGTAATGCTGCCCTTAGTACAAACTGTGTATCTTCATCTACCTTTATGTGCTTATGTAGATGCCTACAGCACAATGGGCTTGAACTAAGTGAATGTTAAAAATCAAATATTACTTTTTCCCTTGGACACATATAGAACTCATTGAGCCCTTATGAAGTGCTGATCTAATTAGATCCAAAGTCCGAATCCAATTTTTCAGTCTTTGAAATGCGGCTACTGAAATTTGCTGCTTTGTTCAGAATCCTGAATAAGCATGGTATATGTTTATGAAACACAATAGTATATTCTGTTTAAGTGTAAAGACTGTATGAACATTGTCTGCACACAGGAATATGAAGTAGTTACTTATGTGAAGGTGTTTTATGTACCTTCATAAATAAATCTGAAGGCAGCGGTATCTTTCTACTGGAGACACCACTCAAACAGTGTAATTTTGCAAGAAACTCCACTGATTCTTTAAAGGAGCTTTTAAACTGAGAAATAAAATTCACTGGTTTCTAGAAGACCACTTACAGATGGAATCTGCTTTTTCTTTTTGAAAGGAATTTAAATGACACCTTATTCTTCATGCAGTTAAACCTGAGGCACTTCCGACGAGGAAGAAGGAGGTCAGGTGCTGTTGTAGCACATACTGGATATGCTCTGCATCAGCAAGATCCCCATGAAGTTCACAGGAACATTCCTCCTCATGCAAATGCCCTTTGTCACTTCCACATTGCTGCCAGCATCAACCCAGCCACAGGTAAGAAATGCGGTCAATCCGTGCTACAAAGTGAACTGCAATTTCTGTTAGGTATGTGTTCTCTGTGGAAGCATAACAAATATATTTGTACAATATTTACATGATCATGCAAAATTGCTAGTATGTTTGTTTCATTTATGCGTGAAAGAACCTTCTACAGTAATGAAATTATTTGAATAAATTTTCTCTGCAGTAATCCTGTTTTTCATTTTGTCATCTTTTGACTGAGATTCATAGTGGTCTAAGATAGAGTAAGGTAAGTATTTGTAACTGGAGCTACAATTTGCTGTGAATTGTGTGTGATATTGGGAGTGCACTGATAAAATGAAAAAATTCCAAGCTGATTAAAATCAGTCTGTGGCACTAAGTGTGTGGAATAACCACATGTTGCAGTACTTATTTTCTGTCTCTGAATGAAACAAAACATGCCTTCGTCTTGCATTTCATAAGTTTTAGTACTGTCTAGCACTCAAACAACATGTTGATAAGCATTGAGGAAACTTCTCTATAGTTGCTAGTATTTCTGTCTTTATAAGCTTTGTGTATGCTGAAAATGAAGAGCCTGTCTGCTTATTGCAAAACTGAGTAAAAATGCAGTATTAAATGACCTTTCATTAAGGTTTTACTGCTGGTATGTGGTTTTCTCTGTCTAGGCTTAAAGAATAAATGTATTACGTAATTCTTACCTTAAACTAGTTAAGCTCTGTCTTACAGTATTTTAAAATTGTTTTTCTGTTCCTACTGCCCTTTGTTTGAAAGGCCAATTTTGTGCTAAAGGTATTCATGATGAGTTTATATTTGTAGCTGTACAGTCTTTGTTTTGAATTGATTGTAAAGAATAAGTGGTTTCCATTAAAATTGCTGTGCTAGGCAAAGCTGTAGACACTTTCTCTGCCAAGATTAGTCTTCAGCATTTTTAGTATTGGTTTATTTTTTCATATTTTAACAGATAGGACTAGAATCACATTGAGCCTACCAGAGAGAAACTTCTTTCAGTTTAGTGTTGTACCGTTAGTGCTATCCTGTGTCTACAGGAAAAGTCTCCAGTCATTACATATGTTACTACCCAGTATCATAGGGGAAAATTTCTTAAAAACTTCGTGGAGATTTGTAGTTTTCTTCTGTACTTTCTTATCTGCAGGATGCAAGGAACTAGATAACCTTTTCATGTGGCTAGCATATAATCTTTCACTTTTTTTTTTTTTTGTACCTAGTCTTCTCTTATTTTTATACACAATAGGTAGTGCTGTATTTTAAACCTAGCCTGCCACCAGGCCCCATGCAGCCACTCGCTCAGTCCCCTGTGAGCAGGACTTAGGGGGAGAATCAGAAGGGTGAAAGCCAGAAAACTCCTAATTTAATAGAATTTAATAAGGAAAGCAAAACAAGAAATTATTTCACTGCTTCCCATGGGCAGTCAGGTGTTCAGCCATCTTCAGGAGAGCAGGGCCTCATCACACGTTAAGGGCTTCTTAGGAAGACAAACACCATCACTCCTTACATCCTTCTTTCCTCCTTCTTACCCCCACTTTTCATGCTGAGCATGATGTCATGTGGTCTGGAATATCCCTGTGGTCAGTTTGGGTCATCTATCCCAGCTATGTCCTTTCCTAAGTTCCCATGCACCCCCAACTTCCTCCCCAGCGTGGGAGTACAGAAAGCAGAGGAGGCCTTGAGTCTGTATAAGCACTAACATTGCTCAGCAATAACCAGCAAAAACATATCTATATTATCAACCCTGTGTTCAGCACATCTGTATTAATCTCGGTCTATCTTAATACTGTCTTTTGGATCACTTGGTCTTTAACTCAGTTGACTGGAAGGTAACAGGTTGTTCTTTAAAGTAACTTTAACATGCTAAATCTTAATTTGAAGAAGAATATGTTCTTCCTCAGAGTCAAGTCCTTAAGTATCTCAGTCTAATGAGATTTTCTAAGTAGGCCTTTTCGTTTGCCATTTTGAAATTGGATTTAATCTGAAAACCTAATTGTATTTCTTTTCATTTAATTTAAAACAAATCAGTTTGTGATCTCTCACTTGAAAATTTGCCCTTAGTACAACATTTTAAAGTAGTTGATAAAAACTTAAGGCAAAACAGCTTCACATTTTGAAGAATAATGCTGTCATATATAAGAATAAATACAAAATTTCATACAGTACATGAAATTAATTTTCTTATAGTGACAAAGTCCTTGAGACCTGCTTTTATATGATGGTGTTATTTCAACAGATATTCAACGTGGGTGGAGTTCAGTGAAAGAAATAAATGGTGGTTACTATGACAAAATTGTCTCTAGATAATTTCAGAAAAAGTTCTTCCATCCAAAGGCATTAGTATTTTGCTGGAAAGAGTGATTGTGATTTATGGAGCAAATAGAAATTCACCAGAGATAATGTCTAGAGCTGAGCATCAGTTAGAAATTGGTAGTTTTGAGGTAGGAGAGTGGGGAAAAAAATTTATTTCTTATCTGAAAAGTAATCTTTTTAGTTCACCTTGTTCAGCTTTGTGTTCCAAAAAGGGGTCAACAGAATTTTTCCCTCCAAGTTCTGTTACTATCCATATGTATAATGCTGTTTTTGAGACTGGCATTGGCCTGTTTAGGAAGACAGACTGTATTTCTTAAGTCATCTGTGCTCTTCTTGCTCCCTTCACCTGCTGCATTCCCCTTCCCACAATAAAATTGCTGTTGTCCTGGTAGTCCTTTTCTTTTATCTGTGTTCTCTCAGTTATAATTTTCTTTGGCTAAATTGGAGGATTCGTAATTCAAAGCTAGTATTGTCTTTGATTGAAAACAAGAGATTTTGAGTGAAAAGTATTTTGTCTCCCAGGACGTGGAATTTAAGTAATGCTGCATAAATAGGCATCAGAAGGAGATGACAATATAGATGGAGGTTTCTAGGTGGGAATACGTGCAGTTTTTTGTAACATGTTGCTGTATCAGTTATTTGAGGAAATTTCAGTAAATCACCTAGCTGCCTTTTAGCCATGCTTAATTTAGATGGTGTTACTCTGGACCAGTCTGATCCTTGTTTCTGTGACACACTTTGTGATTACTGCTCTGTTTTTCACAGCAACATCGGACACCGGTTACCATCAAAGGGCAGAATGTCAAATAACAGAATCTGTCAGAATTAGAAATTCTGGGGTTTTGTGATGGTGTTACAGAGGGTGTCATCTGGACACTGTGCTAGTTTTTGCTTGCATACGCCCATAGTCTTTGATTACAGTGTGTATCTACTGCAGCATCTATTGCGGACTTAATGTTGGAAATCACACTTAAATTGTTTGGTTTATACTGAGCTGTAGTAGTGAAAGACAAGGTAAATTAACCTGTATGTAGAGTGTTACATCAAGGAGATACAACCTTGCAGGGCCTACCTGTGATCTAAGGTAAGCATAACAAAGAACCTCTCTGTGAAACATCTCTTGTGGTGGCTAAAAACAGATCATGCTGGTGGAAGGAATGGCAAGTGGTAAAACACTATGTGTATTTTTTTCATGACAGAGTTTCTGCAAAAAAATAATTTTTCTGAAATTATTTGTTGACCAAACCAAAAAACGTCGTCATCTTTTTCTGGTAGATATCCCTCTACTACCTTCTATCACATCTCTGAGTCTTGGTGAAAATGAGGAAAAAAGTGGACCTTTTGTTGTGCACTGGCTAAACAATAAAGAACTTCATTTTACCTTGTCTATGGAAGTGTTTTTGCAACAACTTAAAAGGAGTTTTGAACATCATTCTCCTGAGACTAATACTGAGGAATCTAATCAAATGGATGGCAGATCAGAAGAAGGTAAAAGTTAGAGAGACATATACCGTTTAGAAAAATGCTTTCATTTTAGAAAGTAGTTTGTAATGTTCTTTCAGGTGAGATCAGAGGTGGGCAACTTGATATGGAATAATATTAAGGTAGTAGGTGCAATACTTTGGATTAACTTCCTTTTTTAGATAATAACATACACTTCATTTAAATAGCTTTATTCTGTAACAATATATTCAATTGGTTTATATATTTTAGAGCTTGGTGCTCATGTTCTGTCTATGGATGCAAAAATTTGTATAAAATGTGGAAAAATAAAAATATTTCAAATTAAGGTGCAATATAAACTATATTGGTGTATTAGACATTGAAGTCCATTAGAGTATTTCTGGTTATAATTTTCATTCTCTTAGATTAGTTCTTTAATTTTAAAGTAGCTCTCATATGATTGTCTTATAAAAGGCCTGAAAGGTGCTCCAGTGCCTGAATAACACCACTTGTTATACTGCCAGGTTTGTATATAATATATTTATATATCTGCATGTTCTAGAAGCTGATGTAAATAAGGATGAGCAAAAAGAAAACCAAGAAAAGAAGGAACTGAGTGATGAGAAAACTACTCCAAATTCAAGCCTTGTTCCTTTATCTTCAGCTGTTATTGATCATGAAATTGAAGTTCTGCTGTCTGAATGGAATAAAAATGCTGACATGCTATTCAGTATACATCCTATGGATGGTTCACTGCTGGTGTGGCATGTGGACTGGCTGGATGAATACCAGCCTGGCATGTTTCGCCAGGTGCAGGTACTTAATTTCTTCTGCATTATACATTGTTACTTATTGAGAAGTAGGATGAGACAATAACTAATACTTATTCTTCCTTTCTTAAAATTCCAGGTGTCATTTGTTTCAAGAATTCCTGTTGCATTTCCAACGGGTGATGCAAACTCTCTTTGCAGAAGTATAGTGATGTATGCTTGTACCAAAAATGTTGACTTAGCTATTCAACAAGGGAAACAAAAGCCTCCTGGCCTTACGCGATCTTCATCTATGCTTATCTCTTCTGGTCACAGTAAATCAACCAACAGTTTAAAACTAAGCATCTTCACACCTAATGTTATGATGATTTCCAAACATGCAGATGGGTCGTTGAACCAGTGGCTAGTGAGTTTTGCTGAGGAATCTGCTTTTTCAACTGTACTCAGTATTTCACATAAGTCCCGATATTGTGGTCACCGTTTTCATCTTAATGACTTGGCTTGCCACTCAGTATTACCACTGCTGCTTACAACCTCACATCACAATGCTCTGATTTCACCAGATGTTGAGAATGCAATACAGGCAAATGATTCGTTGAAGTCTCAAGAGTCACCAGTAAGACTTCAGAGCAGAGCCAATGCAAATGTGACATCCCAGGATCCCAATGCGGTTTACAGTGAACTTATTCTTTGGAGAGTAGATCCTGTTGGGCCTCTGTCCTTTTCTGGTGGAGTTTCTGAACTTGCCCGAATAAATTCTCTTCATGTTTCAGCTTTTTCTAATGTTGCATGGCTGCCCACACTTATACCCAGCTATTGCCTTGGTGAGTTTTGTTTCCTGATTTAAGTGTTTTAGAATAAAAGTAAATAACCTTATAATGCTTTTAAATGGATCATATAGAAATACTTGAATGTAATGGAAAAATGTTAAGTATGGGTCCTTCACAAATTTTCAAGCTGCTGATACTTGGAAATTCTTTATTCTTGTGTGAAGATTTGCTGTGCTCTTCTGTCTTATTTTATGTATTTGATTTTTTAGGAGTTTATGAAATACAGTTCTTAAATACTAGTGCATTCTTCAGGCAATGTTGAACACTTAAAAGCTGAGGAAGATTTAGTTCTAGATTGCAAATGGGATTCTCATTTCCTTTAATATACTTTGATTTGGTTGCTGAGCACAGCATTAAACTTTGTAATTCTTGCTTGTGAATAGAAGTTAACAGGAGATACATTTTATGCTGGCTTGTTTTCTATCATAACTTCAAAATTGCCACTTGTCCAGGGGAAAAAAAAAAAAAAAAGGAAGCAAGTTAGTGTTTGAATAGTTGAGCACTTTTTGCCTTCCTACTTTTTAGGTGCGTACTGTAATTCTCCAAGTGCCTGCTTTGTGGCTAGTGATGGACAGCATTTGAAATTATATCAAGCTGTAATAGATGCTAAGAAACTTTTGTGTGAGCTCTCCAATCCAGAAATTTCTGTAAGTAAAAAGCCATCTCAAGTTTTTGCATGTTGCAACTTCATTAAATCTCACTAGGCTAAAACGTGTTAGTAACTAAACTGGTTGCTGAGTATTTCACAGGTGCTTCTAATTGTAAAAACAGATAACATAAAACTTTTTTTAGCCACTGCATATCATTTAATGTCAAAACTCTGCATATCGAAGCAGGCCAGTGTTTGATTGGGAAATACCTCTGAAACATTTGCACTACAAGGAATAGTAACTGTATGTGTGCATTGCCATCCCAAGGAAATGCTGAGATGACAATGCAGCTTGGGGAAAGGGCAATACATTGCTAAATATGGGGCTTTGCAGATATTCTTGTCACTTTTCAGCCATCCAAACCATATGTGCTTTTGATAAAATGGAGAATATCACCTGTGTTCGTACTGAATCACAACCAGTGTGCATTTAGTGCTTTGGTAACATTTGTGTAGTGATGTTGCACCTGTGTAGCAGGCTGTGTCACAGAAATGCACAACACTGAGTTAACAAGACTACCCCTCTGACTCTCTTTAAACAGAAGTATGTTGGTGAAGTTTTTAACATCATAAGTCAGCAATCTACGGCTCGCCCAGGGTGTATCATTGAACTGGATGCTATCACAGAGCTTGTAAGATTTTTCTCCTGTACTCATTTTTCACCATAATTAGCTTTTTTAAAAAGTGTTAATAGTAAACACAATACCTGTAGCTCACTGTCAGAAAGATGAGGTATTTAAAGACTGCTTGTGGCGTATACTTGCTGTTGTTTTCAGTAGTACCTGTAAGTGAACAGAATGTGAGTAATGAAGGTTCATCTTCATGAGAAATCTTTCACTGATGTGTATAACTTAGCAAGTTAAAATCTCCCATGTTAGAGAGTGATCTTAAGCAGTATACTCCATAATGTTCACTTCTTGGGTGTGTTTTTACATTCTTAGCATGGCCGGAAAACACAGTTATTCCATGTTTTTCAAGAAGACTTCATTTTAAATAACCAGGAGAAGGAAATGCCTGCAAAGAAGAACAATTTATCAGACTCTGGTAAAGAATGCTTTTTCATAGAACATTGAAATTTTCATTTCACAGAAGAAAAAGAACTTACTAAATAGCTTTTGTCATTTTAAGGTCAAATACCCTATTTTGAGATCTTCAGAAGAATATCTAGTCTAATGGAATTCATGGGTGTTTCAGTTCCTCTGAGTTATGTGCAACTAAATTTTAGATGAAGTATTTTAAATCATGAGATAACCCCTTATATAGTATATTAAGCAGTCCCTTCCTGACACTGTCTTATATGAGGGGGAAAGGGTTTTAAATGTGGAGGCTGTACTTGTAGAGTATGACAAAGGGAAATCTTATTGTATCCTATCATGGTGGATGTTCATCCTTTACATCAGCTAAATACAGCTCCTCAGGCCTTGCATGGTACAGTAAATGGCAGACCAAATAATTCCCCCTCACTAGAATACTGTGAGTAGTGTGTGGATTTGTAGGTCTTTGGGCAGATCTGAGTTGCTGTGGAATAAATGATTTATTTTTCTTCGTGGAGTGGATCACTGATTCTGTTAGGTAGGCATCACAATTTTGTGTTGTTCTGTTCCAATGATTGTGTGGGGAAAAGAGGGTGAGAGTTAAGTATGTAATACTGGATCATCTGCAGTAGTAAAGGAAGTCCTGAATGAAAGGAAGCAAAGGCATGGAAAAGTGTCAAAGGGCCAAGGAACATACTGCCTGAACTGTATATTCATAGTGATCATTTGTGAATTGGCTGTTTCTACTTGAGGAAAAGAGTAGTGGAGGAAAAGAGTAGTGGAGATAATCCCAACCTTCAGTAGAGTTCAAAAAACGCAAATGGGATGTTGAAAATTAGGCACAAAACAGAGAACAAAAGGAAATGTTACTCTACACATATTTATATGTTAACATTTTGAGTATGATACACAGAAAGGATTAAAAAAGAAATATGGAAGACGTTTGATCTTAGAAAAGACAGCTGTATACATCTGTATGTGTTCTGAAGGTCTGCATGGATTGCTGCCATATAAAGAATTGGGCTGAATGGAAAACTGTAAATTAGCACTGGATCATTTGCATACATTCTAATATGAAAGTATTTTCTAGTACTTTAAAACTTTTTAGTTTTTAAAAAAACCCACTCATCTTTAATAATGCATAAAGATATTTATCTCATGTTGTTTTTAAAAACAAATTAATTTGTTTTTCTGTAGTACCATAAGCACTACAGTGTCAAGCACACAGGGCAAATACAGCTTATTCTTGATCATGTTTTATGTAGATACACACCTAAAGAAGGGTCAGGAAGGAAAGATGGTCACTAAACTATTCTTTCTTGGTTCTAATGGGTTTACTTTGATACTAAGAAGGGAGAAGGGCTGGGTACACCCTCCAGAAATGGGCTCCTATTGATAGTATAACTTATGTCCTCTTCTCTTAGTATGAAACTATAGTAAATTAATTCTTAGGAAGAAGCATTGAATCACCTGTGCGTTCCAGACTATAGGAAGGCCCAGTCTCTATATAGTTGGTCTGGCTGGGTTGTGACCAACAAGCCTAGCCATTAGACCAAGCTGTGATTTTCACAAACATGGACATGGCATTTCTTCTTTAGATATAATTCGTATGATTTTTATACATGAGGGCCAAAATTCTGTAACTGTTACAGTTACCACTAACAGATGGTTAAGAAACTGTGAGAGACAAACATGTAAAAGGCAAAGGTCCAGAGATAGTACATTATGGGGTAGTACATAGCTTTATACACAGTAATGTCATGCAAATATGTTGTCATCTCTAAAAAAACATTGATAATTCTTACATGAGTGTACTCATAGTTGTAGTGGTTCTTGCTTGTGATAAAATACTGAGAAAACTAATGTAACAGTTGGATATAGTCAGACCATTGCATTTCAGTATTAGTTCTTGGTAGCTTAATGCAACTATTTGCTAGCCAGCAAAATTTAGTTCTGCTTTTAGGTGAATAACCCCTAAGATCTTCCTCTTCTCAATTTCATCAGGAAACCATCAGAATGGATTCTCCGAAAAATTCTATTTAATAGTAATAGAATATACTCAAAGCCGTTCATTACTACATATGTGGCATTTACATTTGAAGTCAGTTCCTGTCTCAATAGGTAAGCCCCTCTTTCTTGTAGTTTTCTTTTAAAAAGTAAGTTACTATCTAGGGAATATATCTTCTGTTCAGCGTATTCTGAATTGTATTTCATCTTTTTAAAAAGATTCTGCCGTTGATTACAAGCTTTTATGACAGCACATTCTTTCTGGGTTACTTAATCTTCAGAATGCTGAAGCTTTTGAGTTCAACCTGAGCCCAGAGTTTGGTATTTTTTGTGCATTTAAGGGCACATATATTAACTGGGTTAAACTTATTTAATATGGTCTAACAATCAAGGTGTTTTACTTCTCAGAATTTTTTCTTATGCAATTTTTGCATTTACACATGTTTTAAATTGGACCATGGTCTGAAGCATCTAAGCATTCATTATAATTATAAACAATTCTGACATTTTGAAATCTGCTAGTTCTCTTTCAAACTACCAAACTACCTCTAAAACTCTAAATTTTTAAAGTAAGCAAAAATATACTTCACTAGTTTTTTGGTAACATTTAAAGATTTGAAGAAAACATGTCTGAGATTGACCACTTACCAGAGGAATCTGTTATAATGCATGTTTCTGTGATTAAACTAAATTAGTATTTCTTACTATTGCTTTCAAAGGCAGAAATAAGTATTATTGCAATTAATTTATAAAACAGAATAAAAAAGATCCAAATTTTATGATATACTTATACAAAGGCCTTATTACTGATAAGGCTTTTCAGCAAATGTATTGGCTATTCATGTTCTAAATCCATTAAATTCAACTTCAGCAATTGAGTTTTATTTTAAAAAGGGAAAAATTATATTACATAATCTCTGGGAACCTAAATTTTAAACAATAAAATTTTTCAGAAAAATAACTTTCCCCAATTTGTAACGCAAGACATGGATGTCTTCATTTAATTTGCTAGCGCTACGAATATTTTATGCTCATGGAAACCTTATTTTCAGTAGATAGCCACATACATAACTTTTTGTCTGGAGTTTTGATCTTTCTGGTTATAGTTTGATTGTTTTATCATTTCTCATCAGTTGTAGAATCTCAGAAGTGTTTAATCTGAGATGTACTAGAATTTCTCTTTCAATATGAATGAAAGTAAAATTTTAAGTCATGTCTTATCAGTCTTTTTTGGAACTATTAAGGTGAGTAAAATTACTCCTTGAGTTAAAAGAAATTACTGGGTTTTTTTAAATTAACAATGCAAACTTTTTTTAGATGAAAAGATAGGTTCAAATCCACCTGAAGAAGCAGCACAAACAGAAGAATTGTTTTCTTCACCTGATCCAGAGAAGATCCAGTCACCTTTTACTCAAAAGTATCGGGCCTGTAGAGCAAACCTTCAGAGCACCAGCCGGCTTACTCTGTCTTCCAAAATGGTGTATAGTCAAGAGCTGAGTATGCCAGAAGGAGTAGAGATAATAAGCATAAAACCGTCAGCAGGTATGTGATTTTTTTAAAAAAGGACTAAAATTAGGACTCCTTACCTTTCTGACTTTGGCCTTAAAATAGAAACAAAGTAGTAGTAAATTTGGTATTTATGTTAAAATGCCTGTAATGATCCAAATGATCCAAAGGGTTTGCTAAAACCTGTTTCCCTAACTTTGTCTCCATCCTGGAACTAATACAAAAGTAAAGCTTTTCTTTAAGATATAATATTTATTGAATTCCACATTCTTGCAATAAAAAGAATTATACAAGCACAAATTTTGTTTCGCAATCGTTCATGAAATTTTTTGTAGGATCTGTAAGTTTTAAGGTTTTCATCAGTAGTCTTTCAGAAATGTATTTACATTTTTGAATGGAGAAGTGTTTGATGGAGGATATAATATATTGTAATATTCATGTTCAAATAGTATAATTTGACTTCCCTCTAGAGAATGAAATGGAATCAAAGGGTAAAATGGTTTTGTGGTATTTTTATCACATTGTCTTCTTTGTGAGGCCCTGTAAACAACCTCTTCATGAGGAAGTAGGAATAGGTTTTTAATTTCAGAATAATAAAATGGTAGCTGTATAAAAATGTCTCTAGTTTTGTGCTTGCTTTTTAGTATTTCCCACAGTGAAAGTGTATTTTATTTCATTTTAGGACATCTCAGTTCTTCTTCCATATATCCTGTTTGTCGTGCACCTTATCTGCTGGCTACTTCATGCTCTGATGGAAAGGTTCGATTCTGGAGATGCAGAGTTGTCACTGAATCATCAGCTTGTTCCATGCCAGAATATAGCACACATGCTGATGTTAAATATGTATGGGAAGAATGGCCATTACTGATTGAGGATGGACTTCCTAGCAGTAGTGCTATTAGTGTTCCAGGAAGGCCAACTGAAGTCAGCTGTGCACACACCAACAGATTAGCAGTAGCATACAAGCAGGTAGCATCTAAAAATAGCCATCAGGATTTTGTAATGCATGTTAGTATTTTTGAATGTGAGTCTACAGGGGGATCTTCTTGGATTCTAGAACAGACTCTTAATTTAGATGAGATGGGCACCATGTTCGACTCTGGCATTAGTATTGACAGCAGTTTAGTGTCGTATAACCAGCAGGAGGCTTCTCTGTCTCACTCTGGTGGGAGTATTATACCCAGCACCAAGCACTTGGTACACTTAGACTGGATGTCTAGGGAAGATGGTTCACATATCCTGACAGTGGGAATTGGATCAAAACTTTATATGTTTGGTCAGATGTCTGGGAAGAGGCAAGAACAAAATGGAAATGAAATTGTGGCAATCTCCCATAGTGGCAGCACTAAGGCTACAACCCTTTCTGGATTTGTTTTGCTGCGTTGTGTTGACTTGGTTTCATCTGTAGAAGGATCACCTCCTTTTCCTGTCTCTTTGTCTTGGGTGCGCGATGGCATTCTTGTAGTTGGAATGGATTGTGAAATGCATGTTTATTCCCAGTGGCAATCTCCTGCTAAGCAGGAACTAGTTAGTACAGATTCCTACAGTGGAAGTATGTCATGTATAACGAGCTTAATGAAACAAAGCCAGTCAGCCGCCTCAGGTCTGCATCCACCAAAGAGAACCTTGACCAGATCTATGACCAGCCTTGCACAGAAACTTAGTGGGAAAAGATCTGCCTGTGATCTCTCAGTGGAAATGGAAGATTCTGGTCTTTTTGAAGCAGCTCATACATTATCTCCAACTTTACCTCAGTACCATCCATATCAACTGCTGGAACTGATGGATCTCGGTAAAGTACGCAGAGCAAAAGCCATTCTGTCCCATTTGGTGAAGTGCATTGCTGGAGAAGTTGTTGCTATAAATGAATCTGAGCCTAATCATGATAAGAGGCTCAGATCTCTGACCATCAGTGCTAGTGGAAGTACTGCAAGAGATCCCAAAACATTCAGCAAGATGGAGACTACAGACTATATTGAAATAGACTCTGTTCCACCATTGCCTTTGTATGCTCTGCTTGCTGCGGATGATGATTCATCTTATTCCTGTTCAGAGAAGACTAATAATCAAAATAGTCAAAACAAAGAAGATACACCTAGTGACAATTATGAAAATCTCTTTCAAAATCCTCTTATAAGTACAGATGATCTTGTTACATTTGATGCAGATGAAGAGAGTTTGAAACCCAAAGTCATTGATCTTTCTCAGTATAGCCCAACTTACTTTGGACCAGAACATGCCCAAGTTCTTTCTCGTCACTTGCTTCATTCAAGCTTGCCAGGTCTGACTAGGATGGAGCAAATGTCATTGCTGGCCTTGGCAGATACAATTGCTACTACCAGTACTGACATTGGAGAAAGCAGAGACAGAAGTCAAGGTAAGGGGTCTCTTCCAGGTTAAATGTACTACTGTGCTGCACAACCCTTTTGGAGAATTTTTTCCTCTTTTGGTATATTTTTATGGCTTACAGTTTTATTTCGTAGTATAGCTTGTATTATTTACTGTGCCATGACAGTGTTTACTGTTTAACTAGAGTTTCAGAACTTAGGACTTTGATAAGAATCAAATTTTGTTTTTCTAACTGTTAATGCTGCTGTTAATTCATCAATCCGCACACTGTGATTATTTTTAATTCACTTTTGAAGGGACAGCTTTCTTAATGATGAATATTTGTTGGACTATGTAGAGAAATTGAGAAATAAACTTTATGAGCGTTTTTTTAATATGATAACACTTTTTCTGTTTCTTGCATTAAAGCTCCAAAACCTTTTATATTTGAAATTTTCTTCTTTCCCTTCCCTTGAAGGGAAGAATTGTGAATTAAGCTATTATGTTTACAAATCTAAAATGTTAGTAGTCACAAAATTTTATTTCTTCTATTAAGACACACAGTAGCTACTTTGAGAAGTTTGACTAAAGTGTATGTAAAAATGTTTATTTCCAGGTGGAGAAACTCTTGATGAGTGTGGTTTAAAGTTTTTATTGGCTGTTCGGCTTCACACATTTCTGACAACTGCGCTTCCTCCTGTACATCGAGCTCAGCTGCTTCACCAAGGTAACTGATGTGTTTTCTTTAATGAGTTGGATTTTGGTGATGTACATATGACTGGTGTGCTGTTGACCTGCCTTTACAGAATCAATGGGTTAATTTGTTGGGATTTTTAAAAAAGACCAAAACTGTCCAATATGAATGAATGCCAGACCAGAAAATGGCTGTTTTATTTTTAGTCTTGGAACTGAAGTGATTTCTTTTCTAACAACTTTTTAATTTTATTTTTTTTTCTTTTTCCCCAAATGAACTGGTTTTTCTGTACTTCTGTTATCATCTCATTCCAAGAGCCTTCTGCAGGAATAAACAGTAGAAAGTAGTACATATTTACTTAGGTTTTTAGTGCCTATTGGGGAAAAAAGATATTTTACAGACTGCTTGGACTTGAAATATATCTGTATGTTTACTGTAATTACAGAATGAACTATTTCAGATATGGGGGGTTTTGTATGATTTAACTGTTTTCATCCTGATATTTCAGGCAATGGAATGAGATGGATTTCATTAGTCATAATCAAATCTAAAGGACTGGCTGTGATTACTCTTTTAGCCATCGTGACAGTTAATGGCATTTTCAGTCTAATGGCCTGTCACGCCTCAGCTGAATCAGAGACTGGCATTTGGCCAGGATGCCACAGCAGATCACTGCAGAGTTAGCTCTCTGATGAACTAATATTAGTTGAGATATTTCTGCTCAGAAATTGGTGAGAGTGAGAAGTGCCTCCAGGGCACATGCAGAAGTGCAGTTCAGTGTGCCTCTCTACAAAGAAGCGCTTGGCTGTCAATAGAGTTACAATTATCCATAACCAGCTATGTTGCTGCTTAATAATTGCTGTCTTCCTCATGACATTTTTTTATTTCAAGTTTTCTTATGTATCTCTGTCCACAAATGTGTTTTCTACTCTGATTTTCTGAAACTTTGCATTTTCAAATCCATTTCAAAGTAGTGAATTTACCTTTCAAAACATTGAAAAATTTAATCAGTACGTTGCACTTTGTATCGTGGCTAATCTTATTGCCACCATTATTCATATATTTGAGGTTCAGTAACTCAGTTCTTTGCTGTTATTGTTGCCTCATCAGCAATGCACTTATAAATACAAAATAAAGACTTTGACTTTTCTTCGCTTCTCCTTTTCCCTTCCCCTTGACTTCAGATTCTGGAATATTTTATTAATGAATGTCTTTTAAAATGTCTTTTTTTTTTTAATATGTTATTATGCAGGCTTATCTACTAGTCATTTTGCCTGGGCATTTCATTCAGTAGCGGAAGAAGAACTGCTGAGTATGCTCCCTGCAGTGCAGAAGGGAGATCCAACATGGTCAGAGCTCAGAGCTATGGGGATAGGATGGTGGGTTCGAAATATCCACAGCCTGCGAAAATGCATAGAAAAGGTAAGCGTAGCGTTCTGAAAAAAAGTAACCAAACTCTTTTAAAACAGCTGTCCTCTGGTGTTTACCTTCTATTTATGGGGTTTTAAAGTTTTAGATATATCAGATCTTTCTGAATGTTTCATGCTGTATTTTTTGTATTTATAGCTTATTGTATGAGTATGAAGTTTGGTATCCAACTATGATTTTTTTTTTTTTTAGTACTTTAGGTTTCAAATTCCACTGTGAAATACATTTTTTGCTTTTAGATATTCCATTTTGGAGGTGGTAGTGTGCAGTGCTTATTGTGGATGCTCAAGATACAGATGGAGCATATAGTTGTTTTTAATAGCAAGATAGAGAACAAGTTATGGAAAACGGTTCTCCTTAGAAAGCTATCAGATGGGAACAACTTAGGTATTGTACATCTGTCTTGCGAATTGATTAATTTTCATGATAAACAAACCTATTGTTTTATTTTGGCTTGTGGGGTTTTCTGTATGTTTGTTTGGGCTTTTGTTTGTTTGTTTTCTTTATATTAAATATTTTAGCCATCACAGATGTGGCAATAAGCCTAACCTCATTATCACTTGTTTTAAGCTCTTGGAAAAGCCAAGTGTGTTGAGCTAGAAAATGACATGCACAAGGTACTTTGACTACAAAGCACGAAGTGGTAAAATGCATGTCTCTACTTTTACTTTTCAATCTTCAGTAATTAATCTTCACTTTATAAAACTTAACTGCCTTGCATTAAAAAAATTCCAGGTATTCTGGGCCTGAGCTTCAGGTTAATTTACATAGGTCTTGAACTATTCTTACTGCCGCTTACCCCCTTTTCCTTTCCAATCTTCAAAAGTAATCTCCTGTAAACAATTTTTTTCCTGTTGTGAATGGTCCCAGCCTGTTTTTCAAGACTCCATGTGTCTTTTTTGATTACCAGAGCAACTAATAAATTAATTTTGCTATGATTTCAGGAACTGATTTCAGATACAGGGATTCCCATCTGATCTTGAAAAAATCTTCTAGAACTAGAAGAGAATTAGCTAAATGATATTGAAAGGGGCTCTTGTATCTTCACATTTGCATCAGACTCATAATGAGAGGAGGGATCCTATATTAAAGAGTACTTCTAAACACCATGGGGTATGGGATACCAGAAGCTACAAGAACGTCCTTTCAGACTCATCTAAATTTTGGTTGTTTTTTTGCTGTTGAACTGTCTTCACAGGTGGCTAAAGCAGCCTTTCAGCGAAACAATGACCCACTTGACGCAGCCATTTTTTACCTTGCAATGAAGAAGAAGGCTGTTATCTGGGGGTTATACAGGTAGGAAACATTCAAGCTCTTACATGGAGTTTCACATTGTCTGGTATAATTTTGGGAAAAAGGTTAAATGTGATGGTAATCCAAAAACCCACAAATATTACCACTGAAAGCTGAGATATGGTTGCTAAATTAGTCATTACATTGAACGAAGCTGCTTATATTTACTGAAGTAATTTACTTGCTATTTCTGAAGGTAGATGCTTCAAGTTTTAGTCTCAAAGCTACTATAGTTTCAGTCAGTGCTTAATTCTGGTTTACTTTTGAGGATTAGCAGTGTCGTGTAATATATGATATGGTATAGAATGATATATCTGTCTTTTAGAAAAGTGTTTGTTGTTACAAATTTTATCTTAGGTTCAGGGGACTGAATTACGTCTGTCTTTGAAATGGATGTTTCATAATACACCATTCAATGTTGCAAACTTCTTGTAAAGTAGTTTGTGTTGTCACATACTCTTAAAAGCTCACCTGGGAAAAATGAGGTTTTTTGTATTTCTATCAGGTTAATTGAAAATACCAATAGGTTTTGTATTCACTAACGTTTGTTATTTTTAAATGCAAAGCCTTCTCTGCTCCCGGTGTAGTGATACTGCATTTCCTATTGTAAAGTTCTGTGTAAAATTATACTAGCATGTGAGGAAGTCAAGAACCGTGATGCATCTAATAAAATGTATAATATTTTTATCAATTATGTTCAATATGCAGGTCCCAAAAAGATACTAAAATGACACAGTTTTTTGGAAACAACTTTACTGAGGACAGATGGCGTAAAGCAGCATTAAAAAATGCTTTTTCTCTGCTTGGCAAACAGCGTTTTGAACATTCTGCAGCATTTTTCTTGTTGGCAGGACACTTAAAAGATGCAGTGGAGGTAAGAAAATGAACTGCTTTTTTATGTTTAAGACTATTATATTGTCCCAAGTGTACAAATACATTGAATGTGATTTGCATTTTGCATTATTAGTATGGCCCCTGATGCTTCCGGTTTGTGCACTTCATTCCCACTCTCCATCCCCCAAATTAATGCCAAATACAAAACATTGATCTTTGCATGTTGATTCTTTTTTAGCTGTCATATTAATGATACTAAAAACTCACATAGTTAATTAATTTCTCTGTTAATAATATTAAGGGGCCTACCTACCATTAAGGGCGTTACCTACCGTTATCTTACTTTCAGATTGTCTACCTAGTCCTATATGAAGACAACAGAGTTTTCATTAGGAAATTCCAGACCTGGCATTTTGGCAATGATGTGTATTAACTCCTAAAATCCCTTCTCCAAAAAAACAAACAAACAAGCAAAGTATTGCCAGGGTCTGTTTGAATTGAAAAGTTGTGAGGAAATTCATCTCTGATAATGAAGGATATGTTCTCTAAGCTAGTCAATTTCAAAGATCTGTTGTCATGTCATTTAAACTAAAGAAATGCATATCAGATCTTGCATGTAGTAGTTGGCTACACCTATTCTGCATAGTTCCTGCTCATTTTTTATGGGGTTGATAGACTTACTTACTATAATCTGAGCAGATTCATGTCAATTCCTGCCTTGTGATCATTTTAAACAGAGGAGAAATTATGAATTTTGATCTCTTGAATATATTTATTTATTAGGTCTGCCTTGAAAAACTGCATGACATTCAATTGGCTCTTGTAATATCAAGACTTTATGAATCGGAGTTTGAAGTCTCTAGTACTTACAAATCTGTACTACAGAAGAGAGTTTTGGGTGCGTTTACTGGAAAAGAGAGCTCAAGAAACATACACTGTGACCCTTTTCTGCGAAGTATGGCGTACTGGATTTTGGAAGATTATAGCAAGGCTCTTGACACTTTGATTAAACATTCTGTTGAAGATGAAGGAGGTAAGAATATAAGTATTTTGCCTGTTAGATTGATTTTAACTATTTGTTTCTTTAAGCCTCAATGTCTTTAAGCCTTGAAGAATCATCTGAATCAAACCAGGTAGCACATAATTCTTCACAGTGTTAGTAAATAGCTTGCTGTAGCAATGTATGTGGGTTTTAATAACAGATATGGTGACTGTGTTGTTCTTATCCTGTATCCATGAATGAATACTTTGTTCTTTAAGCATATGAATATCAGGATAATGGGATGTTCCAACAGTGATGCAGCTGTTTTTAAAACAGCAGTTTAAAGTTGAAGAGAGAAATTGACTCCATTAGTAAATCTGACTCCATCACAGAAATTTCTGATTGCACAGTTACATAGGAGAGTCTGGAAGACGGTGTTTTTCAGCTTTTAGTCCTTGGAAAAATAGTTGATGACATAAACTGCTAACAAAAAGATTTTGATATTTACGATGGTACAAGGAGGCCCTTGTAGGTCTCTGAGAACAATTCATTTCTATGTTCTCTTGCTAATTTTATAAGCTTCTAAGAATCAATTATGTTATTTCCTAAAGTTAATGTTGTCAAGGAAGTTGAATGTTTCAAGTCCCTAGTAGTTACTGTGCTAGCTGGTTTCAGTCTTGGCTACTGAGAGAAATTTGAGGGGAACAAATGACGACCCAAATACTTACAGTTGTGTAATTACTTTAAAAAACTGATTTCAGTAGAAGTTACATGCCTCAGTATAATTTTGACTAAATGAGGAGTATAGTGCTTGGTTGTTTCTGTCTTGGTCACATTTTTCTGTGTAAAATAATTTTAAAATGTTACTGATTTTTCTGCGATCAGTTCAGTGTCTTGCTTGTGGTGTCTTTATTTTTTTTACTTAAAAGGTGCTCTTTCATTTACCTCTTACCTGTCACTAGTTGTGCCATAGCTCCTGATAAAAGAGAGAGTAAGGGTCTATCTCAGTTAACCTGGACCCTTTGAAAGCTGAGTGACTCCTCCTCTGTTGGTGCTCATATCTTTTCAGGGTTTTTCTTGTTGTGGACATGAAAATAAAATCCGTAGGTGTTGCACTGCTGTGTAATTAATTTCTTTGTATGTAATTCTGCTACCATTAAGTAGAAATGTTACAGATTTCCTAGTTTTATTGTAAGTTTGATTTTTTTTTTTAAGATGTAGACAAAATAAAAAAACCTAATCCAAAGTTTTAAAAAAAGACTTTAAGTAAATTTTTTAATAAAATGTAACATCTTATTGTCATGTAGGTACTTTAGAAATCTAAACTGAACAGAAAAGTGATCTTGTTTTACTGCAGCAAAACTGTCCTCGCTACAAGGAAAAGAAGTGGCATCTGTTCTAATTTAAAGGGTCTTACTTGCTGTCCCACTCAGACTTCTCTTTTTAGTAGTGTTTAGGTTTGGCAGCGTCCTCCCCACCAAAATATTCAAATTATAAAGGTGCAAGGGAAGGTGGAAAGGGGGAACGCAGTGAAGTAAACAGTAGAATGAATGTATGAAGTAGAGAGTAGAATTAATATTAAGACCTAATAGCTTTCTGATGAACTCAAGACTTTGCAGATTGATGTTTCTTACAGAATAGTAGATTTTCCTCATGCTGCAATCTCTTTTCAGGTGAAGGAGGTAGTTCATCAACTTGTAACCCTGCAGTGTTTAACTTCTATAACTACTTAAGAACACATCCACTCTTGTTGAGACGTCATTTTGGCTCTTCTGATACATCTTCCACACACATTTGCTTAACAGTAGAAAATGGATTAGCTGACAAAATCAACCTAGGTGAAAGACGGCTGTTCTTTACCACTGCGTATGCTCATTTGAAAGCTGGTTGTCCTATGTTGGCCTTAGAAGTGTTATCAAAGATGCCCAAAGTTGTCAAGAGGTCAAAGCCATTTTGTAAATCCCCTAGTTTAATGGATACAAGTAAAGATTTCTCACCATCTTCTCCAGTTAAAGAGTTCGAAACAAAAGACCAAGCTTCCAGTGTTGATTGGTCACAGCCAGTGTGGAATGGTCTAAGTTCATCTTCGGATTGTTCATCAGAAAAACATTCAAGCTCAACTCTTTCCTTTGACTGGAGTCAGCCAAGTGTGGTGTTCCAAGATGAACCCTTACAACTACAGACAGACAGTGATGAAAATGATGAGAGTGAAGATTCTTCCCTGGTAATGAGAGAGCTAAGACCTCTGAAGAAAACTGAAAAATTACGTGAAACAAGTTCTAGCTACACGGAATCTTTTAGTGTAATTGATGACAAAGATATTCTTAGTCCATCAGAAGATATCATTTCAGCACAGCTGAAGTTTAGAGCATGCCTGAAAATTCTTACCGTAGAGCTTCGTACACTGTCCACTGGTTATGAGGTAGATGGTGGGAAGTTGCGGTATCAGCTTTATCAGTGGCTTGAGAGGGAAGTAGTAGCTCTTCAGAAGACCTGTGATTATAATGTTGAAGTAGAAGAGAAACAGTCAGGAATTGGAGTGATGCCAGAGGAAACTGCATTACGTGAAAACACTGAAGACATAGCAGACAAGCAAAAAAGTGTACTACAGAGAGAAGACTTTCAGAAAAGACGTCAGTGGCTTCTGAAGTACCAGTCCCTCCTAAGAATGTTCCTTAGTTACTGTATACTTCATGGCTCACATGGTGGAGGCTTGGCATCTGTCAGAATGGAATTAATTCTGCTATTGCAGGAATCTCAGCAGGTATGTGGAGGAGCTTAGTTTGTGTTTTCTCTGCTTTAGGTTTGTAAGTTTATTTGAATGTGTTTTGTATTATAGTTGAAGTTTTCCTACTATAGCATGCACCTGTTTTATAACAGATGTAAATCTGTCATATTGAAAACAGGGTATGTTTTCTGTAGGTGTTTGCTGTTGTTATTACTG
>JAWWES010000094.1:19286999-19299061 GCA_035583135.1 Lophotriccus pileatus | reverse complement strand
GAAATTATGAAAAATTCCATCAGCTAGTGTGAGTACAGAGAATTTGTCCATTTGAAAAAGCATAAAAAATTGTGAAATATAAAAAACCAAAGTTTTTTTTAAACAATCCACTTAAATCTTACGTGATTTGGGGTTAATAATTGTCTCAGTTTATGTTAAGAGCAAGGAAGTCTTATACATGGAATATAATGGCTTGTAAATTTGTTGTTTTTCTTCTGTCCAGAGTGTTAGACTTTCTGTGTTCAAGTGATTGGAGTACCCATAAGAGTTTTGAAGGATATAATCTTTCAAGCATCTATCAAGAATCAAGTCTCCTGTGGATAAAACATACAAATAAAACCAATAAGAGTATAGGAAATACTTCTTTGTAGTAGTTTACTCCAGGAATGCATGGGTGTGCTTGCTCTTTTTTTTGGCATCCTGAGCATTCAGGAGGAGGAAGTAATTTTGGAGGCTTCAGTGGTAGTTTTGAGGGTTAGTTTTGAGCACAAGGGAATAGGGAAGTAAAATGATGAAGAATATGTTTGCATTTGTGATGTTCGTATTAGTTCATCCTTTCAAACAGCTTGGCCCAACATATTGATGCTTATATTCAGTGACAGGAGTATCTATTCCCCAGGTCAGTTCTTTTAGACTGCAGAATTGCCTTCTTAGATCCTAATAATTACTGCTGCTAACTCAGCCAAAGACTTGGATCATAAGACAACCTATATTCCCCTCTGCTTAAGAAAAACGACTCAATTAAATAGGTCTTGGAAATGTTGTAGATTCCAAAAGGAAGTTCAAAAAATCAACTTTTTTTTTTATCCTTATGTTTTAGCTTTCTGTATTTTTACCTAAGTCTTGAACTGATTTATTTTTTCACTATAGAAACTAATCTCCATGCATTACATGTATCTACTTTAAATAAAAAAAACCCCACCTTTTAGAATGAAGTAGGAAACTGATTCAAGTCCCTTTTGTATGTTACAAAAGTGACTGGTGGCCAGCATGTTGTATCAAGTCTCCAAATAAAATTTCTTCTCTCTCTTGTCCCTTTCACTTCCGATGTGTTCTGGAGAGCTAGAACACTAACTGTTCAGGGACAGTGACAATCCTCCTCCACTAAGAGAAGGGCTATGTTGGGATGTTCACCTAACAAGTTGCAGAATGATTTTGAGTTATCAGGAGATATAACTGCATTAAGATATTCCTGAAAGCTTGGATAAAGTATTTCCATGAGTACTGTAATGATCAAGAATGAAGTCAGATAGATCTCCCACAGACATGTCTTTTGTCTGAAAAAAAGTCAATGTTGGGGCAAGTGAGGGGACCTCTCTACTCTTACGACTTACATACTACAAATAGTCCTTCCCTGTTTAATAAGATGTATGTCAGATTGCATTAGTTAAAATGGGATCTTATATATTTGCTGGAGAAATGTATTGTCAGGACATAAGGATTGAGCAGAATTGTACCATTTAGAAAAAACACAGACCTCCACTACAAGGAAACATGGAATTTAAACTTGAGTAGGAATGGCAAGCTTATATATTTGCAATATATATTCTGAAAGACAAGATTTTGACTTGTCTTAAAAGCAAGCATTATCAGTGTTCAGTAGTTCTTATTTAAGTAATTTGGTTTTGCAATATCGTTTCTTCAGTAATTCTATTTGTCATCTTTGTAGGAAGAACTTCTACTGCAGTTATGGGTGTACTCTACTGTTCTGTATTATTTGTGCTGGGAGTTTCACGTCCTGAGGATCAGCATTTTCTATGTTTATTTTTACAGAAATGTTAAAATTCTGAAAACTTGTAATGAAGATGTTTACGTTCTGTTATGAATCCCTTATTAAAAGCAGTAGGGAGGTGAAGCAAATGGTTTAAAGCAACATACTGTATTTTCTTTTTCCATAGATGATGGAGAGAAACATCAAAAACATTACAGGCTTTCATCAAAAACCTCTCCAAAAGAGAGTTCTCAGTTGCCTGCATTGCCATTGGTAGACCAAGAATTTCCATCTCATAAGGAAAGATTTATCCCTCCTGAGCTTAGCATCTGGGATTATTTCATTGCAAAGGTAATTTTTTGCTATTATGATATTTAAATATCTTCTGTCACTTCTGGACTGGTAGTTTTTCTCGTCTTAGTCTAGGTATAGGTGTGATAAAACCTGCCTGTTTTATTGCTTGCCTTTAGCTTTTTCTAAAACACTAAATAGGTATTTTTGAAATAGGATTTTTAAAAGCTGTTGTTATTCAATTAATCTGTTTTCAGGTAATGGTATGAACAAAACATGTTTTTTATCTTTCATATTTATGGGCCAGCTATTTAGGTGTATAAGGAAATGTGAAAAGCATTTTATCAGCTATTTCAATCGAGTGAAATGAATGTATATGCGTACTAGAAATCAAATTATGTTGCCTTCTGTTAAGTCTGCTGTGGCAGGTCTTTCTTTGTGGAAAGTTACATAATGGTATAGAGTTGTATGCACATTTCTATATCATATGTTAGTTATACCAGCAAAATAAATATGTCAGTTGTATTTTAGGAATAAGGACAAAAAAGAAATTGCAAATACTGAGTAAGCCCAGTGAGGCACCGATGGTAGTCTGGTCATAAATATTGAATTCTGTAGGGAAACGATAGGATTTTCTTGGTCTTTTGTCCTCCAGCCCTTGGAAGAACGAGAGAGAATATACTCTGTTTTTGGCTTCTCTGTGTCTCTCTTTAGGCTTGTGTGTCCTACATGTAGTTAGATATATTTGAAATATAAATATATAAATAAAGTAAAATAAGAATTGGAAAACTGTTAGTGTTTTCAGCATTAGAATTTTCAGTAACGTAAAAACTAGTTAAGCTGTTTAAGTATATAATGATTATGGACAAGTATCCTTCTCATGAGGTACAAACTCCAAATGTTACTAGTAAGATTATGTGCCTGCATTTTTATAAAAAGCATTAAATATTATAACAATTAAATTTTTAAGAGGTAATTTAAAATGAGATGTTGGCTAGAAGATATTTAAGGAATATTGTTTAAATTTTTAGCCATTTCTTCCTTCACAAAGTAGAGCAGAATATGATTCAGAAGAGAGTCAGGAAAGTGATGAAGATGATGAAGCCATTGATGGAGATGTGTGTGCATCAGATTCACGTAGTCAAGAGCATTCTAATTCAAATTCTTACAGGTAAGTAGCTTTAGAATGTTCTGCCATGTCTGGAGATGTATTTCTGGCCTTTTATTTTTGAGTTAATAAGCCAGTAACTTGATATTTCATGGGAGTGCATAAAGTAAGCTTAATAGTTAATTTTTCACAATGATTATTTTACTTATTAATATATAGTGACTTTTGAATTCAAAGTATCTATAATATTCTAAAATATGAATTTTAGTTTTCAGTAGTTTATAATGAGGATTTGAAGCTCTGAATTTTAATCCTACTATTGAATAAGTGAGAAAAAATTATTTTATTATTAGTAAATGACTTACTAGCGCTTTCTTATTAGTTGGTCACTGATGCGATTGGCAATGGTTCAGCTGGTACTTCACAATTTGAAGATTTTCTACCCTTTGGCTGGACATGATCTTTCAGGTAATAAGCAGCAGAGTTATCTCTTTATACCTAATTACCACACTTTAAATCAGTAATATGTTGAATAATATACGTATGTTATAGCTTTATTTTTAGTTCAAAAGTTTTTAATTTTTCAGTGGTCTGGGAATAAATGTTCTGATACTCTTTATCATACAGGTATATTTATGAAATAATATTGTGGGTGGATAAGAGGAATGGGTGAAAAGGACATCTCTGTAGTTAGCAGAAGTCCCTGCATACTTAGGTTTTCATTGCCTCTTAGTCACATAAGAATGTTTACAATATGTATTTCTTGGTGGAAACACTATAGTTTTTTTTGTAACTCAAGTAACAGCCTTTCTACTCCTTATTTCATAGATTTGTAGAATCATGGAATGATTTGGATTTGGAAGGGACCTTTAGATATCATCTAGGTCCAACCCTGTCTACCACAGGGCAGGGACTCTTTCACTAGATGGTGTTGCTCAAAGCTTCGTATGACATGACCTTGAACACTTCCTTGGATGGGGCATCCACAACTTCTCTGGCACCCAGTTCCACTATCTCACCATCCTCATCATAAAAAATGTCTTCATTGTATCTAATCTAAATCTACTTGCTTGGTTTAAAACCATTACTTCTTGTCTTTTCACTACAGGCCATGGTAAAAAGTCTTACTGTGTCATTCACATAAGTCCCTTTTAAATACTGAAAGGGTGCTGTAAGGTTTCCCTGGAGCCTTCTTTGGTCCAGGCTGAGCAACCCTAACACTCTCAGCCTGTCTTCACAGGAAAGATGTTTCAGCCCTCTGACCTGTTTTCATGGCCCTTCTTTGGGCCTGCTCCAACAGGTCCCTGTCATTCTTACACTGGGGGCCCCATAGCTGGGTATGGTACCCCAGGTAGAGTTTCATGAGAACAGGTTAGAGGGGCCAAATTCCCTCCCTCACCCTGCTGGACAGTCTACTTTTGATGCAGCCTGGGATGTGGTTGGCTTTCTGGGCTGCAAGCGCACACTGCTGACTTATGTACAATTTTCCACTGGTATCTTTAAGTCCTTTTCCACAGGGCTGCTCTTAATCTGTTGAACACTCATTCGGTTTTGGTGCTGGTTATTGCTTTGGCTCAGGTGCCCTTGTCCTTGTTGAAGCTCGGGAAGTTCATGTGGCCCACTCCTCAAGGCTATCAGAGTCCCTGTGGGTGGCATTCCTTCCCTCCAGCAAATCAACTGCACCTCTCATTTTGATGTTACCTGCACACTTCTTGAGGGTGCACTCACTGCCACTTTGTGTATCACTTCCAAAGATATGGAACAACACCAATCCCGATATGCGTCCCTGAAGGATGACACTTGTTACTGATCTCCATTTGGACATTAAGTGTATCTTTTTGGTTGAGATTATTCAACCAGCTCCAGCAATTAGATAGTCCATCCTTACTGCTCCAATAGAGAGGTAAGGATGTTGCGTGGGACTGTGTCAAAAGCCTTGCAGACATCAAAAATAGAGGACATCCATTGCTCTTCCCTTGCCCACTAGTGCAGTCACTCCACAGTAGAATGCCACCAGATTAGTTGGGCACAATTTACCTGTTACGATGAAGGAATGTCACCTTTCTCTCATTACCTGCCTGTCACCTATATGCCTTGACATAGCTTCCAGGAGGATCTGTTCCATGATATTTAATTTTTGTCAGCACTGGAGAAGTCTGTTCCTGTATTTAGCTGTGATAGTGCAAAGCGGTTCATCTTTTTTATACTTGGAAATATCAAACTGAAGTTTGAATAAAGCTTAATTGGAGAGATACTTGGAATAAATGTTAGTCTTCAGCTGCTGGAATTATCCTTGTCAAGATCATAATGGAAAAGGGAGGGTTTTTATTATCGTTTACTTGTCTTTCTAGAACTTCCAGTTAGCTCCCCAGTATGCCATGCAGTTTTGAAGACTTTGCAGCGATGGGAACAAGTTCTTCTTCGACGTCTTGAGCTCTATGGAGGTCCACCTCAACATTATATTTCAGTTCATGCTTCTGAAGATGCCCTAGCTGCTGGTCCTGCATTGCTTCGCCATAAAACTTTACTTGAGCCTACAAACACTCCTTTCAGGTAAGTGTAATTTATATAAATACTGACTGTAGTATCTTTAATATAAATACAGCATTAGGTTATTAGTGCATGTGATAGAATTCAGTAACTATATGCCAGTTTCAAGATTTGCTCTAGTCCACTGTGAAATGGTGAGTTCACATCAGATTTCATGCATCTCTGATCCAAAGCTAGATCAGGAAAAACAAAAGTTCCTAATTTTTTTAAGTTCTTTTACTGAAGCTTAACGTAGAGGGTTTGAGTGTCTTTTGAAAAGTATGGTTGACAATAAACTAAAGAATAAAAAATTTACCATGAGAGATACTTAAGGATTAGAAATAATGAATGAAATAATTGCCGCACCTTTAGAGGTAACAGAATCACATTCTTACCAGTATTATTACCTATAATCAGAGAAGAAATATTTACTATTTGTAATATTTGCATAGTTCAGCCAGAAAAGTGTGCTCAGTTTCTTAAATTATAATTTTTTATAGAGATACCTGCTTTTTTAATTTTACTGTCTCCTGTGGATTGCAGAATCAACAAGAAGTCTCTCTTTTTATTGTAAAATATGGTCATACTTGGTTTTAGTAATGTGACTTGATTAAAAGGTCACAGTTTAACAAGTATCTGATATTATTTTTAAATTACAATTTTAAGCAGTTCAGAGTTTGTTGGTTTTTGGCCTGTCATAAGCAGCTATACTCATATTTATATTTTTTGCTTGAGCATATTGTTTCTAGGGCAAGCATAAAATTTCAATTCTGATCTGATTCTACAGTCCTTCCAGTTTTGTTACTGAGAAATCATGGATGTTTCAGAGATGTTGCACAGCTGATGATGTGTTCCTCGCAGGAAGTGTTAGTCATTCGTTGTCCATGTGACAGGATCAATCATTAGCACTAAACAGAAATGGTCCATGTTGTAAAGAATGAGTTGGGCTAATAAATAATCTGTATGCTGCCATTATCATTGCGTAATTTCTTGAAGAGATTTTTCTCACTTGTCCCAAAATAGGAGGAGAAAATGCTACATATTAATTTCCTTCTTCCCTTTGTACCTCCTCTCACATGTAGGTTTTTCAGGAAGAGGGTATTAAAGTTGTATAGTTTCCATAGATCTTTAGTTTTGCTTCAGCATTTCTTCTGACTGTAGTTTTATTCAAATGTAAGATATGCACTCTTGTGTAAGTACAAGCAATGTGTAAATATTTATTTTGACTTCTTTCTGTAGATCTAGCAGTCAGGTTGCACTGTCTGTGAAGAGGCTCTGGCAGTACTTGGTCAAACAGGAAGAGGTCCAGGAAACCTTTATCAGAAATATCTTTACAAAGAAGCGATGCCTAAATGAGGTCAGTATGGTGTATAAAATGGAGAAAATATTGCAGGTCAATCTGTGAACTTTTTCTTAAGTTATTTAGCTGGCGTGTTTACTTCTAGGGCATGAGTAGTTAATACTCTTGGCTGCAGTATTTCTAATAAAAAAAAATTTGTCCATTGTTTCATGGAATGCAAAAATAATCAGTCTATGACTGTAGAATGACAACTAACACAACTTGCCCATAGTCAGTCTCTTTGTTAAGTTCAGTAAAGCTGCCTCAAAAGACTGACAAACTTGAAAATTTCAAAGATTAAAACCAGTAACCTAGTCAGCCAAAGTTCTAAAACTGTGAATTTGTCCCTACCACAGTCATTCTGGCTTTTGTTCACTGCTTTCTGTCATGTTATGATTTGATTTTAGTAAGAAAATTGATTGTACAACAGTTATTATTTCTGTCTCTGATAATTTGTGCCAGTGTCTTTTTGGATTCCAGGTTCCAGATTCAGTTAAATGTTTTTAAATTGTGGTTCTGTAATGGACTTTTAGGGGATTTTTTATTCCCTCTTTAGTTCCTCTCTTTTTTTTCTTACTTGCCCCTACTCCTGATAATTTGGAAGAATTGGTGGTATTATAGAAAAAATGTGGAGTAGCATAAACAGAGGAAAAAGCAGCAGATGTGAACAAATTACACATGCGGGAGAAAGAATATTTATGACTAGTAAATATTGATGACATGGCAGCAGAGAGGTCTCTATGACCTAACCTTCGTTCTGTGACAACTAGAATATTAGCTTGTTTGAGTAATGTTGGGTAATTGTGTTCACTTCAGGCTGCAGTTAAAAGGAAAATTGTTCCTTTTGTCCTTTAAAGGTACACCATTTCTGGTCATGCTTTATGTTAATGCAGCTGTGTTGCTATGCTGTATGCACAGGAGTTTTGAGAGATTTTATATGTGCTTTATATATTTCAAAGGAGGATCATGTACAACCTTACACAGCATAGGTGTGTTGGCATTATTTTTTATCGTGTCAGTGTAGATTGCTTATTTTCTAAGAAATTTGACTTTTGGGATAGACAAGATGCAGTTACGTCACAGAATAGATAAATCAGTACATTTTGTACTGAATACAGAGTTTAGAATTTTTTAACTATTGTTACTACATAAACTGTATGTGTGCAAACATGCTGTTGTGTTTCAGTTGTTCTGTGTTGGGGTAAAAAACAAGGAATTAAGAATTTCCTTGATACCTTGTGTGTTATGTCTTATCTTTATGCTTTGTTCTGTGGTTGTTCTTTCCTTGGTGAAGTCATTAGAGGAGCACAATGAAACCATGAAAAATTCTGTGGTGGAGGAGCACATCATCAATAAGGTACACAGTAGTACTCCTCAAATTTATTAGACCTTACATCATTATGAAGTACTTACTTTAAGTGAAATCATCACCATTTTGAAAAGTCTTTGGCATAGCAAGCAAACTGAAAAACTGACTTGTGCAAGGGATAGAGTTAAACTAGTCTTGTTACAGAAAAGTAATCTGTAAGTTATCTGAAACTTAATTATGCTAGAAAGCTGCATGAAGCAACCAGGTATGAACAATATGTAGTATCAAAATCTGTAGCTGTGGCAGGTGAAGAGCTGAAGTTGAGATTTGCACAAGTGAAAAAAATTTAGTAGCAGTATGGTACATAGTACATATGTCTAGATATCTAGAATAGTTGCCTATAAGTGGAAGTGGTTAACTGAAGTTACAGCAGTTTGTTAGTATGATTCTGGTTTTCACTGAACCTTATTTTAAAGATGGTGACAAATGAATCCATGTAACAGTTTTGTAGCAAGTTTCTTGGAAGACTCGTATTGAAAAGGTATAATATTCTGCCTGGAAATTCAAATGAATACTGTATTCTTCAGTCTTTCTTTTGCAAAACAAATGTGGAGACAGAAACAAGAACACCCTGTGATGTCCTTGGGCTACCTTGTTATTATTAATTATATGATAAAGTGGTATTAGCAAATAGGTAATTGGAACTGACTGGGGAAAAATAATTTTAATTTCACGCAGGTTTGTTCACCATAACACACAGATCATGATTTTGTATGTGTTTGTCACTGTAGTTTTGCACAGTGTCACATACATAAAGTCAACAAGGTATCAATTTTGTTTTGACATAAAAAGACTTTTCCGCTTCTTCATCTTTAACAGCTATACACTTTTTCAGACTTCGAAAAAGACTATTTGCAGATCTTTGACCACACAATCTTACTTTTTGCAAGTAAAATATCCTTGATTAAATCTTTTAAACGGCAGAAGATTAAGAATTTGAAGATGAGAGGCTGGGAATAGTTCTGGAATAGTTCTTTGTGTTTTGAAGAAAATATATAATTTTACATTTTTAATTCAGGTTAAAGTTTATTATACTACTATGTACAGAATTCCAGATTTATTCAGTGTTGGAAAAATATGAACAGATAAGCTGACAAAGTTCAAATTTATTTTCCTGCTCAGGAGCTTGCTTGTACCTTCTTTTGGACTGTTTCATCAGTTTCAGTGGCAAAAAGTGTTTGCTAAGAGCCTGCAAAGAGTTAACAAAATTTTTCGAGAGCAAAGTATCAAGATTCAAAATTTTAGTCATCAACAGCAAGTGTGTCCAGCTTTGCTGGTTTTCAGCATCCCTGAAAAACTTGAGAATGAACAAAGAACTGTGACTTCTGTGACAAATTCCTTTTTCTCTATTGCTGTGCTGATCTCAACATAGCAGTTGGAACTAGATTATTTCACAAGACAGATCTACCATAGTTGTTACAGGCTGTGTTTGTTGAATTTTCTTAGAATTCAAAGGAGGAAAAAAAAAAAAGAAAAGAAATTTCATATGAAACAGTGTTTAGTCTCTGTACTTTCATTAAAAAGCAGTGTTGCATAAAAGTTTGTTTTTAATTGTGCTTTACTTTTTAAATACAGATAGAAACAGATCTGGGATACCCAGGAGCCAAGGCAAGAATAATCCATAAAGAGTCTGACATCATTACTGCTTTTGCAGTCAATAAGGTGAGTGTAAAGGAGGTAGAATAATCTATTTGTGTTGTACCTCCATCTGATACACAGGTGGTAGTCCCATTGTGAATGTGTGAGATAAGCTTAGCCAGCACCTTTAGCTACTTTTAGCACATAGAACTTTTAGCACTCCCTTCTCAAAACCACTTAATAAATACCTTGTTATATTGAAACAGTTCTACTATAAATTGACTTTTTTTTCTATTGTGCAGTACATTGAGGGAATGGAGAGGTGGCGTCTACTTTTTCTTTAAGCCTGTGTGTAGGAGTATTTGTCCTTTTCTGTCAAAAAGAACAAGGAAGTAATCTTTTCCTGTGTTCAGCCATGTAACCCTTCAGAAGTGGAGGTGGGGAGCTTGTTTACAAACATTGTAGTATAGTTACCTGTTTATCCTCTGAGAAAAGCAAGGAGATACTTGAGCTGCTTGAGAGGTATAAGATACAAATAGTGTGTGATGATATCTTAGGTGCAAATAAGTTTTAAAACAGAAGTGTCAAGTTTAAACGTATAGAGATCAGACATATATGTTTGGGGTTTTATAAATTGATTAAGTGTGTATGTATTTGAACAATGGTGCTATAACCAAAGAAAACTAAAATAAGCCCCTTTTCGAGGTTTACTTTTGTATCTCCCTTTCTTTGTGTTACTTTTTTCAGGCAAATCGGAACTGCATTGCAATAGCATCAAGTCATGATATTCAAGAGTTAGATGTTTCTGCGATTTTAGCTACGCAAATCTATACCTGGGTTGATGATGATGTGGAAATAGAAAATAAAGGGTATATGTTCTTTGTTTTCAATATCACAGCTTTAACTGTGGATAATTCAGTAACAAAGCATGGTATTTAATGTTGCTGTTTGGAATCTTAACAATGTTTTTTTCGCTTACAGGGCTGATGATTTCTTAGTTATACATGCTCGTGATGATCTGGTAAATGTTCAGGGAACTACTCCTTATACTCATAGTAATCCTGGCACACCTATCAATATGCCTTGGCTTGGTAGTACACAGACTGGCAGGGGTGCATCTGTGGTAAGTCGCTTGTCAGAGATTACCTTTGTGTATTCTATCTGCTTATCTCTCTTTGTCTGTTCATTGTTGCTGGTTATATTTTATAATTAGCTTGTAAGTAAATGTAGCTTGTCTGTGTAATCAAGATGAGCTGGACTTTTTTATAACAATTCCCTTGATAGGTGGTTATTATAAATACTGCACATAATTTAGGCAACACCAACTAAGCAAGCAAAGCTTTTAGAAAGCCCTATATGCTTTCGTTACTTAAGATGCATAATATAAAAATAAAGAATCAGGGTTTAGGTATGAAGTTGCATCTTTAAATTGTTCTTTGACGGCTTGAAGCCAGACGCTCTATCTAAAAAGCATATATTCAGCAGATTTCAGGCTATAAACTTGTAAGGATTGGGTAGAAATATTTAAATGAAATGTTGAAGTAGCCTGTATTTTAAGTGTGATCTTCAGCTTCATTCTGAGTTTTAGAAATGATTTTTGTGTCTGGAATGAAGCTTGGCCCTTAGCAAAAAGCTGTTAGGTTAAATTTAATTCAGATCAAATTATAATTGTAATCTGGCCATTGGCACTCTTGTATTAGTTCCTGTGCAGCATAGATGCTGTCTAATAATGCAAATCTGTTGATTAGTTATGTGAGAGGTGCTTATTTGGAGACACTTCATTGGGCTGAAAGGGTCGTAAAAGGCACCCTTATCTCTTTCTGCACACAGATGAGGAGTTTTCCTGGATAACTGAATGCATTAAGTCTTAGGATTTGGCTACGTTTTGTGTCATTTGACAGCTCAGAGCAAGTCTGTAACTGGTGACAAAATGAAATAACCATATGTTAATTAATATTGTAGTTGATTTTTGAAAATATCTGTTGATTAGGAGGAGTAAATAAGGAAAAAGCATTATAAGAGTGATAATATTATCCACACATGGAAGTGGGTATTGTGCCAGTGCCTGCACTTCTGCCTTCCGTTTAGGAAATACTGATCCTGGTTGCCAGTGTTGCAGCTCTGTTACCACAATCAG
>JAWWES010000094.1:19256454-19267487 GCA_035583135.1 Lophotriccus pileatus | reverse complement strand
AGGGTCATGGCCTCCTTTGGGCATCCACCTGCTCCAGCGTTGGTCTTCTCTACAGGCTGCAGCTGGATCTCTGCACTCCTGTGGTCCTCCATGGGCTGCAGGGACACGTCCTGCTTTACTGTGGTTTGCACCATGGGCTGCAGGGGAATCTCTGCTGGGTGCCTGGAGCACCTCCTTCCCCTCCTTCTCTGCTGACCTTGGTGTCTGCAGAGTTGTTCTTCTCCCATATTCTCACTCTGCTCTGCTGTGGCCTCAGTTACATCTGCCCAATATTTTTTTTCTCTGTCTTCAATAAGTTGTCACAGAGGCGTTACTGCTATTCCTGATGGGCTTGGCCTTGGGCGGCAGTGGGTCCGTCCTGGAGCCGGCTGGCATTGGCTCTGCAGGACGTGGGGGAAGCTTCTGGCGGCTTCTCACAGAAGCCACCCTGTAGCCCCTCCCCACTACCAAAACCCGACCACACAAACCTAACACATGGTGTTATTTCTGTACAAACAGTTATGAAGGGATTTTTGTTGCTGCTTTGCTTTGAGGAGCAGAGAGGAAGTTGCTGCTATGTTAATTACTGTTAATAAAGCACAGTTTTATATGAAGCCGTAAGTTTTTAGGGCTCTCTCTGTTTTTATTGTGGTTAACTAATATGAAATACGTAGTAAAACCATACCTCCATATTTTGCAAAACATTTTGTAGATTTTTTTTTAGTGTTTAGATACTGTGGTTTCAGAATGTAGAGAAATTCTGGTTGGTTTTGAAAGGTACCTGTGACTTTCTGACTCATCTGCTGCAGATGGTTCCCTCTGACTGATAAGTAGTGCACACATAAAAAAACATAGATACGGTAAGCCTAGTTAAATGGCCTGCAATTAAGCCCTGATTATTGAGCCAGTTTAGAGCATTCATAATTAGAGATGTATTTATTTATGATATCCTTCCACTTCTAAGCAGAAGAGTATTTATTTTTTATATATGCTTAGCCCATTTTCTTTAGTGTATTAAAGTAATTTTCAAGTCCTGTGGAAGAACCTTTGCCCACCATAAGCTCCTCCCACATCCTTCTTCCTCAGCTTGGAACACAAACTCTGCATTTTATCAGCTGCATTTCAGATGAATTTTTTTATTTCATGATTTAAAGGTGAAACAAAAATTAACAAAAACTGTTCAGCAAATTTTTTTTAAAATTCCAGCTCATCATCATGTTTTATAGTCAGTAACTGTTGATATTAAGATTTTCTTTAATCCTGATATGTAGAGTACTCTGTTTATGACTAACTGAAGAATTGTTTTGTTTAAAAAAAAGGAATCCCTTTCTAAGGAAACCTAGTCTACCTTTGTGTCTTTGATTTATTTTAATTGCTGAGCTTATATGGAAGAAAGTACTTTGCTACTGTTTGGCCTTCTAACTTGAAGTGTTTCGGATTCCAGACATGAAATCTGTGTCTCAAGTAGTCTAAAGTTGATCTTACTTACAGTGTTGCTGGAACTTTTAGCTGTGTTATCTTTTTGGCATGACTGGAATGATTTTGTAGGCGGCTAGGTGGGGTTTAGTGGCAAGTGAAACTTAGTTATGGTTTTCATGAGACTAAAAAGTAGAAGCTTTTTTGCATAAGTTAGAGGGAAGAGGACAAGAGGATATAGCAAGAGAGACAAAGCTGAGCTTTGTAGGAGCCTTGAAGTTTGCTAAGTTGTCCAAAACTTTGTAAGTTAAGTTAGAAGAAGGTAGATGATAACCTTTATGTTTAGCTGTTTAGTTATAGCCGTTGTTACAGTGAAACATGGAATAATACAGATCAAGGACTTTTTGTATTGTTGCTCTACTTGAAAGTTTTGTGTAACAAAATCAAGAAGCTGTGCTGTTTTATTTTGTTAACCTTGTGATGCCAACTGACTCTCTTGCATTTGAGCTAAAGAACTGATCTGCATTGGTGGGATAACAGGTTTAATATTTCATGTCCTCCCCCACCTTCTGAAAAGTTAAAAAAACCCAACTATATAAAATATGTGAGGTTCATTTGTAGGGATAGCTTCTGCGGAGGTCATGAGTGGATTCAGGATGAGTGTAGCAAACTTTTTGTGAGCCTCCGTTGAGAGCAGCCCTGTGGAGAAAGACTTGGGGTTGATGGTTAACTCAACATGAGCCATCAGTATGTGCTCACAGCCCAGGAAACCAACAGTGTCCTGGGCTGCATTGAAAAGAGTGTGGCCAGCAGGGCGAGGGAGGTGATTCTGCCCCTCTGCTCTGTTCTTGTGAGACCCAACATGGAGTACTGCATTCAGTTCTGGTGCTCCCAGCAAAAGAATGAAATGGAACTACTGGATCAAGTACAGAGGAGGCCACAGGGTTGATAAGGGGATTGGAGCCCCTTCTGTACAAAGACAGACTGAGAGAGTTGGGGCTGTTCAGCCTGAAGAAAAGATTGCATAGAGACCTTCCAGTATCTGAGGGGGGCCTACAGGGAAGCTGGAGAAGGACTCTTCATCAGGAACTGTAGTGATAGGACAAGGAGAATTGGGTACAAGTTGAAAGAGAATAAGTTTAGTTTAGGTATCAGGAAGCAATTCTTTACTGTGAGTGTGGTGAGACACTGGATCAGGTTGCCCAGGGAGGTTGTGGATGCCCCAACCCTGGCAGTGTTCAAGGCCTTGAACAACCTGGTCTGTTGGGAGGTGTCCCTGGTGGGGCCAGGGACTAGGTGATCGTTAAGATCCCTTCCAACGCCTTAACATTCTATGCTTCTGTCTTCCTGTGATTTTAGCAAGTTCAGAATAATTTAAATACACTGAGTAGAAGCTAATGACCTTTCTCTGTTTGAGTGCAGTTTTATTTTCTTGTATCATTGAGTAATAGTTTAAGTTATTGTGTATAAATGACAGAATGGTTTAGCCTCCTCTCTGAGGACATAATGAAATAATACAGATCTGTTTCAAGCAGTGCAGTGCAAATCTTGTGGTTTTCTTTTAGCTACCAAATCTTTTCTCCCTCCAGCACTTGACAACATACTGAGAAGTGGAATTGTTTCTTATTTGAAGATCTCGTTCTAGCAATAGTTTGTATGATACTTTTACATTGCCAGGAGTTATATATCAAGGTCTTATCTGCTACATTATGTGAATTCAATTGATTATTTCCAGGCATACCTACTTAATTGGTTTACCATTAAAATGTTTGTTGTAGTACTTCGGTGTATTAGATTACTTTCACATTAAAGAAGTAGTATTAAAATCTGTGTTTGCTTGGTGCTTGTAAAAATTCATTAGAAGTTACTTGTAGCATTGAATAATAGTGGAAATATGATTAATGTTTGAATTGTAGAAAAAGCTGTGTAATCCAAACTGTGAATTTGTGTTGTATTGGTCTGCAAAACACCACAGTGTTCAGTGATGCAGAAAGTATGCTGATTGTGACTGAATGCTTTTGTGCGGGTTTGCCAGCAGTATTTGCTGTACAAGTGGTTTTGAATATGCAGGTGGATAGTTTAAAGTCCCTTGAAATGTGAATTTTGTTGTTAATACCACAAGGATAACTGGGGAAGAGTTAAGGAGGAATACTGAACGTGAGGTCAGTGTAAACCCCACATTTGTGTAAAGATCCTGATTTTCAAGAAGTACCCAGTTCTACATATCAAGTCAGGTATTTTATTTCAGTGATTGTAGAACTGAAGATATTTTCAGAGTGGGTCCACCTGGTGGGGAGTCAGCATTTGAGACCTATAAAACCTGCAAGGGCCTAAAACCAGAGTATGTGCTGCTGTTCTGTACACAGGAAACCATGTCACAAACCCCTATTTTCTGCTGAAGCGTGAGAGGTTTTATGTACGTGACTGAGTTTGGGGAAGGAGAGTGTATTGTTACAGTGGACTTTGAAATTGAATTTTAACATTGTAGGGAAACAGGACTCTCTACTAGCCAAGCTTCAGCATGCAGCATTTAACAGTCTATCAGTTGCAACATATTTCTTTATTTGTCTTAAAAATACTATAAGTTAGTAGCACATATATAGTTGGTGTCTTACGTTGATGGAGAAGATTGGCAATTAACAGGTAGGCGAAGCAATAATTAAATAATTAGGAGGAGTAAATTCAGAACTTGATCAAATACTAGAATAAGGATAATGAGAACCTTGGGAAGCTTAAATGAACTTCTTGAGACGAAAAGCAAAAGACTGAAGAGAAAAAAAGCCGTGTATGTTTAAGGCCTTATTTTTTCTTAATATGAAGAACTGGATAATACCATAATGAAGTAAACTAGAGCTAATAAACTGTGTAAAAGTGCTAGGCAGAAGAGAATTCTTTCTCAAAGCCTCTTCATGATTTAGGTACTCAGCATGACAGTCTGAAACTATCTGATCACGCAGATTTTTTTTCTGTGTTCTGTGAACTAAGGGTTTGTTATGCAAAAGTGGTGGAATCACTGAACTAAAGCTGTTGTGGATATCATTCTCCTTTGGGTGCATATGGGCTGAAAACACTACAGTAAAAACGCACTGGCGGCTTGTTGGCTTAAGAGCCTGCACTTGCATCAAGAAGAGCTGTCAGACCCCTTTGTACCATTAAATGAGCTCACAGCTGGGGCACTTCACCCTGTGAAGGTCAGTAGCTGGCATGGTACCTCAGGCCACAGGGATGTGTGGAGCAGAAGCATCTGATGTGCCACAGCTGTTGAGGGCAGCCTGCATCTTTTGGGGATGGCATGCAGGGGGGGTGGGCACATCCCACAAAGTGCCTTGCAAAGCCCTCACATTTGTCACGAGGTTATCTGTGGTTATCTGCCTGGATGAACCACCTGCCTTCCGTAATGCCATGGTATCAGACAGGGATGTTTGTGTCTCCTGTGTTCAGGTGGGTGACAAAGTACAAATATTACATTGTTGTGCTGGACAACTGAGGGAAATAAACAGTTTGTCAGTTATTTCACACAGACAGCATGAAGACTGGTGACCGTTGCTTAATTTTTTCTGCTCAGGCAGATTCAGCTGTGGGCAACGCTGAAGGGCAATGCTACTGTGCATGACTAATTTTGAGGCAGTTTGTTCAGTTGCTTAGTGTTGTTGCAATGTAACCCTGAAAATAACATGCCTTAAGCTTGTTTATACCTTAAACAAGACCGTGTTGTAATTATGATTTTCAAGGTCTGGAACAAGTGCTGCTTGCACAAAGCTCTGAGTCCTGCTGGCAAAAGTCCTTTATAGTCAGAGCTGGAGAAATCCTGTGTTTTGGAGAACCCCATCCCACTCTCAACCGCTTTTAGTGAAAGAAAGTACTAGGAGAACAGTAACTTTCTCCCAAATGAAACATACAGATAACTGTTGAATCCTGCTCAACTTTTCAGTTAAAAAGCACGTTGCGACGTTATCTGCTCTATTTTCTGTGAGTGACCTCAGAGCATCTTTGAAAACTTCTTCAACTCAGCAGTACCAGTTGCCTTAGTTTAACATCACAGCCCTTCATGAGCAGCTAAAGATCAGATCACCTAAATGGGTCTGTGTGAGGAATAAGTAACTCACAAACAAAAAAACAGATGGTGTTTGCTGATACATCCATTGCTGTGTCTGTCCAGATAGCGTGGTGGTAGAGTAACTCGCTCTTAGAACCTGACATACAGAAGTTGTATCTGTGTACAGTCAGTTTGAGAGCTGGAGTATCGGGTTTGTCTGATGACAGTTTTAGGAGATAACAGTTGCATATACTGATGTGACAGGTTATCGCATAGTGGGTGATGAGGGAGGACACTGAGGTATTTCTGCTATGGGCTTCCACAGCTCCTGACAGTACCAACTTTTGTGACCCTCAAAGCCTACAGCAGAGCACAGCACTAGGTGATTGTATCCCAAAGTTATACTCCTGTATATGAAAACTTTGGCTGGATACAGTAATGTTCGAAATAGGAAATAGCTGTCTGTACAAACACATCTATTGTGCAGCAGTTATTCTGTAATACTCAATGTGTGGCAGCTTGTAGCAAAACTAACTCCTATTTTGTATCTAGATTTTGAACAATTCAATGCAAGAGTTCTTTGAGGGAATATAAGTCATTCAAGTGCTTGAAAATGAGAACCTCTGTTTTTCCTCCCTTAAAATTATTTCAAGTTGTGGTATTTATGCATAATTTAGTTTTTATCTATAAACAGACATTGATGGAGTAGTTCTGTTACTTAAAATGGGAATCCTGGGGTGGTTCACAAATCTGTGTAGTTTAGGAAAAATATTAGAGCAATAATAGTTTTGCAGTGCAGCTTAACAGCTGAAAGAAAATAGGAGGATAAACCAATGAAGTTCTTCTGACATAAGCTAGTGAAATAAGAAGATGAAATTCAAAAACTGTGGAAAGACTTCAGGCAGTAACTTGCCTACCTCTTTAGTACTATCTTTTTCTTGGTGCTCTAAAGAAAGTCAACAGATTAGTTTTACACCCATCTCTTCTTGCAGAACCTCTGGCAATATACATGTACATATATACATATGAATGTTTAGTCTGACTAGCAAATTTTGCAGTTACTCTTGTTTGTGGGATCCTTCTATACAGGACTTGGACTAAATTCTTCTTTCTCATGCTCTTCTTCTCCCCAAAACCCTTGGAGATATTTGGGTAGAGTAATATAAATGCAACCCAAGATGTCCTGGTAAGAAATAATCATCACTAAGGAAAACAGGTTCTTCTTTGAGTACACAGAACCTTTTATTGACAGTAGAGGTGTGTAAGTGAATGAGTGCTGGTGGCTATAAAGCTGGTTGTGTGATCCAGGGTAAATATCTTCCAGATGTTGAAGTGTTGTCTGTTTTGAACAAATCTAAACTGAGGTGAAAAGAGTCTGCTGGAGGAAACCCTTCACTGTGAAGTTTAAAGCTCATTTTTCTTTTCCTGAGTGGAACAGTTGAGATTTTTCTACTTAGATAAAACTTCTTTCCACACTGTCACATGGAAGCACTTGATTTCTATTGTGTTTTGCAATAATTTAGATGAGGAGCTTTCAGTAACTGGTAGCATTTGACCATTAGTATAATTTGAGATAGTTTTCTTACATAACACATCAATTTTTATACACAGTTTAGGAGATAGTTCATACCAAGCTAAACCTTGTTATACACAGGAACATTTCTGAGACATCTGATTGTAATGTTTATTGGTTTGGTTCATTAAATGCAATGTGCTTTAAAAGTTGTTTTTCTGCCTATGATTCGAATCTCTTACTTTGATTTTTTTTTTTTTTTTTCAGCAGAGTGCCAAATCCAGACAGGTTTCTCTAAATTTCTCCATAACAGCTGCATGTAGTTACATGTGCATGAAGTAAATGTAGTATGTCTGAACAGTGTTCTCTTCTGCATTAATAACATACAGAAACTACTATGATTAAAGCTTTTCAGTACTTGGGACCACAAGTTAGATTTCGTCTCGAAACCTAATTTTTTCCTTGCTCTTTCAGTGTGTAGGACTCAAGAAACTACTCAAGATATTCAGACCTGCATTTTCATTCATGGCTCTTGACATATTTTTTTAAGCAGACTTCATCCCTGTATTTACTTGGAAAATGCCTTGTATAGAGATAATTTCAGCATGCTAGCATTCTGTTTATTTCATTAACTGTGTGCTTCCATTTTTTCAGAATCACAGTATGGCCTGTGTTAGAAGGGACCTTCAAAGATAGCCTAGGTCTCACTCTGGCCCCCATTGCTGGCAGGGACATTGTTCACTACATGGTGTTGCTCAAAGCCTCATCCAACCTGGCTTTGAACACTTGGGTGCTTCTCTGGGCAAGCTGTTCCAGAGCCTCAGCCTTGTGGTAAAATATTTCTTCCTTATATCTAATATAAAGCTACCCTCTTTCAGTTTGAAGCCATTGACCTTGTCTAGTCACTACAGGCTTTAGGGAAAAGTCTTTCACCATCTTTCTTTTAAGTCCTCTCTAAGTATTGAAAGGCTGGAAAGAGTTTGCCGCAGATCATTTTCAACCCTGGCTCTCAGCCTGTCTTCATAGGAATGGTGCTGCAATCTTTGGATCATCTTTGTGACCTCCTCTAGACTCACGCCAGCAGGTCCATGTCCTCCTTGTTCTGGGGACCTCAGAGCTGCATGCATTACACCAGGTAGGATCTCATTAGGAGTGGAGTAGAGGGGGAGAATCACCTCCCTTTACCCGTACTGCTTTTGGTACAGCCAAGGATGCAGTTGCCTTTCTGGGCTGCAAGCATACCCTCCCAGCTTTATGTCCAATTTTCCCTATTCTTTTTTTTTTAGATTCTCTTGCATGCACTTGACCATATTTACAGTTCCCACCTTGGTAATTAGTCTATGAAGTTAGAACATTACAGATAGGCAATAGCTGGTTCCAGAAAGGCCCTGTAATGAAAGTCAAAAATTATTCTCCTTTAAATCTTGCCTATATTCTTTTCAGGAAAAGTTTGCCTAATGTTATGAAAAACAATGCATGGCCTTAATCCTCTAGGAAAAACAAATAAGGTAAGAACAGTGAAAGCAGTCATGTAGCTTGTGCCAGGTGAGAGCCTTAGTGGCTTTGACTACATCCCCCTGGTGTAAGAAATTTCAAGGAATATTTTATTATATTTGTGATTTTCCCGTTTAGAATGACATGCAACTGAAATAAAGTCTCATTTCCCAAAAGAGATGTTCTTAGCTAATGTGAAAGAAAATGGAGGTTGCATGAATTCATTTAAGGTTTAGCTATAAAACTTCCAGATCCTTCTGGTATAATGTAAGTTTTTAAGAACTTGTGAAAAAAGTTTAGATCTACATCAGACACCTAGATGCTTTAAGTAGAAATGTGTCATCTATTGAGGTCATTTAGAAGAAAGAAATAGTTTAGTGCAGGGTACTACATGGGAATCAGGCTTTTTTCTGTTTATATTCAGAAAATATATATTTGGAATGTTTCTGTGTGTTGTTGTAAGTATTACTGATTTTGGTGTGTGGAGTTTTTTTCTTACAATTCTGTTTACATGTAAAGGAAATGCACCTCTCCTGTTTTGTGAGAACCTGTTTTGTTCGTCAGCCATGGGAAGAAACACTTTTGGCCCTTACACACTTGCTTGGGTAGCATATGTAGATTGGGAACCTGTTTATCAGAGGTAAAATTATGGAAAATTGTAATCCTGCTGACAAGTTACTTGTGTAGCCTAGAATGAAATTTTAACAGTAACTGAGAGGAGCAATTAAAGCACCTCCTTGTAACCACAGCAGTTTCTGCACTCTATGATCTCGGAGGTCTTTTCCAACACAGTTGATTCTATGATTCTATGATCTAGCAACAGGTAACCCTAAGGAAGCGTACCTTGTCAATAACCATATAATAAGGAAATTTTACAGAGTGTCCTTTGGATAAAGTCATTTTTGTTTCCAATGCACTGGGCTTTGCTAATATTACCTGGGGGTAAAGATGACTAGTTACAGCACATTCCAGGAAGTGCAGCTGTTTGCCCTCTTGCAAAATAATGAATATTTTTGTTGTAGAGACTGCAGGGAGACCAATCCCTTGGTGACTGATAGTGGTTTCCTTATTGGAGAGCTTGAAGCCAGGAATCTGGAACTTTTAAGAGGCTGTTTCAGATGATGCATTGTTAAAACCAACATAAGCTTTTCCAGTCATAGACTTTCACTCAGATTCTTGTCTTCCATTGTCTTTCAAACAGGAACTGTAAAAAACCCCTCACTTCTCAAGCTTCTTTTAGGAAAAAGCCTAAATGTCTGTTAATATAGTTTTTAGCATGGCAGAAGTAGAGAAGGGTCTGCAACTTTACTGAATGTTGGTTCTTTTTTTTCAGTAGGTAGGTAGGTTTAACGAAATGTAACTTAAAAGAGATATTTGTAATATCAAGCTCATCAGAATCAAACTAATTATGGTCAGTTTTTATAGTTCTGCTAGTTGTGCAATTTTAAAAAATAGTACTATGTTTCTGGACGTAAATTTCACTGCTGTTCTTCAATTAATATTGAATGCTATTCACTTTGACTCATAGAAAATATTTTCTGTTGTTTTATCACTTATCACCTTGTGATGCACACTAAATGTTTTTTCCCAGTGTTTATGCTGCTAGCTTGAAATCAGTGACAGTTGGCAGAGTTTTTGCCATTAATAATTAAGACATCCCCTAATTCTTTTTTTATGGGATTTATAAAAAAGTTTTATTGCTTTAGTCCTGGTCTTATATAAACTCATACCAATTTCATTAGGCTGGTGGTGGTGGCTGTATTTTAGGAAGAAGCCTGCCTTCTGAATCACAGGCTCCAGGTTGCCCTACAGCAGGCAACTGCATCTCACATTGTGATCAAACGTAAGTTCAATTCTGCACAGGCATTTTCACTGTTTACAGAGGTGGATGGAGGATTGCTGTAGAGTTGGAGACTTCTGATGTTTACTTGTCTTTTGTGGTTGATCTGTTCTCCCTTGTTTTCATATCATGAGCTAAAATAATTCTTTCTCTAACCTGCTGTTCAGACCCTGGATGTTTTTATAGACTGAGGTCTTCTGTAATTAGCATGCTTGTTGAAAGAGTAAATGTGTCAAACTCTTCTGCCTGATACTGCAGGCTGTGCGCTGCCTGCCCTTGACTTTGTGATTCCTGTGGTTTGAATCCTGCTCTCCTGAACAGTGTAGGTAAGAACATGCTTTTGTTTGCATGCATACATACATATCTGTCATAAATAGCATCTTTATGTAAAGTTCTGTCTCTGCTGGAATCACTGCTCATGATTTTTCTCTCCTGTTTGTACTGGAGTGACAGAGATTGACCCCTCTGCTAAGCCTTTTCATGCTGCCTCGGGCATAGATATGCCTTGGCATTAAGTGTTGTTGTATTGTGGCAGCATTTCTATTACAGCTTAGAAGACAGTTGGACTCCGTGATCTTTTTACAAGCTGAATGATTCTAGGATTCTGTCGTGGGTTTGTCTAGGTGACAATTTTTTACCACACCCCCCAACCAAATTGCTCTAAATTACTCTAGGTTGAGAGAAGGTTTATGCAGACAAAACCAAATCCGATTGGGGAGAAATAATATTAGAATTTATTACTACACAATAAAAAC
>JAWWES010000094.1:19227961-19256354 GCA_035583135.1 Lophotriccus pileatus | reverse complement strand
GGTTTTGTCCTGGAAATTCACCTGGACAAACCACTTACAGTCCCCCAGGGAGGGGGAACCCTTGCTAACCCACGACAGATTCTAACACTAATCATCAACATGCAGGCTCCTATGGCTGCATTACTATCAGATTCTTAGGCACATGCTGGCAGACATGTGGCAAGACATGTTTTATTTCATGCTTAGCTGTGACAGCTGCTCTGAGCACTGTGTGTGATGGCATAACAGCCGCTTTTGGAGCCAAGGGCATATGGGGCTGTGAGGTCCTGGGTAGACCTGGTGAGGTCCTAGTGCATAATTAAGGCTGTAAAGTGGTAACTGAAGCAAAAGGAGATGCAGCATATTTGGTTCCTTCACTTTCTGCATATGAGAAAGAGTACAGACCAATTCCTTAGCAAACATTGTCAGGATGCATCCATCTGAACTGGTGGAAATGGTGGAAACCCATGAGCATGTGAAGTTATCCTTATTTCAAGTGAAGGTTAGACAGTGTTCTCAGCACGCATTGCTGAGGTAGCTGCTCATCTAGAGTTGGCTTGAGGACGAGGAAGGCCCAGCTTAATATAAATACCCCATCAACAAGAGAGAAGCTTGGTGATGGTTGGTTATATTGAAAAATACAGCATTTCAAGCATCATGATTGTGGATATGTGAGCCTCAAAGGAAGCCTGTGGGGTGAGTATTGTGCTGGCACACATCCCAGGCCGTTGTAGGGAGTGGTTCTGGTGTTGTCTTCTTGCCCACCTCCCCCATGAGAATTGCATGCCATGCAATGAAAGAGGTGGTTGATGAAAAATGGGATCAGTCACCAATGCTGGCAGGCAGGTATGATGCAATGATATCCAAGCTAGGCACATTGTCATGGCAGGCCTGAATTTGGGTCTTGAAATGGTCAGAATGAAGGTTGGGCTCAGTATCAGTAGATACTAACAAATGCAGTGCACCTTGGGAAAGCTGTTGAGGACAGGTAATGTCCCTTGCTTACTGAACATGCTTAGTGCATGACTGAATGTAATGGAAATTTGAACTGAGAATTAGGGTATGCAGCAGTAGAATTTTTCAAAAAGTATGTTATGTGATTATTACTTCAAGTGCAATCAAGCGCCAAAGGGTTATGCCTGACAGATACAGCTCTGGACTGGTAGCTGCAGTCAAGGGCTGCATAACTGAGGGAAATACTGTGAGCTAATAAATTTTCAACCTCAGAACAGAAAAGAGATGACTGGAAAAATTTTTTTACGTGTGTGGTCTCTGACTGGTTAAGGGATTGTGATACTTGCATGACTGGGTACAGGATAAGAAACAACGCATCCTTAAGCCCACACAGTTTGTAACCGTGGTGAGTCTCTGCAGAAGAGCTGAAGCTGTGTTTTATTGTTTAGTCACATACCAAATGTGTGTGTCATCCTTTGTATGCAGATGAGGGTCTTGTGTGTCCCACCATTGTTTTCTTATCTTTTTTTGAAGCTGTAACAGATTGGTTGTTTGGCATGATCTTGTGGCAAAGTACCTTTTCCTTTTGTGTCCAGTTGATGATATCGTCTATTTGCTGAAGGATACAAGTAAGCACTAATTTCACACACATCTTTGGCTGCCAAAAATGTCATGCAGTCCTGCTCCAATGCTTGTATTATTTCCTTCCTTGTGTCAGCAAAAACATTCATGTTCATCAGACTGAAGAACTCAATTATGAGATCAATTAGCCTTTTTTTATTTTTCCCCCAGCAGTCTTTTTTTGTGAATCAGTTCTTCAATCCTTGTGTGTTGTACAGCTAAACATACTTTTGCTACCACAGGGAGCTCTCAGGCTGGGTGAAAGGAGAAGAAAGAGTAACTGAGGGTTGGGAGTTGTGCAACCACTTCAGTTGGAGGCAGTGCTTAAAAATTTGTGTTCATAGAAGTCTCTCAGTTTGACTTTGCACTTAGATATACTGGTCTATATCCCATTTCACTGAAACCAATCCTTCTCAGACTTAGTCCCTTTTTCCTGTGTGTTTTGTCTTTCTCTGTTAGGGAAGTCTTTCAGCTTTGTGGGAGCGGTGATGCAAATGCTCGCGTCCTTTTGAGCCAAGTTGTATTACTGAAGTTGAGATTAAATATGTTGCAAGATTTAAGTTTACCTCAACTGTAGAAGAAGGCTTCTTTTAGTCTAGTACTTACCCTCCCAGTACTCCCTGTTACCATTTTTCCTTTAGCAAGTCCACTGTCTAGCTAGGCGTTAATAGTCATCTATTGTTCACTAGTAGCTTTCCATATAATAAGTCTGAATTGGGAAAGATAATAGCTTGTTTTCACATGACCTACTTTTGAGATAACCGTTTCTGAATAATGTTTCAGTTTCTTTAACCTCTCTTTAAAAAGCGTTCCGTAACCAGGAACGCTGCTGTAAACCAAAAGGCAGTAGTTGGTCAGGTCACTTTTTTTCCTTTTTCAATTCCCCTTTGTTGTTCTATATTTTGAAGTTTTCTTAAATTATAGATATAATGTATTCAACCTTAAATCAATATAATCATCATCTGCACATGAGCGTTTTCTAGGAAATTTTGTAGAATTTTTGGATTCTGAAATATTTTTAGGAAGAGTGTTTGATCCTCTCTAAGCCAGTTTTTCATGTGTGGTTTTTTTTGTTTGTTTGGGCTTTTTGTTTTGTTTTGTTTTGTTTTTTATTTTCCCCATTGGAACATTCACTGCTTGATACAGGTTGGCTTTGTTTCTCAAATATTAACTTTTACACCTGAAAAAACTCCCTTTGAGTGAGGCTTGTGATCCGAAACGTGTATGTTGTGCCACAGTAGTATTTGGCATTTATTGATGACACTTTCACAATAAAGTGAGAGATTTACCTTGAAATGCAGGGCCATTAGACCCAGGAATGCTTAAGTACAATGGATGTACAGAAAATAGAAGATGCCAAACACTGAGGGTTTTTTTCATTAATTATAACCTTTTGTTGGCTATGCCTAATGATTTAATTTTGTAGTTAGGTCGTAGAAATATCTGCCTCTAAGTATCAGCAGTGGCAGGGTTGCATTGCTGGATGTATATGAGAAGGGCTTATGTGCCATCTGCAATCCACATGTGGATATTGTGTTTTAAAAAAGTCCTTTGCTCTCTAAACATCTTAGTAAACAAATGTGTAGCTGACATACATATGCATGTCAAAATATTTTTATGTTTATACCAGCAAACATACAAAGGTTTAAAACTAAGCTTCCTTAGCAGTTGTTTAATTGTTTTTGCATAGCAAATGGCAAGTCAGTGCATGTGAAGAAAAGGCTGAGATTGTTCAAAATTCTTGAACTAAGGGAGGAAAACTAGTAGTCTTTAATCCTGATCTGCAGGATGTTTTCAAAATACTTGAGAAAGTTAAAATTATATTAGTTCTTAGACTGAGTCCTGCATTATTTGTTGCAGTTCTTCTCTCGTTCTTTAAAATCCATAGTACAGAAGACCGCTTAAAGTAGCATTAGTTGTGACAGAGATACCTGAACAAAATAAGACCATACAGAGAAGCAAAGATGCTGTGAGTTACAGATGTATTTAATTATCTGCTGAAGCAGAGTGGTGAAGGCTTGGTAGCTATAGATGTATGCTTTTACTGTTCAGGATTTTTTCCAACTTCTTCAAGCTGAAGAATACATTGTTTAGGGATTTTGTTTTTCATTGACGTAAATGAACAAAACTAGATATTTTGAATGTCTTATAAATTAATATGACTTTTGTTCTAATTTCAGGTTTACTTTTACAGTATAAACAGATAAGTCTGGTTTTTAGGACCCTTAATTGTTGTAAATTAAAACAATTATTAAGCGCCAGTCCTTAAAGGCTTAGAATAAATTTGATCTAATGTTGTAATATTTAAGAATTGTAAATAGCTTGGTACTGGGACTGAATCCAGCAAATAATAAATAATGCATTTATAGCTTTAAAACATGAAAAAGTTGCACAGGTGTTTCAGTATGTAAGTACTTTCCATGTAAATCCTTTAAGTAAATGTTGTCATAATTTTTAGTGATCAATACGATGTTGTCCTCTGCTATTTATGCATTATACAAGCTAAGAGCTTTAACCTGATGAGTTGTGAGGTATGTTTCCCAAGCTACAGATTTATGAACTTTTAAATATGTTTCTAATCCTTCCTGTTATGTTTTTATTTATTAACTCAGTTGCTTTCTTAAATTCCTTTGTTTTGCATGTAACTATCTACGAGCCCTGCTGTCTCTGTGTCTGATGGATCCTGAAGTGCAGGTTTTCAGGATGATGACTGACTGTGGTACCTTTTCAGATGTCGTGTGCTCTTCCTGCTTTTGGCTGCTGTTGAAGGCAGAGACCTGGGACAAACTTACCTTTGGTCTGGTCTGGTAGATCTGCTCTTTTTGTTCACAAGTGATTAGTATTTAGAGTGAGGAAAATGTCTAGCTATGTAAGTTCATAGCAGCAAAAGTTACTAAGGCATATGTTTCACTAGTAGCCTTAATTTTTCTATCACTCAGCCAGACCTTCAAGTTTGCAGCAGTGCATGAACTGGAAAGTTTCTAGTACTGTAAATAGCATGTATTTTTCTTAATGAAGAGCTTAATATGTTCTGAGGTTCAAGGGTAGAGTAAGGAAACTGCAGAGCAATCTGCCCCCTGGCAGGTTTTTTTCTCCAGTGTCAGATAGATGCTGACTGATAGCTGACTTCCCCAGCTCCTTCCAGAACAGGTAGGATTAACTCGGGTAGCAGAGTACCCTCTGGCATTCAGAGAATTCAGAAATCGCCTTTCTGGTGATTTCCTTGTATGTATGTATGTCAGTCACACTCTGTTCAAAAAATAGTTTAAAACATAAATTATTTCTTTTAAGAGTTTGAAGTTTATTCCTTTGGTAGTGTAAAGCTTATTTCTTTAAATTTTAGTTTCTTTGTACTCATACAGTGTGAAGATGCTTCCTCTTACACAGGGACATGAAGTATGTAATCATGCTTTGTTGTTAATCTGCTGCAGTTCAGTGATTTCTCAAATAGTGTTCTCCCTACCACCTCAGTGAAGGGTGGCATATACCTCTAGCATCTGCTGCTACCAGACTTCGGGGCCTTTCCCAAAACTCTTGAAATCTGTGGTGACAAGTCTGAAGACTGACAAAGGCTCTGAGGCTTTCTTCTGGTGTCTGAATTCTATAGAGATTGGGATAGAGTGCTGCCAGATGTCAGAAGCGATGAATATCAACATATTCTACCTAAACAAAATTCTTGGAAAGCACACATTTCGTATGGTTTTTCTGTTTTAGCTTGGTGGCTTCTTTATCCATCTTGAACTCACTTGCCTGGTGCTACTGACTGCAAAGAAGATAGCTTTACTCTGCTGTTTTTGCAGAAATCTGCATATGCCCTGCTTGTGATAGAGTTTGTATTGCTAAGCTACTTTACAGGTTAGCACAACAAATTGAAATAATTTTATATTCATATAGTTGAATCTAAACTTTTGAAATAGTTTATGTTCAGTAGACTTATATGCTTAAAATAATTTTTTCAAAGAACTAAGCTGATTCCATTACTCTTCCAGAAGAACCCCTTGCTTTGAATTTTCCTTACAAGAGATACCATAGTCATGACTGCGGGGATAGAGCTTTGCCATCGAGGTGTTCCTCTTCATTTTCTTCCCTGTCTCTGAAAGAATCTAAACCAGAATTTAGCCTTCTCTAGAACCGCAAACTCTGCCTATGTTACTTAACATTACCACCACTTGTACTCATCCGTATGTTCAGAAAAGGAAGTAGTGCTGTTGCTGATAGAGATTCTCTTCCTGTCCTGGCCTCTGACTATCTCACCACCACATCTTTGGGCACCTGCCAGAAGTGGTGTGTTTTTCTTCTTCCTCTGTTTTGCATTTGGAAACAGAATGTACCATTTTCCATTTCATTGCAGTGGTATCATCATGAACATCAATTCTTAGATTTATAATATCCTGCCTAACTTAGTGGAGTGTGTGATGCCATCAGCTTCTGTATTCCACATAAAATGATGCAAGGCATCAACAATCCCTGATCATAGCTGTGATTGCAGTCCTTCTGAGAATTTTAAATTCTTTGTGAAAGGCTAGACAAGGTTTTTTTGGGGGGAGAACAACCCATCCAGATTCAGATGACATGGAAGCTATTCTCTTAAGCTTGGTAGTACACTTGGGTGGTTAAGGCACAGCATTTCTGTGTACCTCTGCACAGCAGCTCCATGCCATATGGAGAGATGTCTAGCATTTGCCCACTGAATGAACAGCTATCATGCTTTAGTGTTGACAGTCAACAATCATAATGTATCATATAAACAAAAGTATGAGATCTTTCTCCTAGGTAGAGAAGTCGTTGACTTTTGAGGGGTTGTCTTACAAGATAACTCAGTTTGGTTAAACATCTGGGCTGCTAGAGAGAGGCCCAGGACAAAAGCTCAAACTAACACAACTTGAAATAATTCCTAAGCCTAACCTTTCTTTTTTACCTTAAAGAGCAGTGGCTTTTCTGTTTCTGAGCCTGTTGGTTCCTAGCACTGCAGCTGGATGCCTTCCTCCCTGCTCAGTCTGAGGTATGAGTTTTTACTGAGCATTTCTACCTCATCTTCAAAAAACTGTCAGGAATCCTGGGAACACTGGGACAGCTTCCCTTCCCAAAGGTTTCCCCATGTCATCGAGACTGTCTCAGATGCATAAATGTTTTTCAGCCCCACAAATTGTGCTTGTCAGTTTTAAACAAAGAACACTTCAGTCAAGTTAGTTCCTTTGTATTTTCCTTTGATCAGGGATAGTGTTTCAGAGGGCACCTTGATCAGGCATTGATGTCTTTTGGAGAGGAGCCTTTCAAGGCTGCAACCTTGAGTGATCTGATGTTTCTTCTGGGAGAGAAAGATGGTGAACATGAATGAGCACTCTCCTGAAAGAGATGCGAAGGTTGCTTATTAATCACTACAGATAATTCCAGGTATATTCCATATTCTTATTCGTAGTCCTCTGGCATTCTGTCTCAAGTGCTGTCAACTAGTTTTAATATTCGAAGACTGTAAAGAGACCAAGAATGCAGCAGCATGTTCCAGCTATTTGGGTCCTCTCAGAGGGAGGAGATGGAGCACTTCTCCTGACCCAGTGTCTCCAGTCGTACTTAGTCATAGTGTGAGTGGTATTGGTTACTGCTAACATTAACAGTTAGGAATACAGCACAGTTAAATTTGGAGGGCACTATGCTTTGTGGATGAAGTGTGCATGTCTTAGTACTATTTCCAGACAGCATACCAGGTAGGCAGTTGTTTAACACTGCTGTCTTATTTTATAATAAATCAAGGTTTATGCAGAGTGATAGCACAGGGTTGTGGTAGAGTGCTGAATATATTCGAAACAAGCCTTTGGGCTAAAAAGAAATTACTTCATTTTTGTAATGAAACTGGTTCCCAAAATTTTGTAATCACCAAAATGTATATAAAAGTAGGAATATATATTTCCTTTTGATGGAGCATCAGGTATTACCAATATAGTTAAACAAGAGCCTTAAGAGTGCCTTCACAGATACTGTTGATGTGTTTTGTTACTACCTGGACTGTTGCTAACTTTTTTTTTTTTTCTTTTTTTTTCCTGAAGGTATATCAGACACTTTGATCAATGGCTAGTCTCCAGTTCACTGCAGAAAGAGATACAGTTTAGTTGTTGGGGGTTGGTAGTTCTGCTGAGATGCAGAAGATACAGTTTCATTTGTCTTATTTAGTCAAAATAACACTTGCATCTAGTTTGACTTTTAGTATAAACCACCTGTGAATAATTAACTTCCCTACCTGCCAATTTAAGAGTAAACATTTGTAGTTACTCTGTTTTTACCCTATGAAACCAGTACTATGTCAAATGAAATGTCTATTGCTTTATACCTCAGAATTTTGCTGTAAGAAATATTGGGGGGGGGGGGGGTTGGGGTGGGGTGGAAATTGCTGCCTTTTTCACGGCAAGGATAAGGGGGTTTCAGAAAGCACACAGCTCTGGGTCAGACATCAGCATCCTTGAAGAGAGCTGGACAACTTACATGGGATTCACAGCCACCAGTGGGTTAGGTAAGGACTTTCCTGGGCATCAGTAGGAGAAATTGACATGCATGAGGTCCTGGCATCTCTCTGGAGAGAGATGTCCTACTTCACATGGAAAGGTAGTGACTGTTTCTGAAAAAATTCATATCCTGGACCTCTGAAAGAAGGCCTTTCCATTCATGGAAGTTGCTAATGCATTAATTTGGACTAAATGTCATTTGTGGTGTTAGAAATAGCTTCAAGATGATAAAAGGGTTCTTATTTCAAGTCTCAATCAATGTCGAGCATTTCTAGCTTGGTTCAATTTTGATTTAGTTTAGAAACAAATTGGTGAAAAGCCATGAGTAGCTTTGAGTTGTAGATTGGGATAAGATGAGTGTAAATCTCTATGGTCATCAAATACATTACTTTTTTTCAGATCTTTGTTACACAAATGTTATTAACTATGAGTGGTTTCTGGGTTTTGTTGTGCACATTGGCCTGTGAACATCTATAGTTCTGCGAAGAATTTTAAAGCTGGATTTAAAAGAAGGAGATGGCATTAATGTGTAACATTCTTCAAAAGGTAAATAGTCATAGATTACGTATTTTAAAGGATCTGGGAAAAACAGACAGACAGGAGGTACCATGCAGGAGCTCCATGTGTACATGAGTGCATCATGAGTGAAGGCTCTGCAGAATCTCTGATGCCCAAAGTCATGCAGGGGGTACTGGCATTTGTTATACCTTAGGACTTTAATTGCAGCATTTCTTGCTGAGTGCACTTGCTAGAGAAGTGCACTAAAAGCTAGAGCAATAAGAAAATCAAGTTCACAACTCTTAAGACAAAAGTGTTTGTCAGAAATCATTTGTCACAAAATTACAGTATTGAGTAGTAATTTTTTAAAAAGTTTTTGACATTCCTTTTTGTCGTGGGTTTGCAACACTTTTCTCCAAGTTTTATATTGAGACAGATTCCTTTATTGGTGTTAGATACTTGCATATTTTAGTGTAGTAGGTTATTTTTTCTATATTTGCCTATTCATTCACTATTAAGTGTTTGTATTTCACCTGTTAATGATAAATATTGAAATAAAGACCAGAAACCCACTATGATAAATTAGAATATTTCATTTTTCCTTACAGTCATTAGGATCAACACTATCCTTGGGTTTTTAGTCATGCTTGTGATTTTTGCAAAGAAGTTTACTCTTCTTTATCCCTGATTCACTTTGATAAACTGGTATACTTACTTAACGATTTCCAAGTATCTATATATGAAGTCTGCTGTGTTTAAACTCCATAGGAATTTTGAAAATAAATTAGGTTATTTGTTCAGTGACTGTTGAGGAGCTGTCAGGGATTGGTCACAAGCTTGAAGGTCAGTCTGCATTTGCAGTATAAACTATGGAGTGAAAACCACAGAGGATTGTGAAACCAAACACTCAGGAAATGGGGAAACATGATGGCTTTAGTATTATGTTGCCCAAACATGTTCACTGTTTACTCTCAGGTGAGTTCCTACTGGCTTTTTCCTGATGTTAAAAATAAACTCTGTTATGTAGATGTTGGAATAATCTGTTTTGGGAAGGCATTGCATTAGCTTTGAGTCAAATATATTTGTGACCCGGCCTCATAATACTACACTTCAGCTCTGCTTTTCGGTTCATCAACTGGACTTGCTACTGTTCCCTACATGCAGTCAACTGGGCTGAGATCAAGTAAGCCTGTTTGGTTAGAAAAATCCTATTTGAATGAAACAGCTCTATAGCCAAGTGAATTTATGAGCTTTGTGCTAAATAGATGCTGTTTTATTGCTTTCAGTTAATGTATTCTCTGGAGCCATTCTCTTAGTTCCATAGTTAAGACAAGCATGTAATTTTTGGTATTTGTTAAAGAATGGAGATTTGGTTTTTCCAGTTTCAATTACAGACATGAAAAACTTAATAATTCTACATCAGCTTAAAATATGGATCAAGATTTTGGGAAAAATCTTACTTGATTAGATAGTGTTGTTTTGAGTAATGGGAATGTTGAAGTGGTGTTTAAGTGGTGGCAGTTCCTGCTTCATGTTTTATGATGGGAAATGTGAATGCATTTGTATGTCGTTTAGGATTAAATGCTCTAAGGCAACCAGGAAGGAAAAAACATAGATTTAGTACTTCTTTTACTTTTATACACATCTAAAAACATGGTAGGCAGTTGTCTCTACCCAACACTGGTTAAACTAGAATATCCTAACTTTTCTTATTGCATCTCTTTCTATAAATTACCTGCATTTTTTAAAAAATGTCTTCTAGAGGTTTTAATTGACATGCGGAAAAAAATATTTTGGGAAAAAAAATGGGAGGGGGGTGTGATCCCGAGATAATTGCAGTTTTAGAGCATACACAGAGACATCAACTATTATCTAATTTTAGGTATGCTGTCCTTTCTCCACCATTTGAGTTGCTCTTAGTTTTCAGAAAAAAACAGATGTTTTGAACCTTTACATTCTGGCAGAATTAATGAGACACTGGCTTCTCCTGGGAGTAATATGAAGAAAAGCATAATACTTAGGGTTGTTTTGCTGGCCCAGTTGAGGTTGTATGTGCAGTCTTTATCCATGGCTCTCCTTGTTTATGATGGGCATTTTGATTCTGCACAGTAGTGATACTTGTGGCTTCCTGACGTCAGACCTGGTATCACTGCTATATATCAGGTGAGAGGTCACCAGGATTCCCAGTGACTTGATGAGCACTGGAACTCATCTCTTCCTTCCCACATTGACCTCCCTACTGCTCTTTCACCCCATCTGTACCGTGTTGGGGTCCTAGGAGCTTTTGGCATGACTGGTTCTTCACTGAGCTGACTACAGTGAGAAGTCACCCTTATGCTGTTTGCATTCCTGAAACAGAGAAGACCTATTCCAGTCCAGGCCCCTGTTTCATCCACTATCCCTCTCAGTTATCTGCTGCCCCCCTGATTTATCCACTATCTCTGGCTGCAAAAGAATCCTGCATGTCTGGTATGAGGAAGGGCTGACACTGATGTTGTAGCTGGAAATTTGACTTATAGGTAACTCAACGCCTCCCCTCTGAAGGAAGAAAGAAGATTGCATTATCCCGTTTCTGGAAGTGCAGTGGCAGGATAGGGAAAGAAAAAGCATACACGCAGAGCAGGGCTGAAGCAAGTCATGGCAGGCAGAAGCTGCGAGAAGGGGGTGAGTATCACGAGTAGCACAGTTGCTACATTGAAGTGATACTTGAAATTTTAGTGTGTTTTTTTAACTTCATGGAGCCAAGCTGTTACCACTGTATCATCTGCTATATTGCAGTCTTTGTAAGTATCATCTAGATATATTTAAGCTTTTTTCAAACATATTTGGCATCTGGGTTGGAGAAAATGATAGATATTTTTTGCTGCTGCTTGATGTTCTGATGACTGATTTCAGGGGATGGCTGCTGCTTCAGAAGTGTTTAGTTCTCCAGATTTGCCATTCTGGCATGCAGAGTCACAATTTCAGCCTTTCTATGTGAGTTGCAATATGAAATGCTATTGTCGGGCTGTACCTGAAGCCTCTCACTTGACATTTTTACCAGCACTTTGCTGCCGGTCCTGCTCTGTTCCTTAGACTGGAGCAAAACACACTCCTGAAGACCAGCTCTGTTTTACTCAGAGTACTGTTGCCACCTTGTGGCATTGGCCAAAACCACCAGCAAATACTCTGTGATCTAAATCAGTCACCGACAGATGTCACGAGTGAGGTGAATGTGGGACGCACAGAGGGGAGTGGGTGGATTTCTTATGAGACTTCATCTTTGTGCAACACTTGGATGTTTGTTACATGGGATTTCTGATCAAAGTGCCAGATTCTTGTGTGCGAAGAGTGGCAGGGTCAGTGGCAATCTTTATTCTTTTTCTTGTCCCATTTGTTTTCTAGAGTGGACAAAGATATCGGCTGTTGTCCATACTGAGCCTCAGATTTTGGAAACGCATTGTGAAGTCCTCAGCCTTTAGGAAGAATTGCAGTAGCACAGCCCTGACAGACCATCTACTTGAACAAGTAAATCATCTTAAGTATGTGCCAGTAATTCAGCTTTCTGTAAATGAGATTTTGAGCAACAAGACTAAGAAGGCTTGTTCAGATTTTGTTATCCAGAACTTTTTTTTTTTGAAGACAAATACTTGAAATAGTTCATGAAAGTATTCCAATACCCTGTGGAGTGGTATTCAGTTTGGCCTGGCCCCAGAATGCAAACTGTTATTGTTGCTAAAACATTCTAAGAGCTGAAGTAAGCTTTTCCTGTAAAGTGGACAAAATCCTTGAAAGGTTAGGAATTTTCAGTTGTCATAACTAGATTAGAGATCATCTACGGCCTTCTTTTTGAGAGAAATGCTTACTTTTAGCTGCAATTAATTTATTATATATTTATTTTTTAAAAAATCAGAGAGCTAGTTTAGGTTAAAATTCTCTGAGCCAAAGAAACAGTAAAGGTTAGTTATAACTGGGATCTTCTGTAAGTGAACACCACATGCCTCTACTGGCATGGTAGATGTAAAGGAAGAAGACGATGCTGCTGCTGCTCTGGTAGACAGTCACTTTCACTTGGACCAGCCTGAAGTGCTGTTCTCTGAATTATGTTTTAGTTGTGAAAATTACACTGTAAACCAGGGAAAGCAAGTGCTGAAAATCTTCCATCCAGGACTGCCATCGAAGATGAACTCTTAAATTTCTTTGGGTATTGATTTTTCAGCACTTGTTCAGCATAGTTAATATCTTAGTTAATATTTCCTAAAAGAAATCCAGCTCTTGCAAGTACTGTTCCAGATCCTTTGTGGCCTTAGTCTAAGCTTTAGGCAAATAATAAACTGATTTAAAAGTGATTTGGAACAAGCAGCAATCAATATGGTTCTTTGAATGAACACCATATAATTAGGTACATCTGGCTTGTGAATGTAAACTATAGCTAAACTGAATTTTTAAAGAGCAAACTCTGCTTAGGTTTAATATCCATTTAAATCTCCCTTTTAATCTCTTAATTAAATTTGAACTAAAAGGAGATTTATTCACATAGCTTGGTATTTTTTAGTTTTGTTTTATTTGAAATTTTATCTAGATAAGATTCCATTTGATATGCAAGTGGTGTTTTGACTGTTTGCATGATTAGTGGCTTTGGCGTCTAAGAGAAAAAGGGCATAGTTTGATTGTTACACATTAGCAAAATACTTGGATCATTTGCTTGGGACTGGAACACAGCCCTCACAAACCAAGACATGTGTTTTCCCACATGTACACTGTTTTTATATGAACAAAAATCTTCCCTTTTTTAAGCTAATACTCAATTTTTTGTTCTATCAGCATCACTGCCATTTTTAAAACAAACAAAAAAAAAAAGAAAGGACCTTAAGGCCATTAGCCTCATTAGCCATCCAGTAGCATTGTTTAAAATGTACGATATTTCATACTAGTTCAGGCACTTCATTTTCAAGCTCTAACTAACTTTTGGCTATGTGATACTGTATTTTCTGTTTTTAATTAAAATACCCCCTTTCAATTAAAATTGTTCTTGCGCTGTTTTGATGCATAAGTATCTGGCAATATCTCTTATGCCTTTCTGAGAGCAGATCTGGTGTAAATACCTCTTCTCATGGCCTATGGTGATGCTGTCAGTTTCTGTGCAGCACACTGACTCCCTCCTACTTGTCTGGGGAGTCTGACACTATGGCACGATTCCTGTTTCTGATGCAGGGTTTTTTTCAAATTTATGTTTTTGGTGCTCTTCCTCTCGGGTTTCTTAGACTGTGCTTTAGTTTTCACAAAGGCTGCAACTTCATATGGTAACACAACCATTTCATAAGAATTTTATCATAAACTACAGCTGGGAAGCTTATTTTGCTATGTGACAGAACTGGGTCAGATCTGCTGTACTCTTTACCGTCTTCCTCTGTTCACGCAGGTCTCTTTGTCACTGTCTCGTTCTCTTCAAAGCTGTCTTTGCTTGGCATAGCAGTCTTGTCAGGAAGAATCTGTGTGTGGCCCTTTTAAAAAAAAAAATTAAAATAATGAGTACGATATTTGGTATTGGAAAAAATAGTGCTATGAGCCAGTGTCAGTACCTGTTGTGGTGTTTGGTGCAAGGCAAAACACCTTGTCCTTGTCTTCTGTCACATCCTCTGTGAATTCCCAAACATTCAGCAATTGTCACTGATGACCACCTCCTTCTGGGTAGCTGTGCTGGTTTTGGTTTTCTTCATAGTACTTTGTATGGGGCTGTTTTGGATTTCTGTTGAAAACAGGGTTAATACAGGGATGTTTTCATTACTGCTGAGCAGCATTTACACAGTGCCAAGGCCTTTTCTGCTCCTCACCCCACCCCAGCAGAGAGTGGGCTGACGGTGAACAATGAGTTTAGAGGGGACACAGCTAGGACAGCTGATCCTAACTGACCCAAGGGATATTCCACAGCATATGGTGTTGTGCTCAGCATAAAAAGCTGGGGGAAGAGGGAGTAAGAGTGGGACAATCAGAGCAAAGATGTTTGTCTTCCCAAGTCACTGTTACTTGTGATGGAGACCAGCTTTCTCAGAGATGGCTGAACACCCACCTGCCCATGGGAAGTGGTAAATTAATCCCTTGTTTTGCTTTACTTGTGTTTGCAGGTTTTGTTTTTCCTACTAAGTTTTTCATATCTCAACCACAAGTGTTCTCACTTTTGCCCTTCTGATTCTCTCCCTTGTCCCACCGAGTGGGAGTGAGTGAGCAGCTGTGTGGGGCTCATTTGCTAGTTGGGATTAAACTATGAGAATAACAACAATGTAATTGAATATTATTTGACGTTTGCTCTTAAGAAATTGTTTTATACTTGCTTATGCACTGAAACCTTGTCTTTAGTAACTGCTAACTACTGGATAAATAAGCTTGTCTCAGTGCATGGTATCTACATGATTACAATAAAATACCTCATTTTTAGTGGTTTTATACTACATGATATCTATAGTCAAGAAATCAGAATTACATCAGAGTTCACATCTCAGAAGTCATAGTGTTGCTCTGTGTGTGAATTTGCAGAATAATTCTGAAAAGGTAAGCCAGAGAAACCCCTTCTGAGTTGAGAACAGTCTTGTACCCCAGAAGTGACAATGCTGATTGTGATGTTGACAGGTGGGGGATCAGTCTGAGCCAGCATCCCAGACCTGTGCTGAGGCTTTGCTGTGACTGAATTGTCCAGCACTTAGTGGCAGATGCAGATAAAGTTTATGAAGAAAACTATATTTTGAGGCTAAGTGAAGGTGTTTCCTCACCTCTTAACTGCAGGAGCTTTTGAGTAGAGTCCATGACAGCTTAAAACTAACTTTTGTTGCAATTTGGAATCTTAATATCTCAGTGTGTTTGTAGCAGGGACACAGGTTTGGAAGATGATTAGTTTATGTTTTCTTCTTGCACTGTCAGCTCTGAAAATACATAAATGTGATTGAGGGTATTGCATAGATGAGACAGATGGCACATTCAAAGGTTGTAGCAAGGTTATGTTCAATATTAAGCAGGTTCAACTTTATGAAGCCTTTTGTGCCTTCCTGCCCTCCATCTGTCCATTTTCTCTCAGGGGCAGAAGAGATGAGGTGAGGACTGTAAGGGAAGTTTTTCCTGCGTTCACATGGAAACCACACCTGTCCACTGCATGTCACCGCATACTGCTGCTTATTCTGCCAGTTGATTATCAGAAGAAGGTTTTAGACATATTTTTGCTCAGTTTACTCTGTCGTAAAGCCCTCGATTTTGCTTACTTTGTCTGAAGGCTACACCAGCAGTGTAGTCTGGGTTCGTTCAACACCAGATTTGCTATGTATTCCTTTTGCTATTTGGAAATGAAAGAATTGATGAAGCTCAATAAACCAGTAGCATGGGAGAGAATGGATATTTTAACAGGAACGTCTAGAAATAGGAAAGCAGGACAACACTGAGAACAGGATGAAGTGCTGGATGCCAAGCACATGCTGAGAAGATGCTGTGGAGGGATTCCCTGATATAATTGTCAGGTTACAGTTATATCTTATAATTTTTAAATTTTATAATTAGCTTTTTATAATTTGTTAGCCACGCAGTAGGATGTCATACATTGATACAACATGGTGTAACAGAGTATCGCTGACGAATCTCCCCAACAGGTGGAAGTATTGAGAGGGCTTCAACAAGTGCCACAGTCATCTGCATTGGTCTGAAGTGTGTTGTGCGAAGGGAAAAAAATAAGTTAACAGTAAGGAACAGCAAGCAGTAACAATCAGACCAGGAGTACACATATTTTTCAGATCTGGCTTATAGCTCAATGTGCTAATGTTTTGTGTATTTTGTTTCTCTAGCTTTCAGTAGACTTAATTTTCCTAAGATAAAAATAATATCTGGAAGTTTATGTGCAGAAGGAAAAATATCTTAAAAATTTCTGCACTGTAGATAACTGAGATGTTAGAGTTGTGCTGGTATATGGAAACACTGAATGCTGTATGCCGAAAACATGATTTTTGGCACTGATTGAAAGCTAAGCACTATTGAGGTTATCTTGATATAATTGAAAGCTAAGCACTATTGAGGTTATCTTGATATATGTCTGGTTTATGGTAGAACATAATAAAACAGGAGTAAAATCTGGCTATACCAACAACAGATGGGCTATTTACCTGATATTTTTTTGCTACAGAACTATGTAAACAGTGACATTAAAATCACACAATTAGTCAAAACCTTCTTTTTACTCAACTCCAAAATAACTAAATTGCATAAGAGTTGGAATTTGGTTTTGCTGCTCTCACACCTCACGGACAGTGCATATTGCACTTTCTTTTGCAATAACTGGAGTAATACAGCTACAAATGGTGTTGCTTTACTTCTGTGTTAGGAAATAACTTTAAAATAGCTTCTTGCTTTGCTAATTTAAATGTGTGTAACTATTTGAGTGCATAACTGAAAGCAGAACAACTCAAGATACAATATAATAAAAGTGAAACTTTATTGTATCCGGTGACTCTGTACTACTCCCTCCACGCCTTTCCTCTCCCTGTGCAGCATCAAGCACACACAATGTCTGTGTGTGGCAGAAGGCACAGCCAGCAGGTCAGGTCAGGGCTGCACTGTTTGGCACTTGGGAAGATGCTTGGCACGTGGGTTTCTGCATCCTTGGAGATGGAGAGTGCTGGAAGAGACAGCAGCTCCTCCTTTTGTGCTGCAAGATCTCAGTGCTCTAGAGCTCATCCACCAGTCTGAACTAATAGAGAAGGGCTAGAAAACAAAAATATTTCCTGTTTTATAAACCTGTGTGTTTTGAAACTAATCACAGTTGTGATCTGCCTGCCTGAACAAAGGTTGTCGTGGTAATGAAAGGAATGCAGTAAAGGACCAATGGAACAAGTCAAAGGCATGCTTTTGTGCTGTCTTTGACCTCTTTCTCAGTCAGCAACTTCTATAAAAAGATCTTTCAGGTAAAACCTAGAAGTTAGCAAGGAGATAAGGTTGGTCAAACAGGACCTGCCCTTCCTAAACCCGTGATGGCTGGCTCTGATCCCTTGTCCATCCTGTAGGTGCTGTGTGATTGCACTCAGGATGATCTGCTCCATAACCTTGCCAGGCACTGAGGTCAGGCTGACGGGCCTGCAGTTTCCCAAGTCCTCCTTGCAGCCCTTTTTGTGGATCAGTGTGACATTCGCCAACTTCCAATCATCTGGGACCTCCCCAGAGAGCCGTACATTGTATATCCATTTGAAATTGTCTTTCCAAAGAGATTTCCCTCTGATTTTTTTCACAAGATCCTTTTTGAAACTGGTAATAGTTACAGGGCAAAATGTTTGAGAATGTCTCTGAAGGATTTTCAGAGAGACTAAACGAGATGGGGGAGTAGGCCAACAGGAATCTCACGAAATTGAAGAACAGATGGGAACACGTGACATGAGAACGAATAACGCCTTGCAGTGATACATGCTAGGGACTGCCTGTCACAGGGACAGCTCTGAGGGAGGTGTCTGGGGTTGCAGCAAGCTGAGTATGAACCAGCAGTATCAGATGCTACCCAAACCAAGTTAGTGTTCTAATGGTATTTCAGTGGGGCTTCCAGACTTGAATTTAACAATTCTTCCTCTTATTTCCATGAACTATTATTTGTACATTTTTTTTCCGAGATGTTGTGTAGGCATCTTCTTGCACTTTTGGAGGGGCAGCACGACTGGAAATTCTGTAAGCGTATGCAGACCAGACCTGATGAACTTTTTGTCTGCTTGGGAGATCTTAGACTTAAATATAACAATCTTAAGTCTCATTCCCTTTCAGAATATTACCTTGATAAATACTCAAAGCACTTGAGAATTGGTGAAATGCATTTATTGTGACTTGTGTATAACAGTTTCCCATTACATTTTGAAAATCATATGTATGAAGAAATAATACGAATAAATGTGAGTGATTCAGGGTAGTGTCCAATGGTATCCTTATCCCAGTGTCCTAGTGAAAACTTGAATTATGTATCTATAATCCACACCCGTGGAAGTCTCAGAAGTTGAAGATTTATTAACCCAAACCTATGGTATCAGAAATAGGTACAATAACTTGTTGGGGCTACAGAAGAGAAGTTACATAATATTTCCCTATATTTCTGCATGATTGCTAGATGGCATAGCATTATCCCTAGATTATGGTATCTTTTAGTTTATTCCATGAAAACAGCTGGTTGAAAAGCTTTATTTATAGCACTGTTGTGAAAGTCAGTGATTTGTTTCTATGCAGTCTTACATGGGGCAGTGTAGTTCACTTACTTTCTCCCCACACAACATTCTCCGCTTTGCTAATTTGTGGGAAAGAAAATTTCAACAGCATGGCTATCTACTGATAGCATAAAGAAAGCATACCTGCAGTTACATGTATTGTGATCTTTCAGGATCCTTGTACACCTTTTCCTTTTGTTTCACAGGTGGGAGTAGAGAGGGAAACCCAGATGCCACCAGTTGTGTTATGTGGCTTCAAATAACTCAGTGCAGTTACAGTCGGCAAAAGACATGCAGTGGACTTAGAGAAAGTCACTGGTAACTATCACCTGTGTGAAGGAGTTGAAGTTGGGCATGGATCTTATTTTTATCGTTTGGAGACTATTGAACATGACGTTCTGGAAGTGCAGAATTTATCATCAAACAACTTTAATTATGTTAACAAAATGTGGAGGTTTGAGGGTTTTTTTTTACATCCCATTAATATGTAATGTCCAAAGTGTTACATTACCGCTTCCTTCTCTAGAACTGTTCTGGGGTTGTGCAGGGGTTTTCTTGCAGTAGGAGATTTATTCTTGCTTCCATGGCAGCTGCTGCCTCTTGAAAGCTTCTTCCTGATACTTTAGTGCTGTTTCCTCTTTTTTGTGAAACAAAACATTAGAGTTGGTTTTTTTTGACATTTCAGCATCAAGCTTTATAATCTTCTTGGCAGCAATTTTAGCTCCATTTTTTGCTACTAAGGTATATATTATTTTTGTTATGTATTTACACATAATAGGGTTTGCCACCTCTGTATCTAATAAGTAAATCCTTCTTTAAACAGAGCTGTCTCAGCATGCATCGAGACATATAACATAGGCAGGGTTTTGAGCTGGACTGGGAATGTGCTAACACACAGCTACCCATCCCTTCACAATTCCCCATGTATTCCTGTAGTAAGCTGAGGCCTGGCTCTCATCTGTTCTTTCTGTGGTAACCTTGCCTAGGAGAAGTTAGGGCAATTTACAAATGATGAGTTAAAAACCAAGCCAAACCAAAACCTGCTAAATATTTTTTTTCAAAGTAAAACCAGAAGTTTTTTTTGTTTCAGCAGAGAAGGGTGTAAAGGACCGTACTGCTTGTCTTACCCAGCTTTGTAGCTTTTAGACTTCCAGCCACTGAAGTGTGTAAACCCATTCTTTTTGTATGTTACACACAATTTAATTTTCCTCTGGGAATTCTGACCTTTCCTCCACAACAGTGTCTGTCCAAATATGTGGTGTGTTTTAAGCCCTTCATTTTAGGAAGTTACTTTTCTTTTTTTAAGAGAATCTGCTGTGTGAAATTTAGCTGTATCTACTGATTCTCTTTTTGGAGTTTTTGTCATTCTTTGTTTTGTCCTTCCTACATCTTTCACATGCACAGTTTACAATTAGAAAGGGTTTTTTTTTGAACTTCAGGCTTTTTACTCAACATGGGATCCAGAAATCAGTCTGGTTGCTTTGATAAATGCCACTTCCCTGCAGATGTGGTGTAATCCGCCACCTGAGCTCCAGTGTTGTCCATGGACGCTGTTTAATTTTACCTGCCTTATTCTATTACTTTTGCTAGCTAAAGTAATTAAAGTTCATTGGTTGCAGACTCTGAAGAAGATGATAATGTCCTCAATATCAAATACCATTACAAGTCCCTGCTTAACCTGATATCAGAAAATTACATACCTAGACAGTCTTCAGTCAGGTTGGAGTATCTTCAGCCAATGCATGTGTTTTTAAAAAAGCAGAACAACCAAAACAAAGCATGAGAAAATATCCAGAGTCTGAATTGAGACCCTGTATGCAGGAGGAAAAGTTGTTTGAGTGAGGAGATGTGATTTTGATTCTGTAGGGAAGAAACAAGGCAAAATCATTGTGTTTTTGTTACCTGTCTAGTGAGGTACAAAGTTTCTGAGGGATTTGAGAAATATTAATTTGTAGAACTTGCTGACATTTAACCACAAGGCTCATTATCTCTCTGTGTCTGTTATCTAAAACAACAAAAAGCATCCATCTATTGTCTAAATTGGTCATACAGGGATCTTCATACTGGCATATATTTTTATTTCTCTACAACACTCCCTTTGATTAAAGGACCCCAGAGGCTATTGCAGTTCATCTGGACTAACCTTATATTTCTTCCTGTTCCTCCTCTATTCTGTGTGATGTTTTTTGAGTGGTTTCAGTCCCCTAAACAATAATTACCCCAAACCAGTACTTTAATTTTTTTCCTATTTTTTTTTAAACTTGAAAATGTAGCTGTGTTAGCAACTCCAGTGTATTTATTAAGGTAATACTTATTTTCATTCTCTGTGCTTTGAAGGATGCAGCTTCTCTGCTTTATAGCCTACAGGAGATGATAAGGCCGTTAGAAAAGAGGAATGTCTTTAGGAACCTGTGGAATTGTGTGCATTGCAAACCAAAAAAATTGTCAGTGTTACCCAGAACCTTTAACGGAAATGATATCTGTCTTTCCTAGGTGTGGGAGGAGTACATGTCAAAGAACAGTCCTTATCATTAGTAAAATAACTTATAATGGGATAAAAGTTGCTTACAATCTGAAATATTGTTTACTGCATTCCGCAGAGCAACTTCACTGTGGCTAAAGAATTCATACTGCCCTTCATGACATTGTATCTTACTGTTACTTACAAGACCATCCTACCTATATCTAGTCTTCCCATAAGCTGTAATTAATATAGGTGAATGTTACAGTCTGAAATGTTTATTTTTTTTTCTCCTCTGTGCCCCAGTTTTGTGCAGTTAACAGCTTTGGCTCTTTCTGACTTCATCTTGAAATACACTTATTTCTACTTGACTCCACTGAGGCACTTGCTAGCTGTTAATAGCTCTAAACAGTGTTACTTCTAGAAGACCCTTTCAGCCCTTCAGGTGACACATTTAACCCTGTAAGGGAGAGGCAGGTGGGAATTTGAAGAGACCGTATTTCTCCTCTTGTCAGAATAGTCACATTTCCAGCAAGGTTTTGTTCTATTCACTGTGCTAAAACAATCTGTTAAATTAGTAAGTAGGGAAAGATAGTTCCTTATGACAGTGGTTTTACTGGAGGCCGTGCTAATTGAAAATAGGCTTCCAAGTAATTCTCCTGATTTTGCACTGAAGGCATATGTGATGCATGGCAAATTGGGGGGTGACTGCAAAAGACCACAGTTGTCTTTCTGTGATGTAAAACTATGTTGTGTAGTAGTTAAAATTAACAATCTGTTCTAGGATTCGGGGGGATGTGGGAGGGAACTGCAGCACAAAGAAATCAAGTAGTTTTTCCAAGAAGGAAAAGTGAATTGCTGCTCTCAGGGGTAGATGGCACCAAGCTCTAAGCATGAGTGAAAGAAGATTATTTTGCTTAAACTACCTGAAAGTAAGCTGCTGCTTCTCATCCTTGAAGTATGTATTTAGTCATCCAGTATTAGTCAGTGTAATTATGGAGGCTACAGAAGTAATTCCAGATAGCAACCAGTGTTGAAATGTACAATTTAGGCTTAAAAAAAAATTGATTTAAAATAGATTTTCCAGCAAGTTAAGAGAGGCCCAATCTGATTGTCAGTTACCACGATCAGACACTGCTCTGCACTCAGGGCTTTTTTTTGGTCTCTCCTGCTTGCTTTCTCATACCACGTTGGCAAGCTGCAACAAGTGAAACTCCACCCTTCCTACAGACTGGGGAGAATTAGATTCATAAACGGCAACAGCTGGCGAGTAAAATCAAGGTTTCTCTGAAGGTGCTGGTTTTCCAGACAGTCACTGGTGTGCAGCTGAGAAAGGGGTGGGAACCTTTTCCCCTTAAAACCTCAACCCTCTCTGTCTCTCTGTCTTTTTTTTTTCTGTGTTTTTTTTTTTTTTTTTTTTTGAGACCGAGAAAGGGAGGGAGGAGGGAAAGAGAAGTTGACTTGCTGCTGCATCTCAGCGCGCACGTCAGCTGTAATCTGGTCCCCAGTGCCTTGAGCTGACACCATGAGTTCGGAAGCCGATGACCCCAAGGAAGGTATGTTTTTTAACTACTTTCACAGGAGAGGAAACGTGCATGCTTGTGTTACCCACGCCGCTTTTCCAAGCGTGGAGGAGAGTTTTTGCTCTCTTTAGTTTTTGGATAGTCAAAGGGGAGGGGAAATGGCCTCTGCAAAAGCAAAGTCCTGCCGGTTTTGCTGTATGTGAAATGACTGAAATGTTGGAACCCAGGGGTATCTGTCTTGGCAATGGTAATTTACTTGTACGTGGGGTACCCATAAGTGGAAGAAACGGTGTTTCAGAACACTGGTAGTCACATACGAAAAGAGGAATATTTCTTTAATTTAGAAGCACTGTATTTTTCAGCAAAAGAGGAAGTTGCATGGGGGAGAAGTGAAAGGTCATTATTTTTGGAAAAAAGCTTGATGCTGTCCAAATGAGTGTGCATGTGAGTGTGTGCATGTGAGCATGTGTGTGTGTGTTAAAACAGAGGAGTGTGCCAGAGCTGCAGCGTGCTGCTTCTGGAGTGGAACATGTAGAGGAGCTGGAAGTGCTCCAACAAAAATGCAATTATTCCCTAGTGTTGATCGGGAGGGGGGTGTGAGCTGGAGTTGGACAGTGGGGAGTAAGCGGGGGAGGAGGAGGGCAATTTCCTGAAAGTGCCTATATACAAAAGAGCATTTATACAGATGAGGGAGCAGGGCAGTGGTGGGGTTGTGCACTGGATTCTTAGAACAGAATTGATGTTTCATGGTTATACATAGTCCTTAGAGAGACTCAAATATACAGGGCTCAGGTATGGCTGAGAAAAACAACTAAAATAACCACAGCAGATAAGCCATAAGGCAACCTAAGCATTTTGTATTTGGTGAAAACAAGAACTTTTCAGAATGTTTCAGATGGTATTCCCCTCACAGTCTGTACAACTTCCTCCACTTGAAGCATAACATTACCAGGGAAGTCTGTCTGCTTACTTGCATTAAAGAGTATTTGGTTGATTTGCAAAAATGTCAGCTTGCACTGAATCAAACATAATGCTAATAATGCTGGTAGCACCTGCATAGTAATGAAACCTGATAGCCTGTGTTTTAATCAGAATAATTCTTATCTTATTTTGCTTGTTGAATAAGCAGATGAACAAAAAGGCAGCTCTTCTTTTTTCTTTTTTTTTTTTTTTTTTTTTTTTTTTTTTTTTTTTTGTGTTTTGTTTTTCCCTAAATCTGTAGGACAGATTTATGGAAAAGCAGAACTCTAAAAATATTTCTCTATAGAAACTTTGAAAAAGAGAATATATGAACATTCTTCCTCAGTTTTACAGCAGCAGAGATCTGCTTGCATGGTATAGCAGGAAAGATCTTCTGGTTTCATACAGGAAGTTCCAGAAAGTTTTACTAAGTTGGCTGTATTTGAAATGTAGATTTTATTGTTTAAAGAAATGTCTTGCCTTCTTAGATGACTCAGATTCTTAAAATCCTATTTTTGCCTTTCTGTGCATTTCTTTAGAAACTATTTGAGGTGCCAGGATTGTCATGCCAAAAAAAAGGCATTTGAAGCAGGTGTCTGAGACAGAAAAGAAAGGGTAGCTTTTTGATCAGTTATTTTTAGCTTGGGAAATACTTGGGTTTTGCTGTCCTGTGTTCTTAACGTATTAGAGTGGAAAACAAAACAGTTACCATTGTGGGAAGATCAGGTACAGATGTCTGAGAAGGTTTTTTAGTCTGTTTATAAATGTATTCCTGTAATATATTCACATCTTTAAAAGAACAATTTAGAAAAGGCATGAGAAAACGGAGGTTCATGTGTATATGAATAAAGACTGGGATTAACAGGTGGATATGTAGAATTGCAGCTTTTACACTGCTTTGCCTAGTCTGATTGAATATGTCAGTAAAGATCACTGGTTAAAATACTGAAAATACAGTCAAATACTTGTGGATTTGTAATGATTCAGTGTATGTAGCATAAAACAGTCAGTCTTTCAACTAACTAGCTTTGTTTCATGCAGAAACATCTGCTTTTTGCATAAAGAAAATTGATGCTTCACAGATTCAAACTAAGTGTGAGGCTCAGGCATTCAACACTGAGGATATATAATTTTTTAAGTGGTTTACCAAAGGGAAGGTAGTTGATTTTTCTTTTAGGTGCAAGACTGAATGTCACTCTAAAAGAGAAATTCTGGTTTACCTTACAGATTATAAGGTCCAGCCAGGGAATTAGTAGGTAGAAGTCTGTGACTGATCATGAAAGGAGAGTACACTTGGACAGTTACAAAATAGTTATTTTACCCCATTTTGTACATTAAATGCCAAAGCTAGTGATGAAGGCATAGTGGCTAATCTGCTACAAGTTAAAAAGTAAAGGAGAAAGCTACAGGAAAAATGTTTTAATGATGTTTGTAAGCATAGGCAAAATTTTTCTGTTTTCCTTAAAGCAGAGATACTCAAGTGTCCAGGGAAGCATCACTAGCTGTAGGAGAAGCTCTGAAATTCAGTTGCAGCTTCCAGATGTGACTCTGAGACCATGTGTTGGAAGATCAGTGTGAATGAAAACGAATGTTGATAGCAAAGTAATAGCACTGAACACTGTGTGTATTCTGCCAATGATCTGATGCTGAAGTGAGCAATACTTCACTTTCACATACCTTATACAAGTGAATTGCAGTATTTGGAGAACACTGAGATGTCTGTAAGAGCAGATTTAATAGGTTGATGTGGATTATTTTTAAAAATCTGTGTAACAAGAGCAAAGACCATACTGTAAAAATGAACTCCACCCGTTGTTACGATGAAACCCAAAATCACAGTCAATTTCAAATGGCAAACTCCTGGAGATCTTCTTGTAAGTATTCAAATAATGATAGAACCTTTGACGTCAAGTAAAGTCAAATATTTTATTAGGAACAGAGAATAAAAAGACATTGCTAAAAGACAGTCATTACTTCACTATATATTATACTAATTGCTGGATATAGGGTATGCAGTAGTGTATGTGGGCTTTTCAGTTTTCGCCTTAGATCTCTTCATGGTTCATATGAGAATGGTAACATGAAACAGGTTTTTTTTTCCTCCTGTCATGCTGCTTAGTAACTCCAGAACAATCTGTTCATCTGTGTACCACAGTGCTGTGGTAAATATGTGCATGTGTCTGTACGGCATCAGTCTGTATTGCATTTACAGATTCCAGCAACTATCATGATATAAATAACCCTGGCACATTTTCTTGTAGTTACTTTTGCCCTGGATGAAACAAATTGTGTGTTAAAGTCCAGAAGAAGACTACACTATTAGCTGCGCGGCATAATTTCAGTCTGGTGTTGATTGGTGGCATGTCATGCACCATGGAAGGTACCAAATGGTTTCAGGCTGTTCTTTGACTTAATTCCATTCTGAACGTTTCTGAAGGAAATGTTCTTAATGCTGTTGTGCTACAACTGTGTATCATATTATATATATTTTAATATAACTTATAAAATACATGCCAATATTGATTAAAATTACTGTGATGTGAAAATGTTTCTTCTGTAGATGGAAATAGTAATTTATTTAAAGCTCCAGAGAACTTCAGCTTCATTCTGCAGGTTTTATGTGGTATATTTAAAAAGTAGCAGGAGACAAATCTACTGTCTCAAAGGAAAAGTTGAATAATAGATATCAGAGTGAATGTAATACATAGCCTGTGAAACAATGGCTGTTGTATTACAAACTTGGACACATTGAGAACCTGCACTGCACCTTTATCATACTTAGTTTTAAGTACCACATTTCATGGGAGAAAGAGATCACAGCATTCCTACAAGTGCTCAGAGATTTTTTTAGACATGGTTAGCATTTTTTAATCCAAAAGAGATTACTGAAGAATGAGCTCACCTGTTTTGTTCCTTTTAGAGCTGAGAACAAGACAGGAGTTATAAAATCACAGAGCACTCACTGTTTTGAGAAGTCAGTACTCCCTCCTGTAAGTAGTTATGGATTTGTTTTGACATTTTGCAGTCACCTCTTACTGTGTGAATGTTTTCCAGGGTAGAATTGTGTTCATTTAGATAACAAATAGTCTGCTCTTGTGCTCCTGCAAGTCCACTTGCTCTATCCACAACATCAATGGGACTCTGTAATGTGTGATTCTCCATCCCACTAACTCCAAAACTAGCATTTGTTAGAACCTTTTTTTGCTTTTATGACAGTGAACAGGGAGATCCAAATTATAGAAGTAGAACGCACAATTAGTACTTACTCGCAGACTCAGCTTCTGCTCTCACCATGAAGACTACAAAAATGGGCTTCCTTTTATTTCATCTGCTCTTTGCCCTCCCTTGTCAAAATAATAATCTCCATAAAACATTAAGGCCAGTGAAACAGGGGCCTTTTGTTGAGAGCAGCCTGAAAATTTCAGTTTAGGAGCAGGAAGAATCATCCAGCCCCAAATGGATGTGTTGGAATCTACATTAGTCAATTTGAGGATTTTTTTTATTCCACACATAACTTACTTGATGCTGGTGAAGAGAATTAAAAGATTACTGTGGTCATGTACGCAGCTTTGTAAATCGTAGCAATACTAGACCATTTGGCATTTTGTGTAATCCCTCCTATAGATACTTAGAACTCAAGATTAATAGCACAGGGTGATAGCAAAAGAAGTATCACTCTAGTAGAGGAAAGAAGGAAAAAAGGAAGTAAGCTTAAGAGAGGTTAGAAAGAATTATTACTAACTAGATGCTGCAATACTGTATCACATACACAGGAGGAAAGCATTGCCGAGGTACAAATAGCGGAGTGAAAGGAAAATCAAGAAACTAAAGCCTTAATGAAGAAAGAGCAATTGGAAATTTGGAGGAAATAAGACTACAGTCCAGAGACAAGTTAGAACTTCTAGATTCTTTTAAATGTAGTTTGGGGGATAGTACATTTTAATGAAGCAAGATGCGAGATATGGAGAAAGGACTCTGAGGACAGGAATACAACTGCCATGGTTTGTATCACAGCTGCTGCAGCTTCACTGAGATGTGGGCACTGGAATCTAGTAGTAAGAGCACTGACTTCAAGCTGTTAAGCCATAAGACACTGTAAGCAGCTCTGCATCTCTCCCCTTAAAAACTGAAAGGATGGTTGTTTTTATTTTCCTTGCCAAATTAGCACCATCTTTAGGATAACCTATCTGTAAGTGGATTAGATGGCCGCTCCTATTTCTCCTTGTCCGGACTCAGAACTGAATAAGTTGGACTGTTTTTTTTTTTATGTACTACATTTGGAAGTCCATATGGAGTAGTCTTCTGCAGAACACTTTGTACCCCGTGTATTTAGCAATCTGAGCATCTGGATCAGATGAGGAAGCTAGGTGGTAATTTGAGCACAGACCATAGGATAAGCACTGGCTGTAGCTGGTAGGTTACTTCAGAGAATCACTGAAACTTAACAGGTTAATCATTTATCTACGATTGTTGGGTTGAATGCTAGATTGCTTTGAGAAAATTCCACTAATATAATTATACTTACGCAATCAGATCTTTTAATTCACAGTGAACTGCAAGACTCACATACTTAATTTCAAATGAGATATAGTCCCTTGAGCTATCTGGTTGATAGGGAGAACTGTAGATTAAGTGAAGCTGCAGGGAATTTCTGGAGGTCATTGGGCACAACCTTCCACTGGAGACAGAGCCAGATTTAAAGTTGGATCCAAG
>JAWWES010000094.1:19206844-19227861 GCA_035583135.1 Lophotriccus pileatus | reverse complement strand
TTTTGATTTAGTAGATTGTATAGCAATGTATTTTAGACTTTTTCCCAGTCATGCTGATAGTGTCTGCAAGACTGGTGGTTCCACAACTTCTCTAGCAACGTATTCCAGTATTTGACCACCGTTGCTATGAAATTGGTCATTCCTAATGAGGCTTCCCCTTTTGGCCTTGTGTCTTTCGCCCTCTGTTCTTTTGCTGTCTGTAGTCAAAGAGAGCCTCTCTTTGTCTACTCCGGAACTATTCAATAACAAGTTACATGTATCCATAAGGTCCAGTCCTGATCACACCTAGCACTCTCAGCCCATCTGTATCATGTGCTTCACCTCCCTATGTTGGCATCTGTCTGCTGGGCCTGCTTCAGTTTTTCAGCTCCTTATTTTGGAGAGATATTGGGGAGTCCAAAACAGTGCACAGTACTTCATAAGAGAAGATAGTACTTTAGTTTCAAATTCTACCAGGTTTTTTTCATCTTCCAAAATTGATTGTTGTACTGGAGATTTAGTTTCCCAGTCTTCCTTTCATCTGTTGATGACAGCATTTGCTGTGTTATAGTACTTACACCTTTTGGTTGTTTTCTCTGTGGACTTTGCAAACCATGTGCTGTTATAAATGAGACAGAGGTTAGAGAAGAGGCAACAACAGTCAGCAAACCTCTAGAGAATCAAAAGAAGTATCTGGGTAAGGGAAGGTCTTGCACTTACATTTGGAAAAGCTGAGTTCTATACCAGTACTATTTCCAAGTACCTCATCAGGCTAAGTAAACTACTTCTATGAATAATGAGTATTTTGTAAGACATGTGCCAGGAGTAACATAAGGAAAGTGCAACAGTGAAACATAATTGTAATTCGCAGGTTTTATTCAAAACCACACATCATTCCTTTCATCAGTAACAATTCATCATTTGGTCAAATCTTTTGTTAAATGTGACACTTTCATAAGGGTTCGTAAGTACTGCTTTTTGGGAAGCAAAATGCATCCCCTCCTCCCTCAGGCATTTAGAGTATCTATAGTAATAAATAAAGCAAATGAAAACTATATTGCAGGTGTTATTTCAACCTTCTAGAGTGCTTTTTTTTGGTTACAGTTAGATTACAAAATGTGGTTAAAGGAGAGCATTTCTTAAAGAGGTGTGAAAGATTTTTATGCTGCTTCATGAAACAACTTCTCGTTTTCTTTTTTGCATACATCACACTCAGTAAAAGTAGTAGTAGGCTAAACTAGTTTCATCTATTCCATAATGGCTTTAAAGCAAACATTACTTCCTTTTTTTTTTTTCATATTTAAGAATTAATTTTATATTTGCATATGTGGTAGATACTTCATAGATTTGAGTAGTATTCAGTACTAGTACTGTTGGTAGGAACAACTGCTGTTTATGAGTTTGTAAGTGCATTAATGAATAGCGCTAATCTGAAGAACAGTCTTATACATATTGACAATTTCTTTTTTTTTGGTACAGTGGGAACTCTGGAAGTTACAGATTTTCACATTTTCTTGGTTTGATTTGCCAAGTTTATATTTGCCAAGTTACTTGTATTTTTTAATGGTCAGTGTACACCTTTTGTTTTATGGATGCATCTCTATCCTTACTACAGAACAGGACACATGTTGGTATTAGTGATCCAAAGGCAACTGCCAAAACTTGGTTCTTTTAACCATAATGCCAGCAAAAGCACAAGCCTTAAGCATGCTATCACCTGGGCACAGTCTCACTTTGAGCGAGGAGGAGAGGAAATGAGACCTGTTTTGTGAGATATTCATTCTCTATTCATAACTTCGTGGTGTTTTCTCATAAATTTTGCTCTTATGCCTAAGATTCCCTTCCTGGGTTTGGATGTGATTTGATTGTTTCATCAGCTGATTCCCTGTCACAAATCTGGTTAATGGTTCATTTTTAGCGCTCAACTGGCTAACTGTGAGAAGCAGAGAGCTTGCATCTCTGCATGGCATGTTGGATTCAGTCCGGGGAACTTGGAATCAAAGATTTTCCCCAGAGAACTCTTTCAGCAGAAGCAATATAGAGGGTTGGATACACACTGTATAAATTAATTCATTTTCCCCTGCCTTTTGCAGAATTCAGTATTGATATTTGTAGCTGTACAGAGTAGTAATGAAAGATTGAAGAGTCTGTTTTGTGAAGCAATATGGAAAACCTACATTTTAGTTTTGACATATAATATATAAACATTGGAGTGTCTGCAGAGAGTCCTGTTCCTGCTGACAATTTACAGCAATGAGAATAAATTTTATTAAAGTGGGAATAAACACTTCATTTTTTTTGAGTACATTTATCCTTGAAAGGTTTGTAACCTCAAATTCTAGGGACATATTTTGAGATGTTTTATGTATCTATGAAGGTCAGTACTTGCAAGTTTCTCTGAGGAATTGCTAGCTGACCTGTGATTTCAGTGGCTCTCTAGGAATGTGATACCCTCAAGTCTCTATCCCCAGATGTTTACAATTAATAAATGAGAATTAATAAAGCACTGAATTAGTACATGCACAGACAAGCTTCTGCTTAATTAACTGCATTGTGGTGTGTATGAAACTTTGACCTTGAAAAATGCAGAAATTCCATTATTTTAAAACTTTTGTGAAACCTGGTTTTGCTTTTGCTATGTCTGCTTTACCCAAATATTCTACAAAGGTAATTTTATTGATAGAAGGAGGAGAATTTTCGTTTAATATTAAGAGAAGTAAGCAGATGACACTGGTGAATATTTCAGCTACTGATTCCATGGACTGTTTTTCACTACTTGCAAATGAAATAATGAGTGAATGTTTCTGTTCACTTAAAAACATTTGTATTAAAAACATTCACTGAGAAACAGGGATGTAGAGTTTTCTTCCAGTTCACTCGAAACAGTGAAGCATAAATTTGAGCATCTGTGAACGGAAATGGTGAATACTTCAGGAAGAATAAAATTCTACTCTGGTATCTTGTGATGTCTTCATCAAGCTCACAGCCTTGTCCTCAGTGGTGGCAATCAGAGATTTAAATTCTGTGATGCAAGACATTGGTGTCATAGTCATATATTTGAACTCACCTTTCTTTGGAACAAGAAGTTGTTCTCAAAATCAATTGAAAGAGATGTAACTTCTAGTTAGATGCTGATCCATTTGTTGTGGCTTGTTGTGTAATGCCATGCAGTTCGGGAGGAGAGGATATAGTGAGAAAAAGAGAAACTGTTGACATTTTTATTTTGGTGCAAAAATATAATCTGATTCGGAATTTACATTGATGGTGTTCCTATTTACTACTTGAGGGCTTTCCTTCTCCAGGTTCAAGTTTGGATTCCCTTCGTCTTACTATTTGGTTAATAACATCGAAAATCTCAAGGTACAACAATCTTTCCTGGTGGTGTATAAAAACCAGTACAGTTGGTTTCATACTCTTTGCCCCAACAAGTGAATTACAATAGATTCAGATTTTACAGAATCACAGGACAGTTGAGGCTGAAAGGGACTCTGGAAGCTGTCCAGTTTTAGACAGTAAACATATTTGCAACATTTAAAAATAAACAGGATTGCTAGTGCTTACAAAGTTCGGTACCCAAATAATATTGCTTCCTGATGTAAAAGAAAATGACAGTGTTGCACACATGATGTTTAACTAGAAGATTAAATTTTACAGAAGAATAGGTTGCTAACAGTATTGAAGAACTAATTTTTCTCTTATGTTTTATATTCCATCAGAACTAAATGACATTAGTGAAAGGAAAACCAAACTTTTGAGATGGTGGGGAGGTGGACTGGTATTTTGACAATCTTAGTTTATGTTTGAGAGTTTTGATGTTGCTAAGTCAAAGATTTTAAAGGTAGTTTGGTTGTTTGTTTGTTTGGGTTTTTTTCTTTTTTTTTTTTCAGTAAGTGTTGTGTATATAAGTACTTTGCATACATTTTCAGCTGATTTGAGCATTGCTTTTAAGTTGGAGGTGCCAGGAATAGAGCAATCCAAGTGGAAACAAAGAGGAGTCAAAGCAAAACCTTCAAAAGGTAAACTGTGTGTTTGGGTCTTGAGGAGCCTGTTCTGAGGTGACAGCAAGGGAGTAGAGTGAAGAAGAGAAAATACTCCCAACCACTGATTTCATGGCTGGCTGTTCAGATGAAGGTCATGGAGTTGCAATATGGATACAGAAGGAACAGTCTGTGGCTGCTAAATATGGGGGGAAAGTTAAAACTGAGGGGTGGGTTTATTTTGCTCATTGTGGAAAAGGAAAACAAGTGAAATGCTTGTTAGTTGTGCAGAGAAAGTGACCACTGCAGCCACCAAGTGTAGTCCTTCATAATCACAGGTACCGTGAATAACTGGTATGGAAGGGTAGACAAAGCATTTATTCTCTGTACAGCCATGCATTAAATGCCAGAAGATTTATCCTTCATGCTATAAAACAGGAAAATGGGTAGTGAAAAATGAAAAAAACTAATTAAAAAGAGATGCAGGATGTCACTAGTGTCCCAGGCCTAAAAAACAGCCAGTATCTTGATATCTTAGATGACGTATTTTGTTGTGCTTTATCATCTGCTTTTCAGTGTTGATGTTGATAATGAATATACAAACTAGAGACACCTGAGAATTGAGAGCCCTGGGAATCACTACCAGTTTTTTATGTAGCTGGCAGTCTTCAGTGCCTCAGAAGTTTCTTTAGAAAGGAGGAGACAGAAATCAAATATTTTGTGCGTGTGCACATTGTTAGTTTCTCAGGGCAACCAGTGGAAGATAAAATAGTGATTTTTTTTTTTTATATATATATATGTATGTATGTATGGGTATATATATGCACACAAAGTGAGCAGTAGCAATCCAGCCTAATTTCAACATTATAATGAATGACTGATACCGAGGGACTCCTATCCTGTCTGTATGAATGTGTAGTTTACAGATCGACATGGAGGAGAACAGAGAACCAAAACTAGGAATACAGGAAAAACATTATTATCTACTTTCAAAGCCACAACTTCTGTGTCATTTTAACTCTCTGAAGACTCTACTGTGGCTTTCTTTACATGCAATTAAACATATATGCCCTTTGCCAGGTTTTGAAAAGCATGTCGCTGCCTTGTCCATGGGACCGAGTTCCTTGTTCCTCTCTGGCCAGATTGCTATCTTGTGTCCGTCTTCCAGTTCATTGCAAGTTTGCAACATGTATCTTGATCTTAACTTCCACCCCTGCCCCCATGTGAAATTTGAAATTTCTCCAATGGCTTCCAAGTTTCCCAGGGCTGTGGGCCTCAGAGCTTTTCCTTCTGTATTCAAGCCAGAAACTTTTCTATTATTTATATAGGTCATGTGCCTGCAGCCTAGTTTTTTTGGGCTTTTTGTGAGAAGATGGTCTTTTTGCCAGGATGCTGTAAAAAAGATACCCCTTTTTAAAACTTCAACTTTTGATAAGACATTCAGTTGTAATGGCCAGGTTATTTTACTCAGTTCCACTTGAGTCAGGGAGATTGACACTGTTGCCTTTCTGCAGTTTGGTATGTGTTTCTAAGGCTAGACAAAATACAGAGTACCTGCATTGCATTTGATTGATTGGAAGGAATGACGTAAGATATACTTCATTTCCTGTAAAAAGATTTGTGCAGTATTACTGTTCAATGTGCATGGACACCTGGTAGATACAGAGGAACTTGATACAGGCCTGAAATGGCCAACAGCTGAAATATACAGGCTGCATATTTAATACCACAGCAGCAGTTGTTACATTCTGACAAGGATAACACATGGTGGCAGAGAAGTGAAATACCAAATTAAGTTCATGACCCTGTTCCATTTGACTGCCATTTTCTCTGTTTAATATCCAGCATATTCTGAAATACTCTGCTGTGAGAGCAGTCATAAGAAGTTAATCTGTTTTTTTTTTCTTCTTTTAAAGCTATACTGTTAATTAAAATACATGCAGAGGCTCTAGGAAAGAGGGTTTTTAGAAGGCTTTTTTAAATGTCTAAATCAGCTACAGTATATGTATCATGTGATGCACAGGCTGGCTGTGGGAAGGAAAAGCATGTAAAACCAGAATAACTTGTTGGCACTGGCTGCTCCCATGGGACTGCAAAATTCTGCACATACTTTCTTGTTGGAAATAGCATCATTCCTTTCCACTGTACCCAGCCTTAACCTTCAGGTACATTTTTTAGCAATTCTTCTCACCTCTTGGACAAAATATTATCTTGTTTTCTGTTTTTTTTTAGTGTTTTGGTCCTGTTTTTGCAGCAAGAATGTTGGTCAAAATAAATGTTTTGCTGTTGGTCAAATTTTGGACATTTTAGTATTCCAAGGTTAGAATTAAATAGCAAAACCCAGAAGCAATATCATATGCATTTTGCAAACATATTGACAATGACTTATTTGGGACTTTTTTGAGGAAGAAAAGGTCTTCCAAATGATGTTTTTTGGCTTTTCTTTTATCTTTTCCATGTTTCTGCAGCTGAATGTATGCTCACTGTCACTATGAATATATAGATTAGACATACTCTGTATTTCCAAAAGTGCTTCATTAGCCATATTTTTTTTCCAAAATTCCTTGATTAACTGTGGCTTCAGAGTGACTTGCAGCCTCACAGCTGACTTCCAAATCCAGTAAGACTGCTCAGGCAGTATTTGCCATGCATTAGGCTTGGCTTCAGATGAGGTGCTTTTTCTTTTGAAGGTGTTCCATGTGAATGCTAAAATTAGTGCACGTTGCTTGACTAATTACCATTTCATAGTATGCTCAGTAACAATTATGGCAAGTGAGAATTTACTACAATTTAGTGTACCTATTAAGAGAAACTGTAGGCAAATAGTACTTTTGAAAGAATGCTTTGTATGCATTGAAAATTTTAGTTTAAACTGTTTTCCAGTTAAAATTGATATTCATATATAAATCCCTCTTTTTAAAAACAAGGTGCCAAGTAAAATATTTGATCTTCCAATAAGGACCTTGTGTACATGAATCAAAAAGGTAGGAGGTGTATGTGAGAGAAGGAAGTACTGTACAGGGCCCCTGTTTGAGGTTGGTTTTTTTATTCCTCCTCCTGCGCTTGGCCATTTGCTCTCTGGGTTTTCCACTGCCTGATGGTGCTTGCCCAGGCTATCTGGACTGTTGCTGTCTTTCTCTCTATCAATTCTGTGGCTGTCCGTGTCTCTTCTCACTCCTGCCCTCAGCCAGCTGGGAAGTTGCAATGCCAGTATCTGAGGCGGAAGAGTGAAAGCTGTCAGAGAGCTTCTGGTCTTGCATGTCTGGTACAAGCTTCAGTTTTCATCAGCTTTTGAAGAGCCAACAAGTGAACAAATCCTTGTGAATGTGGAGACTGGCCAGTGTGCTGAAATGGCTGTCTGAGAACTGCTATATTTTTGGAAGGATTCCTACGGTTTAAGGACTTTAAATTTAACATACCTTTTACCCAGGAAACTTTGAAGCACTTAGATAAGAATAAAAAGAAAAAAGCACCAAAAAACCTTTTTGAAACTGTGACTCATTCAGATGGTTATTGGGAAGAAGCTATATATCATGGTGGCAGCTAGAAAATTCAGTTTCCCTTATTCATCTCTGAAGAGTTCATAGTGAGTGTCCTACCACTCATGTTTTTTAATCATATTGTCATGTAATAAGTATATTGTGAAAATTGTTACAGACCTGGTAACAGGTTTATGACTATTTCAGTCTATTCTGTACATTAGAATTGGTTTGTTCACTGATGCTAACTCTTGCAGTTTATCACCATTGGGGCTTTACTTTACACAAATTCATGTATTTATATGCCCCTGTGTTTATTTTTTTAATATTTCTGGACTTTATCATTCTGAGTACAAGGGTAGACCTGTAAAGACAGAGAAAGCAGAAGGCACAAGAAAGAGTAAAAAATCAATAATTTTTTTATCCCTTCACATCTAGGCGATCCCATGATTTTGGAGGTGCATGACTCATGGTCACATACACTCAGAGAGCAAAACACTGTCAATTCCACTTGATTTCAAGTTGCCTCCCTCCAGGGGAATCATGCTCTCTCACTCTGGGAGTCTGAACATCCAATTTGTGTACCGTGTGCAGACCTTTAGCTGTAGCTCTCACACAGTGTATAGAGAGGCAAACACATCCACACAGGATGCCTGGCAGGAAATCGATTGCCGCATTTCTCAACGCTATTGTGATAGTCTTTTAAATGCTGCCTGGAGCCCTCAGTCAGTGCTGTCCCTTTCCTCCCAGTCCCATGTCAGTGTTCTTTATGCCTTGCCCAAAACCCATTGTTATTTCTGGGCCTTGCACTCACCAGGTACTGGTGCAGCACGTGGTATTCCAGTCGCTAAAATGAGAACTGAGTCTCATACAGCACTGTTGTTATTAATTGTTTCACAGTCACATTTTCTCTTCTGTTGGGACTGTTGTATCAACATAGTGAGTATCAGAAAGCTCAGCTGTTGATTTGACCACAGAATTTAACATGGTTCACTGTAAGTTTTTATTGCCTGCCTCTTTTACAGTCCTTCTTTATTATGAGAAGTTTAAAAATACTTAGTGACTCAAGTATTCATTGTCATTGTACATGAGACTGCATACACTCAACTGCAAGTGATGTTGAATGTACTGTAGACTGTTACCTTGCGGGAAAAAAAAGGTGGGTTTTTTCCTAAATACTACCTTTTTTTGCTTTTTTCCTTTTAATGTAAATATAGTTGAGACATGGGGTATGTGGTAATAGTCATTTGCCACAGAATGGAGGGAGGTGTACCAGCTTCCATAGCCTTTCATGTGAGGGAAAAGTCAGCATCACAGCAGCAAGCGTTAGCCTGCTTGTACTTTTGTAGGAGTCTCCTGAGAGCTTACTAACCACAACTTTAAATTTTCACTGCAAGTTTATACTTCCACCACAGTTGTAAGGAAAAACCTCTGCATGGTAAAATATTTGGGGAAAAACATATCCAGAATTCTACATGTCCAATATTTATTCACTTTAATACAAAAATTCCGTGCTAAACACACTTTAATACAAAAATACTGTGTGTTTGGTTGTTAAAATGAAGAAGTTTCATAATCTCTAAGTTCACAACATTCACAGGAGGCAATCTCTAGAATGTTTCCTCCTCTAAATCATAAATTAGAAGATTTTGCAGATGTCTGCATTATCCCTATGATTGGTCCTGTGAATTTCAAACTAATGGAGACAGGATTTCCTCTGAGGGCCTTTCCCCTTGGACTGCTTTTCTCGGTGGAGGAGTGGCTTTACTGAACATAATCATTCATATTTATATAGGTTTTGCAGAACATGACATCCCATTGATTGCAAAGGGATATTTTTTGATGATACACTTCTAAAAAGTACAGTGTAAAACTGCACAGCAAATAAATAGGAGCTATAAAGAGCAGTTGGAAAGAAAAAGAAACCGTGAGATTCTTAAAATTAATGGGGAAACCTGCCCAAATTCTGGGTCTACTGCAGGTCACCAGAGAAATTACAGTATTTCAGTTTTAAGTGCAAGGATGGGACCTGTCAGTATTAAAAAGATGTGGTCAGACATTTATACATCCAGGCCAGCTACAGTAATCCCTTTGAAAAGGTGGCTACATACAATAATCCCTAAGAAAATGAGGCTGCTTTAAGTTGTTGTCTAAATGTGCACTTTTAGGTGAACATTGTAAAATTGTAGTCAGAGGTTTGTCGGGGGATGCTTGGCTGCCCTCACGTTGGGGAGGCATGCAGCTGGTGGCTGCCCCTCACCGGCACCCAGTGAATCAGGCATCCGTAACACATGGGAGTATCTCCATCCACAGAGACCTGGTTAACATTTTAACCTCTTCTTGACATGTCACCTGTCTTCTCAAGTCACAGGACCTTTCTTCTCCCTCCCTTTCTGCAAACTGTTCCAGTTGGCAGTAACAGCCATCAGTGTTGCACTGCTTGCTCAGCGCTGCAATTTCCTTTCGGCTCTCTCTTCAAGGAAGTGAAACCACTGCAATGTATTTTTACATTTTGAGGTGCCAGAGCAAAATGGAGCACTGCAGGCAGGAGAGAAAGGTAGCTGAGAAGAGCTGCTGTTACGGCAAAGGGGAAAAACCCATACTCACTCTGTGATAGCTTCTGACAGTGTTTCAAAGTGCATGATAAAGTGTGCAGTGGATTTACTGGAATAAATAAGCCACAGGCAAGTCTTCACCTTGGGTATTTTGCTTCTCTTTCTGCTGTCAGGATTAACAACTGCAATTACTTTAGATGAACAAGTAAGTAATAATTTTGCTATTATTTAAGAAAGTACGTGTTTTTGTTCTGAAGGAGCTCTACAATCTTACTGCTTAAACTCAGGTTTATTTAAACTGTGAAATACACTTTAAGTTTTTTTTATCATTGGTAGTGAGGAAAAATTTTTACTATAAAATAAGAACAGTTAGCAAGTTCCTTTTTGGATTAACTGAAATAGTGAAGTATGTAATTTACATATTTAGCAATTAAATTAGAGCCCGTGTAACAGCACAGGGAAAATGAAGCTTATTTCTGGTGTATTTATGGCAAAGTAAATAGAAAGTAGGCCATGGTACATAGTCCCAAAACTTGGACGGATTTTAGAGAAATAAAGCGTTTAACAGCTTTTGTAAGGGAGCAATTCCTGTTTTGATTATGAAAGGTAACTGTGTGTTGAGCTCCACTTCGTCAAATGTAAAAATATGCAATATAAAAGGGTTTTTTTGTTGAAAAATTAGAAAACTTTGGGGAAACTGCCTAGTTTTCAGTTTCTTGAAATTGATACTTTGCAGGTTATTATGTTAGAACCATACCTGAATGTGACTTTCTTGAGGCAGGTTATGTAGATTTAGAACTATAGAGTTGTTCAGGTTGGAATTACCATGGAGCATTCCATATGATATAGTTAGAATTTTATAAGAATGCCTACAGTATCCTGGGAAAGAGTACTTAAAAATATGGGTATTTTGTGTATGTGAGATTTTCTCTGCAAATTTTTGGAAGATACATTGAAACAATAACTGCTATTAATGTGAGCATCAGTATATTTGTGGGAAAAGTGAGCAATTAATAAGTAAGAAGACTAAGTAATAAAAGTTGTTATAAATAAATTGATAGTCCTGGTTTGGAAAGGGAAAAAAACCTTTTGAATCTGTAGATCTTTGCATAGCATTGGCTGTTGTGTTCTAATATTTGACTACCCTTAGAGATACCTGAATTACTTTTATTTTAATAGTAACAGTTGAAGTTTTACATTTAAAAACACAAAAAGTGAATATTTTTGGTTCAGAATGACTGCTTAGCATCTTCAATGTCTTTCTGTATGTTTGTGGTTGAGAAGTGTGTCTGTCTTGTGATCTTGAGTGTTTTGCCCAAGATACTTAACAAGGGATTCTTTAGTTTTTGAGTGTCCTTGTGTAGCAGAGATTTTAAAAAATGGGCTCAAACACTTCAAAACAAAATACGAATACGCACTGAAAGTCTTAAGAAACAAAACTGCTTGAAAGTTTCTGAGATGACAAAAAAGGAGCTTGTTATTAAGTTTCTCAAAGATACTGTTGAGTTAAAAATACATATTTGTGTTTCATGTCCTGAAGGACAAGTTTCTTCTATTTGCTGAAACCCCTGAGGCACCCTGCGTCTGAACACACCCAGCTGCCCACATACCAGCAGTTAAGAGGAAACCTTTTCCAAATTCAGGGACTTACTGTCTGACATCTGCAGAGTTAATGTTTTCATTAAAAAAAAAAAAAAAAAAAAAGGAATATTTCCAGTGCCTGTGTTTGCTAAGCAAACCTTCCATATGTATAGTAAATGTAAACAGATGAAGCTTTCCTTCAGCCTGTCTGAGACTCCAGGAAAGCTGCAGCAAAACGGCAGCCATCTCCCAGGCTGTTCAAACTGGAAATGTGAACTCACATGTGCCTTAGTGGAGAAGGTGCTGCTAAGGGAATGTGCTGTAAATAATTGTTGCTGGCAACAGATTAAAGAATAACATTTCATGAGGAATGTTTGGGGTCTTTTAGGTATCTGAACAAAATTATAGTCTAGTCATTGGGTATATTGGTGCAAGCAAGCATAGTTTGGGAGGTGGAAATCTGTTCCTAGTATCTACTTCATTGGTCACCGAAAGATTTCTTTAAAAGGTTATGCTCTTATGACAATCCCTAGACAGTTAAATTCTGGCTTTTACTGCAGTTAATCTGTACTTGCTTTTCTGAAAACTGACTTCTTCAAATGCATACAGAGAATCTCAGGATTGTTTGCTGACAGAGGATTTTTGCCTGTTTATATTTCTGTATGTCTTGCCTATATAGATATCTAGATATGTATAAAATATATATAAAAAAATAATAATAGGTGTGGGTTCTGAATTCATTGATCATGTAAAAGGTTAAGCAGGAAAAGGTTTACAACGGTAGCTTCACTGAGTTACTATCTCTACTTGAGTAGTAGTGGTTAATTGCCATGACATTTGGGGTATTCACAGTTTCAGATTTCACTAGGAAGGTGAGAATCAGATCAGACTTAACCACACATCTGATTGAGGCAGGTTTATTGCCTCAATTTGAAATTCCATCAGTCCTGTATAGAGAGATCCTTTAAACCATTTCTGAGCAAGTTCATTTGGTATTTTCTCAAAAATAAAAGTCTAAAAGAATGTAAGCCTAAAGAGAGCAGAGTTTTAGGGATTTAAAAGATTGACTTTTCTGCAAATACATTGCATTACTTTTGTGGCAGTTAGTAAGTCTAACGTGAATGGCTAAACATGGAAATATTCCTTAACTTGCTGTCCAGAGAATGTCCAGTTGGAAGTACTGACTGCATACTTTTGTTTTCCCCTAGTGGCCACAGATGTCTTCAACTCCAAAAGTCTGGCCATTCAGGCCCAGAAGAAGATCCTTGGAAAAATGGTGTCCAAATCAATAGCAACTACTTTGATCGATGATACAAGCAGTGATGTTTTAGATGAGCTTTACAGAGTAACAAAGGAATATACGCAAAATAAAAAGGAAGCAGAGAAGATCATCAAAAACCTCATTAAAATAGTCCTCAAATTGGCAATTCTCTACAGGAACAACCAATTTAATCAGGATGAAATAGCATTGATGGAGAAATTCAAGAAGAAGGTTCATCAGCTGGCTAAGACCGTGGTCAGTTTCCATCAGGTGGATTATACCTTTGACAGGAACTTCTTGTCCAAACTGTTAAATGATTGCAGAGAGCTACTTCATGAAATCATTCAGCGTCACCTAACTGCAAAGTCACACGGACGCGTCAACAACGTGTTTGATCACTTCTCTGATTGTGAATTTTTGGCTGCCTTGTACAATCCCTTTGGACCTTATAAACTACATTTGCAGAAGCTTTGTGATGGGGTCAACAAAATGCTAGATGAGGGGAACATATAAGTATTAGAGGTGACTGCCCATGAATTATTGTAGATGGAACACTGTTGATTTATGAAGGAATAAGGGGGCATGCAAAGAGGGAGTTTTTACATTATGACAAATAATTCCAAATATCTTTATTAATTGATTTCTTATTACGAGCTATCTGTTGCTATTCACAGTCCATCTGGAAGAAAGACTACAGGACTATTTTTACTGTGTTTTGCCTATGGAAACAGCTTGATAAAGACAATCAAACAGAATGATCCAAGTAGAGTAAGAGTCTTGTAAGATAGATATACAAACCAAAACAATATGCTGTCAGACAATCGGCATCTTTCATAGATTTAAGAATTAATTCTAAACTATCAGAGTCCAGTAATGTTGGTAACAGACTGTCATGGTGATGGTACACTCTGTAATTTCTTTCACTTGTAAAATAAATGTATTTGATTTATAGTCTTTTATGCTCGCTGCACAGATCACAGCTTCCTAGTGTTGCCATTATGAAGCACTGAGTTTTAAATAATATCAATGAATGCTTTCACATAGACTCTTACAGCAAGGCTTGTGCATCTCCAGCTCAGAGGTGAAAAATTCCTGTCTGCAAAGAAGGATCTGCCAAGTATAGATCCTTATAGACCCGCACAGATGCTTGCTTACTTTGATTATATGGGGATTATTTGCGGAATAAGCTACAGTAAAATAGCCAAACTGGGGAAGAGTATTCCCTAGAAACCACCTGCAGTACCTAATTTTAACTCTGCCTATGATAAGGCAATACGCAGTGACTTCTCTGCAATTCCTTGAGATATTTAGAATTCTGCTAGTAGAATCATAGAGTCAATCATTTGGGTTGGAAGGGTCACAATTCTTTTTGAAAAGGTTTGAGTCAGTATATTTTATATGCTAGTCTGATGTGTATGATGATGTGAATTCACTAAGGTTGATCATCTGAAAATAAATTCCAAGCCAATTTGCTTTCTGTACAATGAAAATAGAAATAGAAGTTAGTTTTATCATTGTGTTATATTCTATTTAACTAATGGAAAAATGGAACTTTGAATAATTTTTTTCTTCTTTTCTCACTTCCTTTTATTCTTATTCTTCTCCTTCATATTCTCTCTGCCTTGATATTGGGGATAAAAAAATGTGACTTTCTAGACACTGTAATGTACTTTAGAGCATGAAGTTAATACATTTCAAACAGCTGAAGACTTTTTGTTAGGAAGCATATAAAGAATTTGCTGTTTATTTAATTGCCAGTGTTTTTGCTGTTTGCTGTGTCCTTTTGTTTTAATGAGTAAACCAAAGAATATTTGCACTCTGAACTTTTCTTGCCTTTTTTTCCCTTGTTTCATTTTAAATTATAAAGGACAAACTTGGCCACTGCCATCGACAGAAACATCATAGCCTCTGACATATGGTTTTAGCATTACTTGTGATTTTTAAGAGGGAAAGTTAAGTTTTGTTAGTGTTTGGTTTGTCATTAGGTTCTGAATAGTCCTAGAAATGTGACAGAGAAGTGTGTTCATAAAGTGAACGCATTTTATAGAATCCACTAATGTCCATCATAGAGAGAATTATGTACTACTGGGCTGGAACAAGAGGATAGTACACCAGAATTTGCCAAGAAATAGATTATTAGGTTGATATCTGAAGGAATACCATGTAAGATCCCTTCCATCATTTTACGTAAACAGTAAATGCATTATACTGGTGTCCATCAGAAGTCATGTATAGGGATGGAACATCATGACGAAAATTGTACAAATTGTAGAGTTTAGTTTCTCATCTGTTTATTTTCCCACCTAGAAAGAGAAAGCTCTTTGTTTTCTTTTCCAGTTTTCTCTCAGGGGTGAGAACAAAAAGGAACTTGAGTTCTAGAAATTGAAACAGTTTTTCATACAAATCCTGTTTCTAAATCATGTTCCGATTCTCCCAAAATAGCGTAATTTATAATGAATTGTAAGAATTACTGAAAGGAGAGGACAGTACCTTGTTTAGAACCAGGTGTAATATATGCATGTGCTGTGTAAACCACAGAAGATTTTCTTCAGCCATGACCCAGAATATTTTGATTGCTCACATTTTAATTTTCTCTGGGATAAAAACTGCTGAAATGGTTTTTGTAGATTGTTAATGAACACCTACTTACCTACTTACACATATGTGAGCCATGTATATTTTCAGTACACAGTGCCTTCTTACCTTCTTACTTAGCTTCATTATCTGGCTATTTATTGTTAGAATAGTGAAAATCTCTCATGAAGATTTGATTATAAGCATAAAAATTTGACAACTAGGAGAACTTTTATTTAGCTCACAATTGAGTTACATTCTTCTGAGGTGCTGTAACAATGGTTCTTGTCTGGCATTCATTTTGAATTAGAAAGTGACTTCTGTAATGATGAAAGAAACCAATTGTGTTGGGTTTCCAGCATCTACCATTGTAAATAGAAGGACCTAGCACTCAAGCTGTATCCCTTTTCAGTTACTTTATTCTACATCAGCATACATAATTAGTAGCTTTAATTATAAAAATTAAGAAATAAGTTAATAGCATTTTTTCCTGCAGTAAGGCATTGACCCTCCTGCAGAAACTTGACATTGTCAGAATTTTAAAAAAGGTTAGAATGGTACTGTTTAATTACAGGTAGCATAATGCCATCATTCTGTACTACAAAATTGATACAATACTGTGTTTTAATAGGGTAATTATTAAAATCCAATTGTCATAGATTCATTTTACAGTAAGCTTTTAAATCTCAGTACCTTAGGTATTTCATATTTGTAATGTCTTTTCAATGCTTAGTTAATATGCCATGTCTAATGCCATTAAAATACATATTGGTGAAGTTCTGGAAATTAAAACTAATTTTATAGCCTCCTAGAGGCACTGAAAAAGTGCTAAGTCAGACCGTGGGTATGTTTTGCAAGACATAAAGAAATGTAATCTCAGCCATACAATAAAAAGAAGATACAGGGAGGTTATCATGGCCATTGTGTGTGGACTACCATAGAAGAGATTCAGTAGAGCTTTTGGCCACCCCTTAATTATGTTTGTATGCATAGACAAACAAAAAGACTCAATTGGGTAAGTTACAAGCCTTATTTTTGTCCTTGAGCTCTCTTGAGATTTATCTCTGTTTAGAAGGTACAGAGATTATCAGGAATCTGGAAGCTTTAGGCAACTGGTGATAAGTGTTGGGGTTTTTTTCCTAAAAGGAAAATACCAAATCATGTGGCTTCTAAGAGAAGATTCAACCCTACCCATTAAACAAATTCCTGTAAAATAAAGGAGTGAGATGCCCAGTTGCTTTCTCATATCTCTCCCCAAGGAAACAATGAACTGATTCTGATGGCAATTGGCTTCAGTCACTTTCCAGCCCCATGTAGCTACAACAGCTATAATGTGATTATTTAAAGGCAAACTGGACTTCTGCATGTAACTTTTCAAGGGATCAGAGAATGCTTGTTTTTAGGGTCTAGCCAAGAGTAATCCATACGAGGTCACAGTCAGAGAAGAGTGTTAAGGATGGATAACTTGTACATTGTGTGGGCTTGGATGATTTCTCTGTGATCAGTATTGGCTGTCTGGTGACCTGCTACCACAGCTTTTCTTTGGCCTTACAAGCTTTTACTGCCCTGCTGAGCACCTGAACTACTCTTAAGACAAGTCAGCTCCTTCTCTACTATTTTTATCACAAAATTATTTTACATTGTGTATGCATCTAAGGAGAACAGTAGGTAGGCTACATTACCCACTTCACTTGATGAAAAAAAACAACAGTAGTAAACACCAGTTTCCTGGGGTTTTTTTTGCAATATAATGTGATCTCTGAATAATCTACATCTTGATTTAGTTGTTAATACTGTTTTAGCTATAATCTATACCCTCATCAACGTAGCAAGCATTTAGCTATGATTTCAGTACATGTACTTCTGAGCCTTTGGTTTTTTTTAAGTGCTTTTGAATGCATTACAGAGGGAATACTTCAGCCTGAACATGAAATGAAGATTCCTGTTTGCATAACCATTTGCAGAGAAAGTTAGTTACAACTTTTTTATTGAGATTTCGGCAGGTCAGCCAACATTCATGGTGAAGTGGCAAACATCTGTGCTCTGGATAAAACAACTGTCAAAGGAGATCATATTTGTCCAGAAAAGCTCTGTAGTATCTTATTTTTGTGTTTTTCACATAAATGAAACTACTTCTGGGAGAAGAAAGTGTCCTACTTATCTCAAAACCAAAATTGCTACTCAAAATGATACTGTGACTGTTACTCAGAAAGTTTAGACTAAGTAATGTAGTTATTTCCAGTTTGTTACAAACAAAACAAAACAAAAAAACAACTCTACAAAAAAAAAAACAAAAAAACAAACAAAAACCAAAACAAAATGAAAAAGAAAAACCCTTGTCTTTGAAAGAAGTTCTGAAAAACTAGTCCATTCTAAATTACTAATCTTTTCATGCTGAATTTTGCATCCTGCAGTTGAAATTATATCACAAATTTGTAATTCATATCTGTAGCATTAGATAGGTTACCATGTCATTTATTTTCCATCTGTCAAAGTAAAAGAGTAATATCTCCATACAGGCGATGTTGAAGAGCTTTCTTAGTTACAGTAATGCTCAGTCTATATAACAAATCAAGACTTCTTAGTGTTTCAGCTACAAATTGGTGAAGTGACCTCTCTTTTCTTAGTACTCAGTTTTATTATTTAGAGTTCTGGTTTCCAATTTTAAATTTGATATTTACAAGCAAAAGTTTCCTGAACCAATACCCACTTTTTTCTTGAAAGCTTGAGTGATATATAACTTCTAAGAATCTGTAAATTTCTACTTGCTAGCACAACACCAGTTTTTGGAGAAACATCCCTTATGGCATTTCTTTCTATTAGGAAGCAAATTGAAAAGAGGCAACTTATACCTTTGGGATGTACCATAATTGCACAGTATCAGGCAAAGAAGCAAGCAGTCTATAATGATTAAGAATAAAGTAATTAAGAATGTACTTTACTCACCCAGCTTTCCCAAGCAGTCAAAACTTATTTGCTATTTGTTGTTCTCCCCTGTGGGAAAGTCTTGGTGTGGTAGGTGGAAGACGAACATGGAGCTTCCTACAGTTACTGTGATTTAGATATAAATTACCATCACATGCAAGATGTTCCACTACTCTAAAAATTGTAACACCAGATTTTACAATTATACTTTCCATTGGCTTAATGGCAAATTAATTCCTATTTCAGTTTGTATTAAATATTTGGGTTTAAAATATGCTTTTTTATGCACTTAAATATGAGCTGAAACAAATTATAAGCTGGCCTTGTGCATCATATTAAACTTTGTTGGTTTTTTTTCCATTAGTAAGTTTGTTGTGTGCTGTAAAGAAGCTTCTTATTGGATATAATTCTGAAGGTTTTCATAAATTCAGGTGGTTCTATGAGAAAATTGTTGGCTTTTCACCCACTTGTTCTCCAGTTCCTGCTGGCACCTTTTCAGAATGTCAGCCTACTGGTTTTTAAGCATGGCAACATAAAGCTTCTAGTTGGCAAGACATTTGTGGAACATTTTGAATTACATTTTTTAGAATTCATTTATTGTTGGTTGTTCTGGCCAAGCCACAGCTAATGGTGGGTGAAAATTATTGTTCCAGTTAAACTGTGTGACAGTTTTCTAATGCAGGAAGTATGGTGGTGTAGATGGAATAAATCAGCTCAATAGGGCCCATATACCACCAACCCTCCTTTTCTTGTGTGGGCATACTAGTGTAACAGTTATACTCCATTACACAATACTGTTGAAAAACTACTTGGTTTTCTTGAGCAGGATTTAGATGTCTTTTTTTGGAGGAATCTGTTTCAGTAGCTGGGCTTGGCTTGGGTTCTGAGAAGAAAATCCCATGGTTCTTGATAGCCTGCTGTTAATTAAAGGTTTGTGTGGCATGAAAAGACAGCCTTTCCCCATTCCAGAAGCACTTAGCTGATGCTTTCAGCCTACTTCACTGACCAGACTTGAGATACTATGGTTTTTTGCTTTGTTTGGGGTTCAGTTTTATTTTTGTAAAGAGTCACGACCTAGAATTGTGTATTATCTGCTAGGCCTGCTAAGAGATTGCAGAAATAAAAGAGACTGAGACTGTCTGGTTAATTATCCCCCAAGGCTTTGAGCCAGAGGGAGAGTAAGTGCATTGGTCCCAGAACATGACATGAGATCAGCTGTTACTTTCAAGAGAGCTGGTTCTGTATCTCAAGGATCTTGATAATTCAGCAACCGAAATTATCTCATCCTTGGAACTAAAGTGAGACGCTTTACCCAACTAAAAAGCTGTCTCAGTGACAGGCTGCCTAACTTGATTTCAGTGGTATGGACACTCCCAAAGGTACATTTGCTGTGCCATCAAATGAGAAACTATTAGGGAAAAGTAGAAAGGAAAGCTCAGCAATTTTCTGGGAGGAAGGGCTGTGATCAGACAAAGGTCTCATTAAGTTTGCTTTGCCATCCACACTGTGATAAGGACTACTGCCTACTGTAAGCACAGACACTTGACTTGGGCTAAATAAGACAATGTTTAAACCTACAGTTTCAGTATCCTATGACACTACAATTGACAGTTTACCCCAAAGCTAGAACTGAGAAGCTTGTGCTACAAAATACAGAAACAGGGAAGGATGCCCTTTATACAACACTATCAATCTAGTCTTCGCTACTGTTTGGAGCTGGGAGAACTTTGGCTGGGGAATTCTGACTTCCCACCTCATTTCTGATTAGTAAAGCAAGGGCTGGAGAGGAGCACATGCAAACTACAGGAAAAGGTGTTTATGTTCTTACTTCATTGACTGGCTGTTCTTCATCTTGCTCCTAGATAGAGAGCTATTCCATACTTCATGTATTCTTGAGTAAAATTGCTCTTTACTGCAGGCTGGGGAGGAATTCTCATCACAGAATATAGTCAATTTGAAACCATGTTTTTTGGCTTTCATTTGCATTTTTAGGATGGTTAGAGTGGATGCTGGCAGAGTGGGTATTCCCGAGAGACAACTGGAACTCTACTGAAATGAATATATATGTACTTTTATGCACAGAGAAAGTTTCTATATCACTGGGAGTAAGAACTGTTGAATGCACTTGGTAACCAGCTTGAGAGAAGAGGCTATTTTAGAAGGCATAAAAGTACTTTATAAAGTACCCTATTTGTACTTACATAAGCACAGAAGTAGCTTATCTTTTGTGCACACTTTGTAGTCATTAAAGGAGCTGCCCGGATTTATTCTACAAGCAGAACATCATGGAATTTTTGGCTGTTCTAAAGCTCAGTATGGTGGTTAATTCAGAAGCAACTGCATCAAATCAATTTCCTCAGGAAGCATTTCAAGTCTTCCATTTATTCATTAAAGATTCGGTTCATCTGTAGAGTCTGTTTACTTGTAACTTGGTGGTAGTGCCAATATGCATCTGATTTCCACAGAATGCAACATATGGCTAATTTGCTAGTCTTTCTACCTCTTGTTTTAGATCTTGTTTTAGTCCAAGTGGGGTTTTATTCTCTCTCTTTTATCTGGCTTTTGTTTGTTTGTTTTGGGATTTGTGTGTTTTGGTTTTTGTTTGGTTTTGTCTCTTTCTTTCTTTCTTTCTTTCTTTCTTTCTTTCTTTCTTTCTTTCTTTCTTTCTTTCTTTCTTTCTTTCTTT
>JAWWES010000094.1:19141068-19204704 GCA_035583135.1 Lophotriccus pileatus | reverse complement strand
AGACAAAGTAAATTTTGGTCCTCCTCTTCGAACTCACTTATTTCATTACCAGTTTCAACCGCTTTAAACCCCCTCTGGCTGATTTTGGACTGCGGATATCCTGCTATTCACTCCCACTGTGGCTCACTCATTTAAAACTCAGTATGACACCTGCTATTGATTTGTGGCTTGACACCTACTGTTCATGTTTCCAACTGCCATCACCCCACCTTTGGTCAGCAGCAGTACCCTCATAACTTGTTTCAGATTGATGCAGTTATTTTCTGATAGCTTTATGACTTCTGGAACAAAGCACTACTGACTGTTAAAGGGAACTTTTAGGTTCAAAAAACCTTTCCATTCTGAGTGGTTCTTTGTATTTTGGATCTTCTTAATACAGAGAGGTTTCACTTTAAAAACATAAAATATAGAGAGACGTACTATCACTCCTCTGCACTTCCTTTTGTGTTTTACAGATAAAAAAATCTGCAATCTATTGAGGAAACTCTTATTTTTCTGTATTGTTTTTAAGTATGAGCTCTTTCTTTGTTCTAATCCCAGTGTATGCACAAAAATGAGGAAGCTATGCAAGATCCCGACTTGTTACCAAAGCCTGTTTATTAGGTATCTAAAGAACAAATTCTGCTATAGGAGTACCTCGGGTACTGATTTTACTATTAGCTTCCAGGCAAATTCAAGAATAAGTCCTGTCCTTGAATAGTCCATTATCTATAAAAAATAGGAGATAGAAGATTGTGGAATGTGAAAGGCTAGAGCTGAAATGGCTTGTTCAAGGTCATGGAAGATCCACTGCTGAACAGAAACAGCACTGAAAATGAACCAGCTTCTCTTAAGATTTGTTTTTAGAAGTGCCCACAGGACTATGCTGCTTTAGACTGATATGATTATTAGGAAATTATGCAAATTGGTACTATAGGGATGACCACTATGTGTGTTTCCAGTCTGAAGTAGATGCTGCTCTCATGTTGGCCACTCTCATCTTGGAGAGTTCCCTTTCTTCTCCCAGGTGGGAGCCCAATCCCTCACTGTAGCAACAATAAACAAAATATTGAGTGTTGAGGCTGAGCCAAAGCTCACAGATGATTGTGAGCTCAATCTGTTATTTCCTCAGGAAGAGCGATTGCAAAGTGACTCACAGCTCTGCCCACCTCAGGGAAACAGCTTCCTCCTGCTGTCAAGCATTGTACAGACAAACCCTAATCAGTGATGTTCTCTCTGCAACACGCAGCCAACTGCGCCGGGCCTCTCAGTGCTGGGAAATTTGCTCTTCTACTGAGCTATATTCAAATGAAATAGATAAACTTTAGAAGTTTAGTTAGTTGTGAGGATATTTTGAGCTGTAACAGAATAATGCAGTGCAATAGATTGTTTCTGCACACATTCAACAATCTTTCCCACAGTTAAAGCTTGTGATTTATTGTAGACTACTCATCTGATCCATGTTCCCTTGCCTGCCTCCAGAAATTTTTTTGGTCGTTTCCAGTAGTTTCCCTGTGGGCGGTACCTGTGACATGTGGGTTACGTGGGGCAGTTTTACTGTAGCACGATCTCCCTCCAGTGCCGAAAGTGTAAATTGCAGCTGCAGTATTCAAACCCACGCAGCCTCCTTCAAGATGAACTGTGTAATAAAAATCACAGGCAACGCGGCTCTATTCCTGCTATTTCTGAAGAGCGAATGCTACATTTGAGGTCAGAAAAGACAGTTTATTTTATTTTGGAAGTCACCAAAAAGGAATTTGTACTCAGGTACCTATTGCCTCTCTTTAGTATAGTAATGCAGTAACGCATTAACAGCCAAGAAGATAACCACGCAGCAAAAACAGTTTTTCTTTTCGTTAGCTCCAGAAGTAACTTTTCTTTCTGTTACTCCAGAAGTAATCCAAACCTTACAAGAAAGGTTAATAATGAATTAAAGTTCATCTGTGCAGAGGGATTATATAGGCGATTTCTCCAACAACATAATTCTGTGTGTTCCTTACACAATCCTGTGTTCTCCAAGCACCCCTTGGATTTAAGGCAGACAATGCAAAGGAGCAGGGAGTTTACAACTCCCACAGGAGTTGTAGGCTCATGTCGCTCTCATGAACAGTCAGCCAGGAGAGCGAAAGAGTAAGAATTAATGGCTCCATAAGATCCCTCTCCTTCGTTCAGATAAAGTTTGTCATCGTCTGAATTGGTGGGTAATACTGGAAAATCCTCAATAGATCTACTGCTGAGATACAGAGCAGTGGCCCTATGAAACTCCAGTTTGACATTCTGAATAACACTGTCACACTACACCACACCTGCCATAATATAATGATTAAGTGTGTTCATTCTACTTAACCCACTGGCTGGTTCGACAAAATACAATGCATTCTGCTACTCCTGTTCCTTTGCTTCACGACGGGGTCACTGCCACGGGCTGCAGTTCTCCATGAACTGTTCCAGCGTGGGTCCCTCCCACAGGGTGCATTCCTTCGGCAGGAGGGGTAACAAGTCCTGCCAGCAAACCTGCTCCAGCGCCGGCCTCCGTGGGCTGCAGGGGGACAGGTGGCCTCACCACAGTGTTCTCTATGGACTTCAGGGCATCTCTGCTCCTGCACCTGGACGACTTGCTCTCATTCCTCCTTTGCTGACCTGGGGGTCTGCAGGACTGCTTCTCCCTCAGCGTTCTCTCTTCCCTCCTACAGCTGCTACAAAGTGGGTTTTATACTTTCTTAAACACGTTCCCACATAGGCACTAGCCGCCCTGGGGGCTGAGCCGTGCCCGGCGGGGGTCCCTGGGAGCCGGCGGGAATGCTGTCCCTGGCCCGGGGCAGCCCGGGCCGCTCCTCACGGGGGCCACCCTGCAGCTCCCCCCGGACAGCCGGACAGCCGCACCCGCACCGCCGCCCGCACCCCGACTGCCAAAATACGCGGCGGGAAAGGGCAGCGTATTTCACATTAATGGTTCGACACAGAGAATTCCCACAGTGATTTGGATTGGGAAATAGTAAATAGAGCAAAAAATAGTTACACAACACACGCCGTAAGATTAACATACAAGAAGCAACAATAGATTAAACGGAGGCGTGATGTCTTACACCAGGGCACCAGGGTCTCGCAATCCACCCGGCCTGGCTGTGGCCCCTTCAGACACACGTGGATGTGCCTGCGGGAGGAGCAGGACCGGCGGGATCCTTCCCCCGCCTTTCACAAGCGCCGTGGGAAAGCGGGACAGGGCGCGGCGGGGCTGGGCTGGGCTCCGGCACCGCCGCCCACAGGTCGGGGCCGCGCTCCCCCTGCCCTCCATCCCACACTACACTTCCCAGCGGGCGGTGGGTGGTGACGCACGCGCGGTCCCTCCCCGCCGTGTCCCGCCCGCGGGCGGGGCTGGGCCGGGCCGGGCCGGACCGGCAGCGCAGTCGGGCCGGGGCAGCGGAGCGATGGCGGCGGAGGGGTTGCGCTTTGACGGGCGGGTGGTGCTGGTGACCGGCGCCGGAGGAGGTGAGCGGCGGCGCGGGGGTCCCGCACCCGCGGGAGGGGCTGTCCGGAGGGGCCTGGCGCTGCGGGCTCCGCGCAGCCGGCGCTGCCCGCGGCCCTCGCAGATGCCCCCGGGGCGGCCGGTCGGGCTTGGCCGGGTACTGGCGGGTTGTTTCCCTTAGAAAAGAGAAGCGGGGCTGCGGGCGAGGCACTGTCAGCTCCAGTCCCGGCCGTGCCAAGGCTGCACAGGGGTCACGGCCGTGCCTCCTGCCGCCCTCGGTTCGAGCCGAGCCCCGGCACCGCCGAAAGTTGTGCTGCCCCCGAATGCGTGATTGCTGCTCTTTAAACACACGGGGTGTAGCGCCCCGTAGGTCATGGATGTCTTGGTGTCCCAGTCCCTTTCAGCTGTGCCTTGGCCCCGGGGACTGACGCGTGTGCCCCGCGTGGTTTGGCAATGCGCTGTTGCAGCGGGGCTTGGCTTGGTGCTGCGGAAAGCAGCCGCCCACCTGTTGTATCTTCCTTGCCCTCGTTCCTCCCGGGAGCCGGCCTGGAGACACGTGGGAGAGGGCAGGAAAGAGGGGAGAGGGTGGGGAGAGCCCTCTGTCACCGGCAGGGCGGGCCTACGCTGCTGGTGGTCTACAGGCCTGGCCTCTCCAGGGCGGTGGATTTGCAGTGGAATGCTTGGTTTTGCCAGCAGAATGTTTTTTTATTTGTTGTGGTGTGGGGCTGTTTGTTTGGGGTTTTATTTTTTATTTTTTTCCCTTTTACTGTTAGTTTTTCTTCCTTCTCTGCACACATGCTTGACCTTTGCCTGCTCTGAGACTTGAGCAAAAATACGAGCTGTCAGTGTATCCACTGGGCGAGAGACAAAGTTTATGTTTGTGATGAACTGGTAAAGGAGCTTATTCTACCATCCTCTAAGAAGGTTCCACCCTTCCCACGACAAAGTTTTACTCTCATTTTGTGGAGCTACACATAGCCAGAGTTGTCATTTTGGGGACCTAATAGTGATGTGAATAAGATGTTGTGGGAAGCACTGAGCAATCCATGCACCTGAAGGTGACCAGCGTGAGCACAGCTCTCACCAGATGTTTTATGGTGTTTTCCCAGTTTTACCAGACCTATATTTATGTGCTTCTCCCTCTATAGCAAGTCTCATTATAAAAACAGGTTAAGACCTTTGGAAACAGCTAAACAAAGCCACTTTGATAATAACAAAGCTTCTAAAAAGCACTGCATTGAGTAAAAATTACTTGTCATAAGTGTGGGTATGGTTACCCTTGTACTTCTAGTATTAGACTGCTTGAAAATTGTTTGTTATCAGAAAAAGCTCATCTTGTATGTTTTATTTCACAATAGTTTTTAATAGGTGGTTATTTAAATTTAGGGAAGGCATATTAAATTCAGATTAGTTCTTGTTTTGCTTTTATTTAGTTTACAACACTGCTGTTAGCAGACTTTACTGCTATTAGCATTATTTTTCATCATTGATTTTTGGATTGGATGCTGGTGCACAGATGAGCTGGGAATTTATCTAAGCATCTGGAGCACTAGTTTCTTTTAAAGTGAGATCTGTTTTCACATACACAGGCATCTAAAATACAGTAGTTTCTTTTCACTTGGGGCAAATCCCTTATGAATTACTATTCCTACCTGTCATGCAACATTGTCATTGTTTATACAATTCAGCCTCTTTTTTTTAAATTAGTTTTAATTGTTAAGTATTTAGTCCTTGCTGACTGAGAATGCCAGCACATATAACATGGTCTGGGTTTTGTGCACTTCTCAATTGTTGGCTTTTCAAAACAACAAAAAAAGTTTTCTTCGATTTGGGTTGCATCAGGCAGTGGAAGTAGACACACCTCACATGTGTTACAATCCACTGCAGAGGCTCAAGAGAGTCTTAAGGGAATTTTGAATTTGTTGACATGAGATTAGTGTGTTTTAAAACAGTTTAAACAGTTCTGATTTTTTGTCCCCATTTTTTCTTTTTGGAATTGGCTTTGATGATCTGGTGAGGGCCAAGTAGATGCTGTTTGCACTCTGACTTTTTCTGACTGATCATCACTTGATCGTTCAAATCTCTTTTTCTTTTGAAATTAGTAAAAAAAAGGATCAGTGTCATTGATCTCAATAACTTTGACTGGTACAGATATAATCTGAAAATGATTTATTGTAACAAATAACTAATGTCTAACACAACTAGAATCTAGGCCAGAGTAAAGGTGCAAGACATTTGGTTTGTATGTAATGCAGAATTGACAGTCTTCTGTTACCATAGGAAACTGTGTATGTCTGGTTAATTGGGGTATTAGGCATTCCTTTGTATCTAGATGATTTTGTCAATGCATCTTCAATCATAGTTAAATTTTGTTCAGTTTCTTTTTCAAATCTTAACTCTAACCAGGGAAGTATCTTATTCACTTAGAGCGTAATTAATTAACTTGAAACATCCCCTCCTTCCTCACTGTTAAATCAGGACATTAAACACTCTTTCAAATGTATTTTTCTATCACAAGCACAAACTCGGCAGCAGCTTTCCCAGATGCTTCTGTTGAATTCAGTAACGAGGAGTAAGCATGGGGATTTTTTTTTTTTTTTTCTTCTGACTGGAGGTTTTGTCTACAATTTACCTATCTGTTTACTTTCATGTTTTGTGCTTATAAAAAACTTTGAAGTCCTGGGGGAAATAATGTTTTACTTTGAATCTTGAAGGTGTTTGTGTTGAATTGGTGCATTTTTCTTGATGCAATTCATTTTTGTTTAGTTTTTGTCTGAATTGTAATCCAGAAAACACTTGGTTTTAACTTTTTTTTTTTTTTAACCTAGGTTTGGGCAGAGCATATGCTCTGGCTTTTGCTGAAAGAGGAGCTTCAGTAGTTGGTAAGTTTTATGCTAGCTAACTTGATCTAGACAGTAACCTTTGCCTTTTCACATAGCTTTCATTCAACAGTCCATGCCCTTTTTGACAGTAACCTTTGTTATTTAATAGTTTTCTGTCTTATCTTTTACTGTTTAAATTTTGCTTCAAAGCCTTATTTTGTTATGAAACAAGCTTCCCAAGTTTCTCCATGGTCTTATCTTTGCGAAAAGCCAGTCTGAGTCAGATCATTTCCCAGAGTTGACTTTCACCTTTGCATACCGGTCTTTACCATGATCTGTGGCCAGAGTGTGTTGTCTTAGGTGAATATTGCTTAGAATCTTCCAATATGACCATTTGAATAGGTGAATTTGTTATAGTACCTTCTCCCAAGAGAGAATTTGTTGGAGTGTAACTCAGTACCAGTAGCATTGTTTCTTTCTGCAGCTTATGGGACAGAAGAGCCATTTGGTCCCAGTGAAATGCCAAATAGCTCTCAGCAAAAGGATTTCTGGTGGGTTTGTACCTTTTGTTCAGCCTTCTCAGGCCATGTTTAATTGTGTAAAATGCTGCATCACATGGTGATTCTGAAGGTTAAGTTATATTCTTGGGCACTTGCTGGCAGTTGGCATTGCCATTTTTAGTTCGGCTATGAGGAGAAATTTGTTCACTGAAAGGGTTGTCAGGCACTGGAACAGGCTGCCCAGGGAAGTGGTGTGACCACCCCTGGAGGTATTTAAAGGATGTATGTATGTGGTACTTAAGGACAGGGTTTAGTGCTGGATGTGGCATTGTTAGGTTAATGACTGGACTTGATCTTAAAATACTTTTCCTACCTAAATGATGCAATCATTTTATGATTTGGCTGTCTGAGACTGAATTTGTACAGGTAGTGTTGATAAGTTCAAGGTTAAATGTTTAAAGAGGTTATGGACAAGGACTTGCTGACTGGTGTTTAGTTTTCTAATGAAAATTGCAATTTCAGTTTACAAAATTTCCTAAAAATTGCTTGGGTTTACTTCATTGGTTTATTATCATATATGTGTATATATTAATATATGTGCATAGACAACACTAAAAAATCTGGGTAATTTTTTTTCTGCTAGTTGCCATCTTTGATACTTGTCTTATTTGAGATGTTAGTACTTCATCTTGAATCCTCATTTATGAAAAATTATGTCACTAAAGCAGCCAAAATGTTTTGATTGACTCTGTGTAGCTACTGGGGTTCTGACTTTCCAGGAGGATCTGAAAGAAAATGTATTGTATTGCCTTACCACAACTAGTAATCCTATATCTCTTGGCCTTATTGCATAATAGCTATATCAGTAAGTTAAGAATTGACTGTAGGGGCGACTTCTTGTTTCCTTTTGGAAACTGCACTGCACTTCATCTCTTCTTATCATGTTGCTTTGCAATTACCTCTACTTGCTTGTATTTGTCTCTCTTGTTCTCTTATAATTCTGACTTCATGGAGTTGAGAAGCTGCTTGTGTAAACGTGATTTTTTTAAAACAAAAGCAGATGCAAGACTCATGCCACATCTCTTTAAACAAGTTCCATGTTCTAAATTCTGGAAATGAAGGTACGTTCTAAGAACAGCGATCAAGTATCCTGGGAGAACACAGCGGCTTTTCTGCCCAGTCCCACATCTCTCTCCGAGTGACTTGCTGTTGGTGAGGTTAGACTGACAAAAGCAACCCAGGTGGAAAAAGTCCTTTTCTCATCACTCAGAGGCTGCCTGCTACCACCTTTTTTTGTCATACTTTGTCTCCTTCATGCCTCTCATCAGAAAAAGTTAAAAGAGGGAGGAAGGGATGCTATGCTTTTGTCTTGCAATCTGCATTGTGCCTAGACCTATGTTTTCTTCCAGTCTATCTAAGAACTGTTCTGTGTTGCTGTTTTAGTTTAGTTTAGACTATTGCTTTTGAAACATCTCCCCTGATATGTATCTTACATGTATTTTTGTTGTGCAGTGATATGGGGTTGCATGAGTGGAGTTCCTTTAAAAGCCAGACTGGAAGATGCAACTTAGCAGCACATCTGCAGTGTTCCACGTGTGTGTTAGATTTGTGACACCAGACTACAGCAAGAAATGAGCTGGCTTGTTTTGCAAAAAAACATGAACTGTAGATGTCAGGTCCTCAGCACCAACTGTGTTTCACACTTCAGATATGCTTTTGCTGCTCTACTAGTGACACACTCATAGCCTTAGAGGAATCCTTCTCTGAGGGTCGACTATAACCAAGCTCTGTCACATCTGCTGCGGTCTCCAGCTCTTTTCTACTGGACGTTTTCAACTGGAAATTACGTGATGGAAAGCTTTAGCTTAAAATACTGTTACTGGTCTATTTCAAAGCCTAGAATTGAGCAGTTCTTTCTTTCATACTCGTTTTTGCTTCAAGTCTGTTAATGCCTGCACTCAGTTGAAGGTACTTTGCTGCCTCTGAAAATTTTCCGAAATATTCAGTTCAGTTTTTTTCAGCAAACTGCTATTGAAGGGTAAACAATACAAGCTTTGTCTTAGGTTATAATGTCTTAAAAAGACTGAATGTTTTGTGTAAATGTTTGCCACAAAATTGTCCACTCTTATTTCCCAGGAGAAATTATAAATTCTAGCGGTGTTCCTGACTCGCTTTCCTTTAATATCACATTAAAAGCTTGTTATATTGCAGACTGAGCAGCCTGCCTATATTGCCTATCCTAAAGCTTCGCTACACTTGGAAGTTTTCCCTAATGCCTCACCTGAATTGTGCTAGCTGCATGTTTGAACTGTTAGATATTGATCTATTTAGCTGGGAGATTCTGTCTCCTTTGTTTTTTGCATCAGCCTGTTATTGTACTTGAGCATAGCATGGTGTTCTGCCTTAATTCTTCCTACTTCAGTCTAGGTGTGGTTTGGATTTGGTTTGTTGTTAATTGGTTGGTTTGTTTTTTTTTTTTTGTTATGTCACGTCCCTCCCCTCCACATGGTCACTTTTCCTGGGCTTTGGCATTTTCATTTACTCATATAAATATTCTGCGGTGTTTCTACAGGATTTCAGATGAGACTTTCTTTGTCTAGGTAATAGAGAATGATTTTGTCATGTGTCCTGCAAGCTGTATTCCTGCTTACATGGAGAGTTTAAAAAAAAGGCAAAAAAATGGGTTTATTTAATTTTGTGATGATACAACAGACTTGCAATTGCTGTTTATCATCAAAACTAGCAAGAATATCTTGCATATTTTGTGGATTTCACTGTGTCTGGCTTCTTGAGGACTTTTTAAGAAGTTAGAAGGCACAATGCTGGAGTTTATCACAGTGAAAAACCGTTTAGCAAAATACCAGTATTGCATGTAAATTCTGTCAATTCTGGCTTTCTTACAATTTAGTTTTGCAGCCACTTAAACATACTACTTACCATTTTTTGAAATTCTTTGTTCAAATATAGTGTTTGGGGTTTTGGGAAGTTTTTTTTCCCTCTGGTGAATTCTGTGAATCGGTCGGAGGTGGAGGAAGCACAGCAGCAGTGCCGTAAGGAGTGGTGATGGTACATTACAGTTACCACCATTAGTGATGTGTGCCTCAGTACTGAGAACAGCCTGGAAACAAAGCATCTCTGTGTGTCAGGTGGCCCTTTTATCCCACAGGAGCAGGATCTGAAGCTCCAGAGAGGGCACTTCTCACTTTGTTCAGACTACTTGATCTCTTCTATAGTGAAGCTGACTAGTAACAATTTAGCTACTCTATTAAACAGGAACAAAGTCTTCTCAGTTTTGCTTACGATTCATGCACTAGTTAGAGCAGTGTGACAAAAGACAAGAATGTGATTGGTATGTATTCTAGATATTAATCTCTAAACTACAGCACAATTACACAGGTAGCCTGGACTTGGCAGGCAAGTTGAATGTGTGGTGGAGGGGGGGAAAAAAAGGGTTGTGCTTCCCATGTTATTAAAAAAAAAGGAGTAATGTATGTTTCACTAGTTTAAAAAAAAATAATCATGTGTCCTGCTGTTCTTCTCTAGTTGTCTGAGATTTTCAGTAATATCCAGATGCAGCAGGCTTTACTAATACTCCTATAACTTCCAGCATGACAATGAGGTAAGGACAGAGCATGAAGTCTTCAGTTTTAACAATGAAAAATTCGTTTCTTTGTTGTGCATAGTGAATGATCTTGGAGGTGATTTCAAGGGATATGGCAAGAGCTCCTCAGCAGCTGACAAAGTTGTCAATGAAATCAGAGCAAAAGGAGGGAAAGCAGTACCCAATTATGGTATGTTATTTTTCAAGACAAGTATAATGCCTCAATGAAAAGTTGACACTGCTTAGTAAAGCATTACTGCTAGCTTGCCAGTAACGTAAGTTAAATAGATGTAATATGATGTGGATTGGGATGGATGATTCTTGCTTGCTTTGCTTCATGTTTTTCTTGCAATGGCAAATGTTGTGCCATTTAGACTTACTGTGTGGGATTTGCTGTAGGACACATGCAAATAGTGTTTGAATTTGAATTTAGTTTGTACTGGAGTTGTATACAATTAATTTTCTTAGCTCCATGGAATTGGTTGTTAATATCTTGGTGGTGCAGTATATCCAGTTAATTTTATTTGAAAATTTGTACCTTTTTCTTACAGATTCGGTGGAAGATGGTGAAAAGCTTGTGAAGACAGCCCTTGAAGCTTTTGGGAGGATAGGTACAATTGCTTAATTCATATTGAAACTTGTTTGCAAGGCAAAGCCTTTATAAACAGTGCAATTGACAACAAGTGTATGAAGCACAGGATGACAGCAATAACACTCACCAACTCTTGATGCCCTTGGTCAGTGAAATCTAATTAAGGGGCTTTCAACTGTTAACATGAATGAACAACTTTTCTGATTTTTTTTCTTTTTTGGTGTTTTTAGCAGAAGTTTAAGACTTAGTATATGATACTTGTTTTCCTGCCCTTCAGAATTTTGGAACTTCAGTAATGGTTTACAGTTTCTATCTCAAAGCACAGAGTCCATCAAGTGTTGTAATTAGCTGCATAAAACTAGCATAAAGAATTGTCATGCTTTGGAAGCTCTCCTGCTTATGTAAAGTCAAAATGTTTTAACAGAAATGAGAAAAAAAAAAAAAAGCTTGAGATATTTTATCTAACAGTGTTCGGTTTTACCATGTGATTGGCACTATTTAATTGTGATTTTAACTCAGGACTAAATGGCTTAAAGTACACATAATCAAACCCAACAGGAACCTAATTAAATATTTGACAAAAAATTGTTGTGATCCAGGTTGCTTTATTGGTTTTGTGACTTTGTGGTTCCTCTGGTTATCATTTTGGCTTACCACAGTAAAGGGGTGGCACAGACTGCATAATCAGGATCACTCTGAATTCAAAGCAAGTTTCAAACTGTACAGGATGGCTGCATCCTGCATGTATTGGATTCCCAGGTAGCTGGCACTTCACAGCTATACCCCCCTGTCAGGCTTTGTCCTGTTGGCAGGCTAAGACTTAACTGTCCTGAAGTGTTGTGTCTTAATTATTGTCCAGTGATAGGGTTCACTATTAGAGACAAGGAGCTATATAAAAGTAATGTGATGTATGTATGCAGTGTTCTTGCCTGGATACATTTTTAGAAGTGGGGAAAAAAGTAGAAACAAGCTTGTACTTTATAAGTGCATTCACTTAGTTTCCTTTTTTTTTCCCCAGATATTGTTATAAACAATGCTGGGTGAGTATACCTGAGGGTTTTGCCGTGTTCAAGTGTGGATTCTCACTTTTGTTTGAACAACTGTTCATCTTCTGTTTGTTTTGTTTTCCTAATGTTGCCTTTTAGGATCCTAAGAGACCGTTCATTTGTTCGGATAAGTGATGAAGACTGGGGTGAGTTGATTTTAAAATTACTTCAAAATGTACTTTCTGTGTGAAAGATGAAAGGTATGTCATTCCCTTTGGAGCAAGGAAGAAGAGAAGTCAGGGAATACTTACCTTTTGCCCTGAAAGCTTAGTGGTAAGCTGCTGGTGTTCAACTTGCAAAACAGATCTGTGCTGAAATGCATAGTAGGTATATGTAGTTCCAAAGGGGAAAAAAGGCTTTACTTATCACTCCTAGCTGCTGAGTGGAATACAAAAAAGCCATGTGAGTTATACACAATAGTTTCTGTGAGCAGAACAGATTCCTAGCACCAGCACTGAGTGGCTGAATACTTATACAGGCTTAAAAGACGAAGAACTAACTAGAGAGGAAAGCGTTCTGATGTGCCAAGGGACAGAAGGCAAGGTGAAACCTTCAGTGAGATGGTATTGATGGTGTTGATAGGCCAGTGGAGAAGACTTTTGCAAAGGTGGTCTGTCTGCTGTCAGTCTTTGTCTAATTCTGCCTATTTGCAGGAATTTTGAAATAAAAAACAAAAAAAAGAAGGCACCGATCTTTTATTGCCAGTGTCAGAGTGTGAAGGGAGTGCATTTTTTGTCATGAAGAAACAACATTGTTCATTTCAAGTTGCAAGAAAAAACCTTGGAATTATTAAACTGACATTAATTTGTTCCTAGATATAATTCATAGAATTCACTTGAGGGGATCGTTCCTGGTCACCCGAGCTGCATGGAATTACATGAAAAACCAGAAATTTGGCAGGTAAAAATTTGTCTTCTGTTTTGCTTTTTCAGTAGGGAATAACAGACTGATGTGTGACAGTGAAGGAGTTTTGCACACTTTTATTTCACTGTCCCAGGGATGAAGCAAAATCAGTTAAAATGTTAAGCTTTTTCGATTCTGATCCCCCCCTCTCCCCAGCCCAATGTTTAAACGTTTTTTTTCCATGTATTTAAATGTGTTTTTCTGAGTGTTTGAGACAGGAGCTGTAGAACTGTGAAAGTACCATTTCTTTTCATGGAGACTGGTTAGAAATGTTTGTTACCTGTATGTTACTTCAAGTCCATGGGATTCTGATCCTGCTTCTTTTTACTCAAATGATTTGTACGTGAAGTTCTGCTTATAGGTCATGGGTTCTTTTTGTGTGTGGTTGGGTTTTCATGGGGTTTTTTGGTTGGTTTGTTAGTTTTAACCTTTTGTACAAATGTACTTTTCTGAGAAGTTATGGGAGTGTTCTTAGTCTGTCTTGGTACAAATTATTGCTAATGCAAAGAGTGCAGTGAAATCAGATCTCTTATTTTTTTTCAGTTTTGTTGTTTTTCCTTGTCAAAATGCCAATGTAATTTTATTAATTCCTACCATACCCACATGTTGAAAACTGTGTGAGATGTTTTTTCATCCTGTGACCTAAGTAACATGAAATTACTTTTCTTTATGCTGTACCCTGTTTTGAAAAAATGTCTTTTCTAGTTTTGCAGTATAACTGAGAAAGACTCATGATCTTGTTTGTTTTCTGTATTCCGACAGTGCTTCAGGATTTGTCTGATATTTACTATCCATCAGATATGAAATAGTTACCTGTTTGTTGGCAAAACCAAAAAATAATTTTTTTTTTAATTCCATGCTTTTGTTTTGTGGAATATGGAGACTATAATCCCAGAGCTGGAAAATGCTGTTGTGTAGAATCGAATGAGTTGAAGAAATAATTTAGTATTTTTTTCCTCTCCTCTTCCCTAAGAATAATTATGACGTCCTCAGCTGCTGGAATATATGGAAACTTTGGTCAGGCAAACTACAGTGCTGCAAAGCTTGGCCTGTTGGGTCTTTCAAACACAATTGCAGTTGAAGGCCGGAAATACAACATCCACTGCAACACAATTGCTCCGACTGCTGGATCCAGGCTGACCCAGACTGTCATGCCACAAGGTGAATCATTTAAGGTCTACCTGTGCTGATATTTTTCAGTGAAGTAAAGCACAGCAGATTTTCATATCTCTCAGAAAATACAAATCATTCACACTTCACACTTTGGTGGTTCATTGTTCCCACTGTCTTTTTGTCTCTGAAATGCCAACTTACTTGCTTAGCCTGTTGTGAGGAATTCTTATTTTCTGCCACAAGATAAGAAGCAAGTTTTCTATTTTACAAAAGCAATTTCATGTGGCAAGGCTCTTTAATTATAATCTCTTCCAAGATCTTCCTACAGTCGTGGAAAGGCTTGTTTGTTTCATCATATGTGCAATCAAGTATGTGCATAAGGTGTCCGCAGTTGTTACAATATTGTCTGATTGCAAAATACTGAGTTTTTGCACAACATGTCATGTGTGTACTTAGTCATTTCATGATCAGCAGGAGATGATAGAGAACTGAGTTGCCTAATTTTTCTTTATTGCACAGTTACTAATCTTTGAATGTTTGAACAGGTTTTAACAGAGCACTGCATTGGGAAGTCAGTGTAAGGAACATTTTAGCAGACAGCTGTGTGTAAAGTGTAAATTTAGGATAAATAACCTGACTAATTACTTTGGCAAGTGACCAGAAAAAAGAAAAATAATTTGAAAAAAAAGGGGCTATAAAAGGAAATTGCTCTCAGATAGTCTTCTAGATTAGCCTATTTCATTTCCCTCCTACTTTCCTTTTCTCTGATAGGCAGATTTCAAAGCCAAGGAAATAATTACATTTTTTAGAGTGATATACAAGGTATTGGAGAGTAGTATATTTTGTACATTATGCATAGTTTAAATGCTTGATTTTGTTTGATTAAAGTATCCTGGTCTAAATAATCCAATTAGTCATGAAATCTAGCAGTTCTATAGGTTGTACTTTTCAGGGGTTTATTGCAACTATTTACAGAAGAGCCAAATACATTAAGCTTGCAGCCATGAGTTCCTGAAGTGTAACATGGGGTACAGTAGTTGGAATTTTCTGAAGATATTTAATTTACATAGGATGATTAAAAACACCTCGTAATTTTGTTGTTTAGTGATTTTAAGAAAAGTGAGATCCTTTGGTCTCTCTATAAGATACTTACAGCTCTGACAATTTATTTGTCTCACTCCCTTCCTCCCTGTCCAGTTTTTCAAATACTCTTAAAAGATTTGAACACAACCACAAATTTAAAAATGTCATATGAAATTATCCTCGTTATCTTAATCAATACTTATCTATTTTTTTAGCTGTCTGCAAGCACATATGATATTTCATTGCCACAGTTACTTTTGTTCAGCTTGGCCTATGTGGTGGTGTTCTTGCTAGAACTCTAAGTATATTTTGCAACTTTTGTGTTTGATTGTTTTCTTTTAAACTTCTACCGTAGCGGTCTAGGCCTAATTTTTGAGACTAAATTGTATGTGACATGAAGTAGACTACTTTGGAAAAGCCTAAGGGTTTTGTTAGGCACTAACAACATGCCATGTTAAAGGGAATTCAACTTCTTTTGGTTTTGTGGAACTTCTAAAAATGAACTTCTGTTTGCATCTGTTTTACTATTAAAGAAGTACTCATGATAAACTTTCCCAGCTTTTATCTGGATTTTCATCTATAATTGAAAATGCTGGATGGCCTTTAACTGAGGAAAGCTATGTATCTCTTGCTGTTGAAAGAATAATATTCTAAAAGCTGAAAAAGGAAATTAAAAGAAGTTCTTATTCAGACAGTGGATAAAATAGGTGATAAGAGCTGTCTGGACAATCACACTCTGCTCTATGACAATGTCTCAATTTTGAGATAGTTTTCTATTATGCTAGATGCCCGTAGAAATCCCAAAATACAATTGCTTTATAAATTTAGCACTGCTGATATTCCCTATGTCTTGTTTGGAAAAATCACCATTTCCAGATGAGATGTTTCTTGAACATTCAGCAACTGCAATTATTTTCATAATGCCTTGCCTTTCTAACTGACTAGCAGACTAAAAGTAAAATTACTCAGGTACATCTCCATCAGGATTATGTCTAGCTGGCTTGCCCTTGTTTCAGGCTGCCTGTCAGATGGAAATTTAGGAAGGTCTCTGGCTTTACAGTCTGCATGTAATGGTGTTCCCAACACCATTAAAACCATTAACATTAAAAAGACTTTCATCTCTCTGTCTGAGAAGCATTGTCACGGAGTTTGGCAGCATATACATGTCTCACAAGTTGTTCGTATTTAATGGATGTTCAAAATTTCATTTAGTCCTTTCTTTTTATAACTGTGGTTAAATTCTGGCTTTGCTGTTCATCAGAAGGTGTTAAAGTAAGACTAATTTGGTGAACATGTAGAGGTTTTTTTATTTCTACTTTTTTTGTATTTTATAATTCCCCCTTTCAATCTGCTCTAGATCTGGTTGATGCTTTCAAACCAGAGTATGTTGCTCCCTTAGTTGTTTGGCTTTGCCACGAGAGCTGTGCGGAGAATGGCAGTCTGTTTGAGGTAATTTTTTTATGTTCCCTTTCTTTCCTCTCTTTCCCTCCCTATATCCCTTTCCCCCAAATTAGTTTTTTTAGCCTATCCAGTCTTAAGCTTTTTGGAAGAAATGTTGACCATGTTGTGAAGTATTTGACAAGTACTTCAAGCAGTAACAGCCTTGTCAAATTCTGATGTGTGCTCAAAATACCATCAATTTGACTGTTATAATTCTTATTATACTCTTTTAAAGTTGAAAAGATACCAAAGAAACTACTTCAAAAGATATTTGTTTTCTAAATCATTCAAATACAGAAAATAACTTGCAGAATTGCAGAATGAATTACTTAATTATGATATTCATTATAGATACTATGATCAAACTGCTGGTTCATAGGTTGGATGCAAATGTTATCTTATACTGAAGAGTTTTATGTTGATGACATTCTGGTGCTTAACTGAATTGTTAAATGCAATCAGCAGTAGTTCAGAAATTTTTGTAATGTTTGAATTTGTTCTGGAGTATAGTTTTGTTCCCCTGTACTACCAAAGCTTTTCTTTGTGGCATGTGCAAAGCTAATGATTTTATTTTTTCTTGGCAGGTGGGAGCTGGATGGATTGGAAAATGTAAGTACTTTATGTTGCAGAATTGATCTTGTTTTTTGAATTGATATTAAAAGTATGCAGATCTGAGCAGTTAACCTTTGCTCAAGAGTTTTTTTTTTTCAGAGGGAGAAGATTAACAAAAGACTGAGGTTCTGAGGAAACTGCTTATTTTAAGTAGAAGTCACAAATTTAACTTCACGTGGAGGGAATTGGTAACTTAGGTATATGCATTGTTATGGTTTTGAGGTGACTGATAATGACTGAAAATCTGCCTAAGTAACCTTAGCTCTTGGATCCCAGATGTAATTTGAAGTCAAGAAGAATCTCTGGTTTTGGTGTACATTGCTGCCTTTTCTTGATAACTTCAGTTTTTCATGATATAAAAGTAGCACATCCTGGTAAAGAGGTTTTTAGTTGCCTTCTGCCTTTATTTATACTTCCAAATATGTTGAGGCAATTAGTCTTCTTAATAATCAGTAGCTATGCTAACTGCATTTTCCTTGAGTAACTAGCTTAAATATGAATGTAAAGAAAATCCACAATACTGAGGACTTAAGTCCTTCAATAGTGTGAGATGTCTAAACCTTTTCCTAGGTGTGTTGAACCTAATACCAGCATTACTAAAGGTTTAACTTCTTGGCCTGCATGAATATCACCAGTGGATTGGAAGTAGGGCCATTAATTGAAGAAGGCATTCCTCCTTGGTTTAAAACATTTTTTTTTACCTACTTGATAACCATTTTGTACACTTTTAACTAACTGTACATGTTCTGGTGGCACTGGAATAGCTTTTCCAAGAAGTGTACTAAGCAGCTTAAAAGAAGCAGGACAGCAGCATAAACGTCTCTCTGCCCTCCACAAGGAGTTGAGTTTCAATACAGCTGGAAATCTCTCTGATTAAAAGAAAGTACCCGTTTTCATCATTATAATGGCTATTGTTGAAGTTACTGAAATGAAACTGTATTGTTAATGAGGTATCATTATAGCCTTATTCACTGTCTGTTGGTAATTAAGAGCAAAACCAACATGACAGGTTAAGTGTTAGTTGCAATCCAGGAAGTTAATATCCTTAGAGAACTGAGTTCCCATTGGCCTTACCAGTTTCTCTGAGGTTAAAGACTGAAATAAAGCTTCAAAGGCCATTTGGAGATGCTGGCTACTGGTATTACTATTCTGTCATAGATAGCAAGTGTTTTTCACATCTTCCCTATAGTTTTCCATGGCTTTCAGGAGATTCCTAAGCATTAGTAGTCAAAGTCCTGTCAGAAGAAAGCCTGTAGATACATACTAGCTACGTCTTTTCACTAGACAGAGTCCTAAAATTGATGTGATATTTTTGGAGGGCAGTCAGTTTCTTGTGGCTTCAATGAAGTTTAAAATCAGTGCTATTCCCTTTCTAAGCAGTGAACCCTTTTAATCCAGAGTGAAGTTGTACTGGTGAGTAACATCAGAATACTTAGAACTTTTTACTTGTTGCAGAATCTGGAAAGTAGTGACCTAGATGAAAGTTACCTAAAGAATTGAAAAGTTTCTTTGTTTGTTACTGAACTCTCTGGCTCATGTTTCCCATTAGTGCGCTGGGAGAGATCCTTGGGTGCTATTGTCAGAGGAAAGAATCAGCCAATGACCCCTGAAGCAGTGAGAGATAAATGGGAGAAGGTGTGTGACTTTGAAAATGCCAGCAAGCCGAGAACCATCCAAGGTAAAGCAGACTTCGAGAGTTGAGGTTGTTCAGCCTGGAAAAGAGAACATTTTGGGGAGACCTTATTGCAGCCTTCAGGTACTTAAAGGGGGCCTGTAAGAAAGAAGGGACAAACTTTTTAGCAGGGCCTGTTGAGATAGGACAAGGGGTAATGCTTTTAATTAGAAGAAGGTCAATTTACATTTGTTGTAAGAAGAAGATTTGTACAGTGAGGGTGGTGAAACACTGACAGAAGTTGCCCGGTCAGGTGTGGATGCCCCATCTCTGGAAACATTCAGGCTCTAGTTGGACAGGATGCTGAGAAACATGTTTTACTTGAAGTTGTTGCTGCTCAGGGGAGTTGTGGGGGAGTTGGACTAGCTGACCTTTAAAGGTCCCTTCCTGCCCAAACTATTCTTTGATTCTGTGTGGATAGTTTGGGTAAGCAAAACTTAGAAGAGAATGCTTTCCTTTCAAACATTTGCTGAAACTTTACTTCAAAATCTACAGAACTGGTGAATTCTTTTGTAAAAATGTAACATTAATAATTTACTGTTTCACTATGATCAGATCTTTCTAAAGAATCCTTTGTGTTCTTGCCTATAGAATTAAGACATAATTGTATCTTTTTTTAAGAGAGAAGCAACATCAGTGTTATTGTAAGTATTACAGTCAGACTAATGATGGTATTTTATTTGATTGCACCTACACGCAGGGAGTAACAGTGTAGTAGATTGTTTTGCTTTTGGTCCTGGAATCTTAGTTTTTGGCAAATATTTCTCTACCGAAAAGCTCTCTGATTAAGTCATGTGATGCATCACAGCAAATAAGTTCGTACTGTGCCTTGTGTTCCTGGGTCACGTCACCCCCTTGGCTGGTGACCAGACGATTTTCTCTTTCAATGCTTTGTTTACTCTCCTTATACCTTGCCAGCATTTAAGAGTGTAGGGTAGGAGGAAAAGAGGCATCCTTATGTACAGTGTCAGTTGAATTTCGAAGATACTTAGCTACACAGTAGGTGTTTAGGCTTTTGTTTCTGAAATCCATTGGGACATTTTGTTAAAACTTTTGGGATATGTTTTTAGATGCCTAACCTAAAACTAGAATAGGAGACACTTTGTCCTTTCCCTTACATGTTGTCAGTGGAATGTAACCATCCATACAATAGTTGTAGATCACTTTACTGGTCTTTTGAATTACAAATGTCCTGGTTCCAAATGTATGTTTATACATGTTCTCTACAAGTTAAAACTCTTCTTGAAGATTTCATTCATTTAAGTGATTTGATGCTGTGAAGGGCATTCATGTACTAAATATTATGTCTAATAAAAAAAAAGCCAAAATCAAATGAGCAATTAGAAAAACCAAGTAAAGTGTGATACAGAAGCTTCTCAATATGTGGTGCACAGTGCAGGAGGTCACAGTTGCAGATTGCACTGCATATTGGTGTGTTTTCTCCTTGCCTGCATAGCGTACTAGTTGATCTTTTGTCATGTGGAAGAGGAATCAGACCGTGTTGTGATGTAGGCAGAAGACAGCCATCCGTGTCCTGCAGATTGTATACTGTATATAGCATTCCATAGAATTTATTGCACCAGTTAGTAGGTTTACTTGTTTCATTATGTAGGAAAACTGAATTCATGTTGTCTGTTACCCATATGAGGCACTCTGTCTCGATTTTTCTCCTCAGCTGTGAAGATATGAGCCAGTTTCAGGTAAATCTAGCATTTTAGAGGTCTGTAATCAGCTCTTGGCATTTTTAATTCTCTTAGAAACTATCGATGTACAGAAAACAACTTGAGTATTCTCATTGGCTGACTTCTGGCACGTTTCAAAGGCTTGTTTCTGACACAGAGCAAATTAATGTAGAACACATAGAAGGTGTGTATGTATGTGTGTATACTTCGTGTGCATAAGAAGAAAAAATTTCCATAAGAGGAAGAGCTTCAATATCAGCTTTCTTCATATGTGTTTAGAAACACTGATGCTGTTTCCTCCTTTGTTAAGCGATGTGGTTCACATGCAGTGTTCTCTAGTTGAAAAGTGAGAGGAATAATTTTGCAACAAGACAACCTTTGTTGTGATTATTTTCAACCTTTGCTCTCCAGGTTAATCTTTTCTGCAGTCTGCCAATCATTTGCTGCATAATAGCAGATCATTCTGTGGTGGTGGCCATTTAAGGTTTTAGAGTTCAGTGGCAGTATAACAATTTAAAAATACCCCTATACCAATACTAAAATAATTATGTTAATTAAAAGGTTTCTTACTGGGTTTGTTTCTGCCAAAATGATACCCCTTGGTTTAATTATACATTTCTTGGATCGTAAAAAGAACCTTCCTCAGCTTGTGGAGTATTACAAAGTACAAATTGTCACTGCTGAAACATTAATTTCAGACATCCTGTGTGTTTACGTGGCTAAACAGTCATGTCCCACTCTGTACTTCATCTTTTAATTGCAGTACTCAAAAGTAATGTAAGATAAAAACATCCTTATCAGTGTCCAAACCTCGCTTATCAGTGATTTTTAATGGTTTGTCTTTCTTTTTTTGGTAGTCTCACATTACATTTATAGCTTGTAGCAGTGTATTTGATCATAACCTTTGTACCGTAGTGCAGTAATCTAATTTACTGTTTCTTTGAAGGTGTAACCCTGCATGAAAGATTCATATCTGCTAAAATATTACTGTAAATCTAATACCATACTAGTCCAGTTTCTTATGCCAGGCAGCAGAAGTGCAGTGAAGACTGAAATAAATTAATATGTTGACTCATTTCAGTTCCATTCTGCTCTACCAATGCCTGTAAGATGAAAGCACTGGAGTTCTTAACTGAAAAAGTTACGTAACGTAGTAATTTAGGGAGAGGAAAAAAAAGAGTGGGTTTTTTTCCCTTTCCTTAACAAAAAATAACAACAACAAAAAAACCAGCTTTGCTGCCTTCTATCTGATGATGTTCTAATAATTTGTTTAAATATTTTGAGGCAACTCAAAGGAGCAGCATCTTGAAAGTAGCTTTGATATCAGAGGGTGAAATCCACCTTGAAACATAAAGAATAACATATACTTTTTGTTGATACCTCTCAAAAAGTTTGGACCTGGAACCACAGACATATCTTACGGAGTTGATGTCTGTCATGGAGATAAAAAAATGAACCCAGGAGTCCTTGAATGTTAGATAATCAGTAAATGTGTTACTAAATAATGCAGGTTAAGTGCTGTTACTCATTACAAGTATAACAGTAGGCCAAGGTTTGAAAAAAACACCAAAATTAGGCCTCTGACTTTAAGGGTGAAAACCACCACATCATACATTTTAAGAAAAAGTAGAAAGGAGGGCCCTGGGAACTACCGACCTGTCAGGCTGTGAAGAACATGATGAACAGGGAGGTGATTCGAGACAGCCAGCATGTCTTCACCAAGGGCAGGTCCTGCCTGATCCACCTAGTGACCTTCTATTGATGGAGTGATTCCATCAGTGGACAAGGGAAGAGCTATGAATGTAATCTAAAGTTCTGTAACGCCTTTGACACAGTCCCCCACAACATCCTTCTCTCTAAATTGGAGAGAGATGGATTTGATGGATGAACTGTTCAGTGGATGAGGAGTTGGTTGGATGGTCACAGCTGGAGGGTAGTGGTCAGTGGCTCAATGTCCACGTGAAGATCAGTGACAAGGGATGTCTCTCAGAGAACTCTGATGTGAACAGTACTGTTTAATGTCTTCTTCAGTGACATAGCTGGAGGGATTGAGTACACCCTCTGCAAACTTGCTGAGGGCACCCCAAGCTGAGTGATGTGGTTGACACACCAGAGGGATGGGATGACATCCAGAGGCACCTGGACAAGCTTGAGGAGTGAGCTGAAGGGAACTCTGTGAGCTTTTACTAGGCCAAGTGCAAAGTGCAAGGTACTGCACTCTGGCTGGGGCAACAAGTATCAATACAGGATGAAGGCATCAGAACCGTCTCTGCTTGGGGATGGACTTGGAGATGCTGGAGGGTGAACAGTTGGACACAAGCTGCTAATGTTCACTCATGGCCCAGCAAGTCAGTTGGATTCCTGAGGTGCCTCAGAATGAGCATGGCCAGTAGGTCAAGGGAGGTGATTCTGCCTCAGGAGGTCAGTTCTCCATCTGAAGTACGATATCCACCTCTGGAGTCCTCAGCACAGGAAAGAGAGACCTGCTGGAGCAAATCCAGAGGAGTGCCACAAAAATGATCAAAGGAATGAAACTTCTCTCCTATAATGAAAGGCTGAGGGAGTTGGGTTTGTTCAGCCTGGAGAAAAGGTTTCAGAGACACCTTATTGTTGCTCAGAACTTTCTGGTGGGCCTGTTGCAGGAGGGCAGGGGGTAATGGCTTTAAATCAAGAGAGGGTCAATTTAGATTAAGTAGAAGGAAGAAGGTTTTTTACAATGGGGGCTGTAAAACACTGGCATAGGTTGCCCAGAGATGTATTGGGTGCCCCAACCTGGAAGCATTCAAGATCAGGTTGGACAGGGCTCTGATGTAGTTGAAGGTGTCCTTGCTCATTGCAGGAGGGCTGGACTAGCTGGTCTTTATAGGTCCCCTCCATCCCAAAGTATTCTATGATTCTGTGATCTCCTTAGTGTTCAGCCAGAAACTAACCACCTCACAGTCACTGGACAATTTTATTGTCCAGTTATATCATATACCCTTGAAAAGGAGATTGTAGCATTCTGCACCATTGTAAATTTACAGGCTACCTCTATACTGTTGGTCTTAATATGACATTTCATGTAAAATGCATGTTGTTAATCTTTGGATTTCACCACTTAGACTGACCATTAGTTCCTGCATAGAAATAGGTTGTGAACATGCCAAGTTGAGGAAACGTTTGGGTTTACTTGGAGGTCAAACCTGTATCTTCCTGTGAAGATTTTAAAGCAGTATGAAACCTTCATTTGGTTCATGCAGAAAAGGTAGGAACAATCTGTTACTTCTGCCAGCAGCTCAGGTATTGCTTTTCTTTTATTCATTTAATGAATGAACAAAGGGATAAAAGAGATTGCCTTTTAAAGGGTTCTTAAAAATCACAAATCTCATTTTGCACATTTTCACATTATGTAAATGTTATAACCTCATGTCATATTGTGGCAGAACTTGTATCCAAAGACGAAGCCTGTCTTTGTCAGGAGAGGTGACAGTATATGTTTGCTTCTTAGATGTTCCTTTTTCTTCACAAGATTCAGGCCACAAATAAAACATGATGATTCTGGCAGTGAGACGGGCAAGCAAGAGATAGTTGAGGAAATCAGAATTATACAAAAAGTCATGCAGTTACCTTGCACTACCCCCTATTTAGGGTAGTGTTGTGTGATAGAGCAACACACAGCTAGTCCAAACAGCAGTGCAAGGGGTTTTGAATTGGAGGGGAGTGACTCCAGGTTAAGGTAGTTCAATAATGATTTAGCACTCCCCTGATATAAACACATTTTTATTTTTCTGTGCATGTTCTCATCACCTTTTGTTTGATTCTTTCTAGTGTTTAATATTGATTTTAGCTATACAGAGCTTCAACGAAAAAGCTGTTCTTGATAGTCTACCTTTACTATAGCCAGGTTCAACCATGCATCATCTCACTTGTAATCTTGTCATTGTTCAGGTCTCAGACTTATTTGCTTATCCATCTGTCTGTCTGTCTCTCTATCTGTCTGATTCAGGAAAGAGGGTTAACAGCCAGGAGGTTAGACCTGCTACTTGTACTGGAAATAATTTTCAAAATAAGAAAAGCAGTAGTAATTTTCAGATGTTTGCTTCTCAGACATTTGAAATATATAGTGCTCTTTACCTTCTCCTTAAGGAAGGTGTCATGGTTGACTGGTGGGTGAAGAACTGATGGAACTGATGTAGGTATCACTTATCCTCAACTTTTTTTGAGATATTTGTAAAATGCAGCATTATGCTCAATTTGCAGATGTGTTTTTATTGTGTTTAAAAATTAATTGAGAAATACCAGGCTGTATCTCACTTGCTGGTGTGTTTGTTGTGTGTCTAACTGAAGTGTCTCATTTATGGATATTTATCAGTGAATTTTTTTCAATTCCTTTCTCTAGAGTCCATAAGTGTGTTGAGTGATGCTCTAAGTCAGATAGAGTCTCAAGGGAATGTTTCTATGAATTCCACGAGCTCTGGATCAGTGGCCTCTTCATCTGTTGACACGGTAAGTACATCTGCCTACCAGATGAATTCAAAACTAGGTGAAAACCTTGAGCAGAGAGTCTTGTGTTGCTGATCAGCTTTTTCTCTCACTTGCTGTCTGCAAAAAGAAAAGTGGATTTTAAACTGTGAAGTGAGGAATTAGAGACATCTCCAGGTTCCACTCCTTATTTTTCTTACTGATGATCGAAAAACTTAACGTCTGCACAGACTGGATAATGCAGTACTTTTAAGTGCTTTTAAATTCTGTTAAGCCCCTTTAATTACGATACTGTTCTGAAAAGGGACAAGGCCTGGACATTGTTGGGCAGTGCTATTTTGAAGTACCTCCTTCTCTGTAGGAAATTTTTTCTCGTTTCAGTCCTATTACGGTGTTAATTATTTCATTTGTGGTTTGTTTTAAGAAAGGTCTTATGCATTGCTGGGAGTACAATTGTATGAAGTTGTACTATTTACTCTTGAAGTAAGTTGCTTTCAGCGAGGCATAATGCATTGCATTTGGGTTACTTGTAATGAATATATTAATATTTTATGATGTATTTAGTAGTCATACTTTATGTTTACATGTGATTGTGTGAAGTTTGTTTGTTTGATATGAGAATTACAGAACGTGTTCAAGTTCAATATCAACTATTCTAAATTTTTATTTTATGCTGACTTTTAATTTCCAGGCAAGCATCGTTGGCCGTAAATTGGCTACCAATGTGTATAAATACACTCACTTAGAGCCTATCCTGTATGCCCTTGGTGTGGGAATGTCAACTAAGGATCCCGATCACCTAAAATTTCTCTTCGAAGGAAGTGAAGAGTTCTGCTGTTTACCTAGCTTTGGAGTAATTCCTGCTCAGTCTTCAATGTTTGATGGTGTTCCTTCTCTTCCAGGATTAAATATTGATCTTGCAAAGGTATGGAAGAGTTAAGTAGCTAACACTGTTTGTGTGTCATATAACTAGATAGAAGTTGTCTTTAAGTACTATTTTTGTAATATTATTATGTTCCTTTTGTTCTAGAAATAAAAATACAGTGTTTTGTATTCTTACATCCTAAGAAATGATTCATTTACCTCACTTGAATAACATGTGCCTTCCTAAGATAATACGAATGATCCATTTTATATGAAATTTTAGTTTGTGTTCACTATGCTTTTTTTAAACCACAAAGGTTTAAAACTTTCTTTGAAAATATTTTGGGGATGAAGTTAGAAAAACCAAAGAAAACTTTTTTTTTTTTTGTTTCATTGCTCTGAATACTTTCTAAAATAACTGTTTATTGACTTGGGGGAGACACCAATATATTGATTGATGTTAGAGCTCTGTCTTTCTTTACACAGATGCTGCACGGTGAGCAATATCTGGAGCTGTATAAACCATTACCAACCTCAGGTCAGTCCTTCTGTGTTGCTGATTTGTTTTTCCCTGTGACAGCAGTTCCTCTAGCCATATTGTAAATGGAAACAGGAAAGCTCTGTTTGAGACTGGATTATTGCATATTCTTTTTACAAGGAGTAAAGGGAGAAGGGAGGCAAGCTATTGTATCATTGAAGGAATTCTGAAACTGTCTTTGGGATCATGTGTTGCTTTTCTACAGTATAGTTAGTAAAGTATGCTTAATCTTTTATTTAGTAAACAAATATACTACATGCCTGTATTATTCATATAATTTGGTACTTTTCATTCTTTCAGTAAGGTTGTAGCATAAAACTTCTGGGATGTTTACCTAAAAATTCTTCAACATTGATTGCATCTGTGTGCTTGTAAGAGGATAAGATTTAAATTACATATGTAAAGAACAAATTGACATCTCAACAAGGAGGCTAAAAAACAATTCCTTTCCTTTCTCTCAAAATTCTTAAGGTGTTAGTTGCTGCAGTAGCAAGCTCTTTTCACAGATGGCTATGTTTTCCCAGATTACACCACCTGAGAAATGCTCTTTAGGCTCATTCAAGATATGTACATGCGTGTCTGTATTTCTTTGATAGTAGTTTTTAAAAACTAAGTTTTCAAGTGTGTAGAAGAAAAAGAATGAAATGTCACAAATTAATGGCAGAATTTCTTGTTGAAACAAAAAATGAGATGTGTGAAAGTTATATTAACTTCAAAGAAGTCTGATAATTAGTAATGGATTGCCAGAACTTCATAAAGCTTTTTATTTTTGCATTCCATAGTCTGATTTATAAACAGATGTGGTTATATGTGTCTCTAGAGCAATAACCTCCTCAGTGACAAACTTCATGAATGCCCAGGGCCAGGCTCCGAGCTGAGCTTGTCTTCTATAGAACTGTGGTTGCCTTAGCCCTCTTGAAAGTGGGAACAATCCTTAGATGAACGGAACTGTTTTTGGAGTTTGAGTCTAAAACATGATTTATGTTTAGCTCCAAATACATGAACTACAGCAAAATTCCGTTCCAAAAACTCTCCAAACTTATTAAAAAAAGAAAAAAGGGCAAAAAAAACCCCATACAAAACCCCTTTACATCTGCAGACAAAGATTTGCAAAGAACCCCTTTACATCTGCAGACAAAGATTTGCAAAGATACTCAGACACTGGTATTATAATTGTGATTACTATGACTATTATGATGATGATGATAACAAGGATAGGTAAGTAAGTAAGATAGCTAGTAAGGAAGTGTAAAGAGGGATTTGTGAAGCTTTGTTCCTGAAGGAAAACCGTACAACGTGTGTGTGGTGTTCTTCTCTTACAGGAGAATTAACTTCAGTTTCAACCGTTGCTGATGTTCTCGACAAAGGATCAGGAGCAGTCTTGCTAATAGATGGTAAAAAGATTTATGATTTTTGAAGGGAATACAGTAAAGTTTACTAGGCTCCAGTTTTAACTAGCTGTACTAACAACTGGCAGCCCTTCCACAGAAAAGGCTGTTAGCATGTGTAATTATTCCTGGGTACTTAACATCCTGAAATAAGAACACTCTTTTCTTGTGTGGGTGGAATAAGTAGTGCACTATGAAAACTGATCAAAGTTCTTTAGCAATAATAATAATAATAACAACACTCTTGCCCGAAGGCAGCCATTTTACGTTCTACCAGCAAGGGTGTGTGTGTCTGCATGTTTGCATGTGTTTTGTGGGATGGGTAAAGGAATGTCTCCAGAAGTTGATAACTTGTAGTTCTCATTATTTTGCTGTCTTTAGGTGTGATTATACCAAGGTCCTTTGGGAAATTAGGCAGCAAGTGTAGGTTAATAGGCAGTGAATCTCGAAACGCTGTTGACCTTTAAGTTCTTCAGTGGACAGATAAAATTGTTAAACAGGTTTTTACTGATCATTTGTTCCTCCTAGCTGTGTTTTGCTTTCATACTGGGCTAATACAAAGCCTGTCTGTTTCTGCAACATGCAAAAGTTCTTTTTTGAACGGAGTCGCAGTGTTTTTGAAATTTCTGGAAATGAACATTATTAACAAACTATACTGTAAATTTCAGTCTAAAGTATAAGGGAGTGGAATAGATATGAACTGGAAATAGGAAGCTGAATCTCAATTTAGTGTAAGGAGTCTAATTTGTTTGGAAGAGGGAAGAGGTCGTGACCTTAACCTCTGGAACTCTTCTTATACAAGGTACTAGTACCACTTTTTGTGTGAGTTCATAGTCTGTTTTATACACTAGGTATTCTTAATCTCTTCTAATATATCACATTTTATGGTACAAGTCTATCATTTTTAAATAAATTGCTAATGCAGTGTGAGATGCTGAAATAAGTCTAATTTCAGCACTCTGTCGTCAAATAATTTTAGCACCTTGAACGTTATCACCATTTCGATAGTTCATTTTTTAATTTTAATGCTTTCATGTAGATGAAATTCATTGTGTTATTTGACGGATCATTAGTCTTCCCTGGTCGGGACGTGACTTGTAACAGTGCAACATGAAGGTGTGACCATTCCCCCTTCAGTTGTTAAAATGAGCTTTGTCATGTTTGAATCTGAACTTGTCTCGTGTAAGAACACATGCAGGCTGCATGAAAAAGGAGATTGAAGACAATATATGACCTTCCTCTTCCTTTTCCTTTCAGTGAATACCTATTGCGGAAAGGACCTAGTGTGCTATAATCAGTTCTCTTTGTTTTTTGTTGGAGCTGGGGGATTTGGTGGAAAACGAACATCAGAAAGGGCCAAGGTAAATTCTCACATATTCATATTAAAAAAAAAATAAATAAAAACTTCCGTCAGCACTGCAAGAAAAATACTTGCTGTACCAACCAGGAAGGATAAACTAGCATTTAGGTGGTGTGGAGGTATGAACTCAAATGGAATTTAAATACTTCTGTTCACTGGAGAGCCTGAGTGAAAAGGTGCTGTTCAGGGCTTGGGAAATCAGTGGTTTTGTGTTGATGATTAGGGAGAAACATGAAGTGATAAATACGCAACAGATTAGATATTCCTACATTCAAATATTTGAAATTACAGATATGGAATATCCTAATGGAAAGCAGTGTTGAGTTTGAACTTGCAGTTTCTAGAAAAGGTCTCTAGGTGTAGCTCTTTCTAAATCTTTGTGTTTGTGTGGAAGAGGTATAAAGTAGAAGAGAGAAGTAACATTACAGTTTGGAGTTGAACTTCTGTGCTTTGGGAGAAAGTTAGCAAATAGCGAACAGTGTCACATGAACATGTAGTGTGTATGTCTAGATGCATTAAGCAGCTATTCAGGTACCTGACATATAATCTTTGTCTCCTTCAATACTGTGTTTGAGGGTAGCATCAGCTATGACTGTGTGTTCTCATTGTGAACTAAAGCCCTGAGGCAGTACAGTAATAATCAATTTGTTAGAGTGTCTATTAAGCCCAGTATTTTTAAAAAGTTGTAATGAAATACCTAGGTTTCATACATCTGAAATACTGTGGGTAATGTTCTTTCTGATTTTTGCATGTAAACTTACAGATTTTTTTACTTAAGTGTGTATCAATTGTATAGAAGTTTTACCATATGCAACTCTACAAATCAAATCCTGAAATACCTGTTTTGCTTCAAGAGGAAGTAGGAAAATTCTCTGTGTAGTATAAACAATTCACAGATTATTACTACAGACAGTGTGTAGAGGTATTTGAAGGAACCTTTAATTCTTCTGTCAGATTTTATAACAGTGCATGTTAAAAAAACCCAGTGGTTCAAAGGGAAGGTGACCAACCGATAGCAATGACATTAGTCAGTCCAGTGTAGTGCCTTGGCACTTTTTAGTTAAACATTTAGGCAACTACAAATTCTTCACTCTATTTAGTGAAGTATGAAAATGAAATGATCTTACATTTTAAAATACAAAGATACGTGTTTCAGGCAGCAGTCCCTCCTGTGATAGAAAGAAGCACACAGTGTAGTCTCGTTAAGACAACGCAGTAATATAGTAATTTCAGCCAAAGCATCTGCATGCCAGAGACCAATTCGAAATAGTAAATTTTCATGCTTTTTCTTTGCAAACCTTCCCAAATAAAAAGAGTTCCGTGTTCCTCTGTGCCAAAAAGGAATGCCAGGCTGATCAGACATGCATTATGTCTTTTTGCCAATTTAAACTTTCATTGTATTTGCAAATTGTATTGCAAGTTAAGAGGAACAAATTTCCAGGTTGAAATCTTTGATGAGCAACATGTTATATATAAGTTAGGACTCTCCTCTTGAGTTGAGGTTTTCTTTCCCTACTGGCAGAGGGGTTTCATTGATTATTCATATGGCTGGCTAGTTTTAACGACTCACTAGGTTATGCTGAGTTTCTTTAATCCAGCAGGAAATAGATTGGCAAGCCTTTCTTGTTTTGGAATCATGTTTAGGTAATGTTCTTTTGGTAACATCTTTAGGTAGTGTTATCAAGCTGATTAATGTGTAAGTCCATTGTGGTTCTCTGAAATGACAAAAGAAGAAGTGCTGTTATCCACTTTCACCAGGGTGTTCTTCTACCCAAGAAGCGTCCTTACAGGAAAGAGCTTTTGCTTTTATTAAATATGAGACTACATAGAGGTTGGTTTCTTTTGATTTGTTAAAGGTGAAAAATGATGTAAAATAGTCCGTGAGTGAGGCGGTATATAATTTTGTTAAAGTATTATTTTAAAGGCTTCATTTTAATATCTGTGTTCCAAAGCATTAATGTTCAATGAGACAACTATTTTTTCTGAGTGAATAATTCTTGCTTGAGCTTTTTTTGGATAGTTTTGAAGAAATTTTATCAAACTCATCAGCTGTAACGTGTAAGGCAAGATCTGATGCCTCAGGATCACTATCTGTGTAAAGCTAACCTGGATAGGAGACTTTTTCTGGATTAACAGCTTTTTTTAATTTGTCCATAAAAGTAGAAAGGGTAGGAGGAACCTTAACAGATTGGTACTATTGTTTCTTTTTATACATACTTGACATATTCTGGCATTGGGTATGAATAAAAGATTTTTGCTGTGAAATATTAATAGTACTATTTCTTTTGCTTTAGTTAACAGCAAATCCACCGAAGCGACTCCCTGATGCTGTAATTTCTGATGTCACAACATCTGATCAGGTAAAGCTTTGTATGCTTTAGGTGAGAAAATGTTTGTAAACACATTGTGACAAAAAAAGAAGTGCTTGTAGTTGACAGTTTTGAAAAAGTTAAATTTCTGTATTAGGAAGAGTCAGGGAAACCTGAAGTACTGACAGATAACTGTCCAGCGTATGTTTCATCTCTCCACATTCTCGCTGGTTCACAGACATCTGCTTTCCAGGGGAAAACCTGAGTAAAGAAGTGTAACCTCCACTCAAGGGAAACATAGGCAGGTGTCAGACAAATAGGAAAGGAAAGTCTGGAGCTGCCACTATTAAGACACTGAGTAGTATTTTCAAAATTTTCAGAGCTTTCAGAGATGGAATTAAAATATTCACCATTAGCTTAACTGTGGTGACCGTGGTGTCTGCTTAGCCTCTCTCTGATTATATACAGAATAATTAAGTCCATCCAGCTGATTCCTGCGCTTGAAGTCCAAGTTAGTCCTACCCACTTTATTAGATAAAATACATCATCTCTAATTGGCTGATAGTTAAAAGTATTTACTTTGGATGTTGGAGCCCTAGTTCAGATTCTTTGGTGCATGATTATATTGTAATTGATTTCAGACCCATCAATTTTTACAGGATATTTGTGATCCCCTTTTTCTTACAGTAATCTTTGTGTCTGAGCCTTAAGCCCTTATGTCTGGAACTGTTATTGTGCATAAAATGCTAAGTTCATGAGACAAAAGAAAAGGATAGTGCATCTATAATGCAGAAGTTGGGAAATTTTGCTACTGCAAAATTGATTTTTGGAAATAAAATGGTTGAGATTAGCCACTACACTTGTTTTATTTTAAGATCTACTCTGACAAATACATCTGTAAAGAGAATTCCTGTCCAGTTAGAACTTACAGGAGCCACAGCCAATGGGCTTTGATAATTGTCAGAAGGCTTATCTGCCAAATTATTCAGTAGCATCTATGCTTCAGTGATGATTGTACAGGAGGGGGAATCTGTAGAACTCAAGAACTTTATGGGCAGGAGTACAGACTTGCATGTGAAGGACAGCTTGGGAAAATGTTACCAAGATTTTACATTTGTGTGTCTGTGGAATGACACATGACTGCCTAAAATCTTCTTTAAAGAATGGAAGCTGGCACACAAATTGCATCAAAGTTTCTGAATTTCTTTTTCTTAATGTTTAAATTAAAAATGTGTTGGCAGCAATGACTGTTGCCATTCACCTATTGAATTGGTACAGATTATAAGACACACTGGAAGAGTCAGTTTGCAGATGGCATTTGATTTAACTTAAACTGTACTAATATCCAGTTTTTATGTTACTACAATTACATGAATAAACTGCTTTTCATAATTACTGTTTTTCCCCTTAATTTTACATATCATGATCATGTAGTAAACAGGCTTTCCTGTCCCTTTTAGGCATACTTACAGTGATGGCACACCTGTCTTTCACTGAAGATAATGACTGTGGTTACCTTGAATGTTATAGTCAGTTCTCACTTAACTGCACTGTTTTTTTTTTCCAAGAGGAGGAATGTTTCAGACCAGATAAGCACTGCCTAGGGAAGAAGGTACTGGGAAGAGAGGGCTAATAAGTGGTTTTCACTTTACGATGTGTTCAGCAGAAGAGAGGGTACAGCCCCCTACGGTTCCTTGAAAAATAATTGTGTTATGTCAATGACCATTGACAGAAAAAAGTAATTCTTTTGGTTACTGGTATCAAAAACTAATAGCAGGTGGTATAATACATGTTTGTCCCTTTCAAATCTATGCCCATTTCTGAGAAGTTCTTTAAGTAGCAGCCAGTGCTTATGAATGACTTGCAGAACCATGATGTAAGCTGCTTAAAAGTGAAAATTATTCAAGAAAAATTTACAAGTATCTGACCTTCTAAAATGCTCTAAGGCTTCAAATTTGCATCCTGCTGAAGAAGAATATAAAATATTTCTTCAGTGTTCAGGAATTTTTCCACAAAGAACTAGAACAATTTTTCTATATTGCCCACTAGAGCTGTGCATGTGCAGTGATATTTTTCTAGCTTGTTCTCTCTATATAGCCTAAACTATGCTTTACTAGATGCACTACCATAAATCTTTTGAGTAAAACAGTTCTTTTGACAGAAGGTCAAGAAGTCTAGAGGGTGTTTGACTATTAGCCATTTAGCAGGGAATGAATCATTCAATTTCAACCCTGTAGGGAATGTTTAATGTAGTTATAGAGCTTTTGTCCTGCTGGTTTTTGAACCAGGAGCTTAAATTAATCAATCAAATGGATTCTTCCGAATGGTTCCTAATGCAATGAAAAATCACAGGCAGAGAGTTTCCTGTATCTCTGGAGAGTTTTCTCTTTATAGAGCTTTCACTCTCTTCCTAAATGTGTTGATTTCTTGGGAATTCATTTTATGATGATACTCAAAATAAGCTTCAGTGGTTATTTAAAGTGGATGATATCTTAAGTAACGTTTCCACTTTTGAGTAAGGAAACAAATAAGGAGGCTTGCATTTGTTGGTGACTTTCTGGGGTTTGTTTGAGGGGTTTATTTTTGTTTGCTCATGGAAAAATTCACAACGTTCTTGTATTCTGCAGGTTCCTTCCAGAAAATAGACTGTTCTCTATCTTCAAATAGCAGAAATAATATTCAGAATACAGAGTGTTATGGCGATGAGTGAACGTCATAACAGTAGTCCATAGAATAGAATTTTTCAAGGAGTTAAGTTTTACTATTCTGTTCCCTCCTGCTTTCTGCTGAAGGCTACTTGTCTTTTTTGCTATAGGGAAAACCTAAAGCTGTAGTATGTGGAGTTTGCAGGACTTCCAAGTTTTTGGTAATGTCATCTTATTTAAGTAAATCATACAATAATTTTACAGAACATTTTTTAGTAAAAAAATTTTCTTTGCTTGCAACAGTGTCATATATTTCACTAAAGCGTTCTTCCACATTGAATTCAGACTCTTCGTATTTGTTACTTATGTCAATAGGGAGAAATAAGCATGACTAAAAGGTAAATAAGACCATTTAGATGGATTTTGAAAAACGTGGTGTCTCAGCCTGTGATGCTTTGAGACCGGTTGTAAGGCTTTGTCCCCTTTAAGTCTCTGCAATGCAGTGTCATGTCAGCTCTCACACATGAATTTCTGCCAGAGCTACTTTTCCATGACACTTCAGTATCTCAAGCACGTGATACTTCTGCTTGGTGGTATCCAGGATGAGGAAAATTGGCCAACCTTGCTTTCAAGAATTTTTAAATTCCTCTTTAAAGCTGATAAAACTGAGTCTGATACTGGTCTCTTGGACTAGTATCTATCATCTCTCTAGGATGCTTTCTTACATCCTGTCATTTGTAAATTATTTTTATTCGGAAAACTATAATACTGTTTTAAATGTTGCAAAGTCTCCAAAAAGATAAAAATTATGAATAAAGGTTGTGGGTTTTGTAATTTTAATATGCTTTATGTACAATGCTTTATGATACAGTTTTCAATCATGCAGGCATGAATGGTATTTGTTTGCTCTTCTTTAAGAACTCCTTCCACATGCAAAGAGAGGGCACTAGGCATGAGCTGAGACAGTGTAGGAAGTCAGTTTTCCTATGTTACTTGTTGCAATGATCTCATGGTTAGGGACAGGTTGTAACAGCAGTTTTTTAACAATGGATTTTCTTTTCTTTGTGTTTATGGTCTGTGGGCAGCTGTTACCCAGATAGCTCAAAGTACTCAGGCATAGGTACTCCTTGATCAGTGGCTGGTAGAAGAGGATTAGACGATGGAATTTGGAAGGTGGACTAGCAGGAGTGTCTTAAGCATCACAGGCTGTAATTGAAACCTCTAGAATCTGTGTTCTGAACTTGCCCACTGTACATCAAAAATGTGAGATACTCTGAAAACTTACGCCTTCAGATGTTACATTGGACAGCTGGAATTGGTTTGTGCTGCTGACAGTTACACCCTTTTCTGCCATCTTGTATTTTGCAGTCTGTAAAGTAAGGAAGTTTAGAAATGTTTGAGACAGTTGTACAGAGAGTATTTAAACAAGTGGTGTATAGCATTGAGTGGTGAGTTTTGAGAATGTGATACAGTGAGCAACATAAAAAAGAGATACATATATACTACATATATTGGGGAATATAATGATTCTTTAGTCATTCAAAAATTTTGAGAGAGATTCAGTAAATTCACACCTAGACTAATCTAAAAAAGCTATGTGAAGCCTTCTGTTCCAGGTATAAATCTGGCAGTGACTGACACAGTGTGAAGAAATTGCTGCTTTTTAGTGGTTTGTGGGGTTTTTTTTCAAAAATACAGTTATTTTCTGTTTTCTCTGAAAGAGGAGAAAATAATTGGCACCTGTCCTGTTTGAAGTAGTGTTGTCAGCATCCTGTGACTAAGACTGCAGGAGTGACCTTCCCTTCCTGAGTCATTGACAGTCCTGCAATCCTTCTGCTCATACTGCTGTCCACTAGCTACCTGACTTTAGTTTTTCACTATGTCAAGTTCGGTTAAAACTACAGTTCTTAATGTAACGGGAAAGAATTCTGAAGACAACTATGCAAAAATCTAGTTTTTGTGAAAGCATAGACTTTACTATACAAACTTATTAAAAAGATGTCTTGGAAAGAAATGGGAAGCATTTCACAGCATGATGAATTATTAAACTGAAATCTACTGTGAAATGTTTTCTGCCTATTGCCAACAGGTTCAGTGTTATGAGGCTTTGCTTTACGTTGAGGATGGTGTGATAAGACCCTTAAAAGCTTCTGTGTAGTTGGGATGTGAATCCTAACCTCAGGAAAGTAATCTTTTATTCTACTCAGTTTTCATATGTGTTTTCATTCTAAGCATATATAAATATTTTTGTGTGTTCTTAGAAAATGTAGGAAATGATGGGGGAAGAAACAGGAAGACCAAACAGATGAATAGGTGGCTCCATGTCTGGTGTCACTGGCAGAATTTTGGTTTTTTTTGGATCAGTTTACATAACAGTTGGCCTGCTGTCAACAGCTGGGATACACCTTTCTCGAAGGGGTAAGGGATCTTTGCACAGGAGTTAGCAGTGCTCAAGGAAAGAGTTTTGAACTAGAATTGAAAGGGGGAGTGATAAAACTGGACTCGCTGGGAGCAATGTCTGGGGCAGCAAGGCAGTTTTTGCGGGAAGGTGTGCTAGTGAGGTCCTTCAGTCTGCGGCCTCAATGGAGATGGAATCCACATGTCAGCAGAGATGTGAGGGTTACTGATGTGTTAGAAACCATGGAAGCACCTGAGAACATAATGTAGGAATTAGAACGTAATGTAAGGTTTCTCCCCTCCAAAAAAAGTGGTGGGATCAGTAGCCCAAGCAGAATGCATCTACACCAATGCACACTGTGGGCAACAAACAGGAGGAGCTGGAAACCACTGTGCAACAGGAAAGCTACGCCATAGCTGCCATCAAAATATGCAGGACAAATTCTAATTTATATCCTGTTCTGTAAAGACTGTAGTACAGCATTGCCTGAAAACATGCACATTTAAGTGAACTTCAGACAGTAGCACAGGAGAGCCTCCTGAGAGATTCAGGTGATTTTTTTTTTCCTATTTGTAGCATAAATAATTTGTTTCATGACACAGAAAATGATGTGTTGCAGGAGGTTCAAAAATATTGAGAAAAAAATTGACAGAAAATAAATTACAGAGCAACAAAGGAGGATACAAGCCAAACAAAGGGATGTGGAGCGTTTCCTAGTGTTTGATAGCCTTTTCCTTGTTTGTCTGGAGATTTCAGTGTGCAGAGATGGTACTTTCAGAACTGTTGTATGAGTGAACATTTGGAATAGTAATTGCTTTAGCAGTTTGTTACACGTTATGGTGCTAATGTAAGATCTATATAATCTCCTGTCCTCCATCCTAATTCTTTTTGGGAAGTTCAGAAGATAATTTTCAAATCAATCTGGAAAAATATTTGAGGGCTTGGATTATGCAAGAATGTTGTGTGTGAAGATAATAGAAGAAGAAAAGGTACTAGTCTGGCAGTCAATTTGTTTAAACAAGATGGTCTTCCTCACCAGTTTTGTTTCCTCCTATAAAAATTGTTGTCCATTTGAAGTTCCCCAAGCTGAAGAAGTGATTCTTTTTTTTTAAATAAGAGAGGCATTGTTAAGGAAAAGGCTTCTTGTACATTTACCATGAAAAATGACTGATGTCTGTGAAGCCAGAATATATAAATTAATAGTAAATTTGAAGAGTATTTAGTATGGACAAACAGTAAATACATAAATAATGTTGGGTGTGGAAGTTTTATGTACAATGAATTACTGAATTACTGTGCTAAATTTGAGCCCTTGAAGCATCAACACTACCACTTTGACTGGAAATATTCACTGTTCTTAATGTAAATGAGAGCTTATTGACATATGTAGGTGTGATTGTGTTGTTTTTTTCTCCTTGAGATTGATTGACTTCTTGCTCTTACGTAGGCTGCTAGAAAAAGTATACCTACATACATGCCCATATACATACGTACATGTATACGTATATATACGCATACACTTTGTAAGATAAGCTCTTGGGCAGAGCATTTTTTCTATCCCATTAGAATTATGGATAGTTAGCTTCCTTTTTTTGTTAGCTTTACCACTGAGCTTTAATGCAGTCTGCAGGAAGACTGAAAAATTGGCACAGACAGGTTGGATATCGCCTTTTCTTTTGAGGTCTGGCAGAATTCCTAAATTGTTAGGAAATGAGACTTGACAGTTTGTGTTATTAATTGGAGAACAATCTAACCGTATTATGACTGACTTCAGTTCTAATGCTCCATATCAATTGATTCTTGTCATCCTGCAAGGATGGTTGTTTTGGGGCTTTTGTTTGTTTGTTTGTTTTGGGGGTTTTTGTTGTTGCCTTTTTTTTGTTGTTGCTGTGGAATGTACTTTTTATAATGAAGTAATACAAAAGATTGTGGTAAATGAAGTCCGTTGGCAGACCTGATTTGGCTGGATTGAGTCTGAAGTAACCTACTGTGTAACTGTTGTATTCAGTTCAGCCTTTGTGTTTTTTTAACTGTGACCAGTGCCACTGTAGTTATTGAAAATACAAAAAGACAACTGTCATTTCCCACATTCATATGTCAGACTTTTAGTTAAATACATTGGTCTCGTTTAATTCTTTGAACCTAATCATTTCCTAAAATTTTTACTACAGTAATTTTGAAAAGCATTTGGTACAAGTATTGTCTTCCAAGTAAATAAAAACCCTAAACAAATTGCTAATTCTTATTACAATTTTAGTAAGCAACATCTGCATAGCTAGTTTTAAATTGAGATTTGGTCTTATAACAGAAATTTGTCTTTTTTTTATGCCACATAAATTGAATTTTCTAGTAGTGCAACTAAATGTTATTAAGTTAGAATTAAAATTTATTACAACAACTCCTTTGTGAAAATAGCCTCCTCACAGATTTCATAAAAATTCAAATTAATTGAAGAATGAAAGTGAGAGCATAGAATTTTAATTTAGTTTAAAACCCATTTAAATATTTAGTATCTGGCAATTTTTTTCTAGTTCTCTGTGGCAGTTTTCTGTTAGATTTTAGATGCTTTTGAAAGAAAACTTTGGTAGGCAAGGTTGATACCCTATTTCATAGAATGCTGTTGAGGAATTCTCTCTAAATTGTCAGCTTTAAATCTGCTTTTTTGAAAAGAAAGTAAGGATCTGTCCCTCACTAAAAATCTCTTTTATGGTGTTACAACTTTGATATATTCATCAAATTATTTGCTCTCTCTTTTATCCATTGCAGAACATCAAACTCAGACCCATCTGAACTTTATTCTTACATCACTTAGGATCAGTTGGAGGATAATGACCAAAAAAAAAAAAAAAAAAAGAGTTACAGTAAATACATGTTTTGGGCAAAGGTAGAATTACAATTAGAAATTTCAGATTTGTGATGGTGTTGTACTGATGTGTCTTTGTTTTCAAAAGGAAAAGTGTTTGGAAAAAAGTAAACAATGATGTAAACAGCCATTGAGAAGTATTAGCTTAGAATTTTACATTCTAAGATGCGCATACTTCAGCCATGGTGCAATTTAGGATTTTCCTCTGGCTGTTTTTAGTTTATGTCTCCAACTCTCACAGAAAGCAGTGACAAGCTCTTCTACATTCCACTTTAACTGAAGCTCAAAACACTTACTGTGTTGAGAAAGGTTACCAGAACAAATGAGAGAGAGGTAAAGTTTAGTGTTAAAGCTGTAGATACTTGAAGAAACAGACTTGTATATTTAAAAAATAAAACAAATGGATTATGGATTAAAATGATAATATGAGTTCAGAACCTCTTCAGTTACACTGTCTGCTTCACATTTGATAGGAGAAATGGTGCTATGCATATATATTAGAAAATACTTCCATTGGGGAATCTTTGTTTGTTTATCCTTCTCTTTGAGAAATCTGCTAGCTTCTTTCCTCCAAACACAGTTTAGTTCAGTTTACTCTCATTTGGAAAACACATACCATTTTTTACAGTCCCAGATCAAAATGCTGGGAAAAAATGTTTAGTAGTGGTAAGGGGTTCCAAAAGTCAATAATGTACTTGATTAAAATAAAATTTGTTTCAGTTTAAAAGCTTTTTTTCATTATGTCTATTTTCAGTTTGTCCATGTCATCTTATTATGCTACTAACTTCTTGTAATATTCATTAGTTAACGTGACATTCTGATTTTCTCTGTAATTTTGGAAAATTTGTACTAGAGGGCACTCCACAGTCACTTAGTCACTGGATTTCACTGGAATCTCTTGACCGGGGAAAAATGGTTGTAGTCCAGAAAGATTCACAGGTTGGCTTCTCATATCTCTCCTGATGTGGACTGCTGGCTACTGTACATGTACAGCAAATACAGGATTTGATAATGGAAATGCTAAGGCTGTACAGGGACTGCAACCTCAAGTACAGTAGCCATATCCTTCATCATTTCTCAGGTTTACTCACATTCATGATATATGAAGCACGCTAAATCCATATTTTGCTAGCGAAGGAGAATATTTATCATGAAGCACAAAGTCTTCTAGAAAGCTTGTAATGTTACTTTGGGTTTTTATTTGTTCTCAATATTGGCATCTACCCATGAATCTGCTACAAGAGAAGTGTATCACAGTTAGTCAGTCGTGCTACTTTTAAAAGGGAAGAATAAGGATATTTCTGATCTCCATAAGATGAATCACATGGTAGTGTGTGCATGTTTTTTTTAAAAAAAAGGTTTCATACGTAATTTTTTTTTACATTGTGGATAAAATTGTTGAGGAAAAAACTCTTTAAAATTAGATTTCAAGCTGAAGAACCTGTGAACAAAATTTTAGAAAATGCATTACTTCACTGTTGTCAAATGTTGGTGAAGCTGAATCTGTTTGTCAGCATCCTCCCATTAAGCACTTTTATTATTTTCTTATGTACTAAGACCGCACATGGCTCTTAGCACATTTTCCTGGAGCTTTGAAAGTTTGTCTGCACAGTAATAATTAATTTCTGTTTTGCCTGCTTTGTTACAGAGTATGTTATCTAAAGACTAGTAACATAGATTATGATGAGTTTATTAGTCTGTCATGAATTTTTGGGTGACTCATGCTTGTTTCTGCCTCCCATTTTTCCTTCTCTATTTCTGCAGGCTGCCTTATATCGGCTGAGTGGGGATTGGAATCCTTTACATCTTGATCCAAGTTTTGCTGCTCTTGGAGGTGAGCTGAGGGATACCATTGTATTAGTATTTGCATGAAAGATGGTGTAAATGTATTTTTAGTCTTTTTTTTCCACACTGTCTGTACATCTTTGACAACCTGGAGAAAACAGTGCTTGTTTTACAGCTGTTCTTAAAATCACCATTACCTGTCTTCAAAGTTCTGCATGACACTTCACATTGAAGTATTGCTTCTTGTAGCTAGAAATGGAGAGTGGTGCTTGGACTTTACCTGCAATGGAAACATACCTCCTAACCTATTTTTCTTTAGAGCTTGTTTGTTGCCACTATCCTGTTTTTACGATCTCTCTTTCATAAAGAGAAATAATTGGCTATCAAAGCTTCAGGAGGAATTGCATAAATTCTTTGATATGTAGTTCTTTCCATCTAAATAATTCTGAGATGATGATGGTGGAATTTTTTGTTCTTTTGTGTAGTATTATCAATCCCAATAAATCTAAAAGGTCAGGAGAGAGTGAGTTAACATTTCTTTCCTGTGAAATTGCTTAACTGCACCTATTGCTAGCACATTAGCTTGTTTATGTGCATACTTCTGCATGTGAAAGCATCAGACCAGAGGCTGCATTTACTGATTCTTGAAGAGATGCAATTACTGAAAAAGGGTCTGTTTGCTTAATATTCTGTTGTGAAGTTATTTTTGAGCTCTTTTCAGATCTTGCTATGGTTTATATATAGTTTACTTACTTCAGTTAGCAATTTGATTTACTTATTTTCCTCAATATCCTGAATATGATGTATGCTATCAGCATAAACATTACATGAAAATACTGATCTCTAATAATTGGTCAGCACTTTTCTGGTGAATTTCTTTTTAATATACAAGTATCATTGTATGGTGTTCTTATGAAGACAAATGAAGCAGAGCTATACTTTCTTGTTCAGATCATGCTTAATATACTTTCACAAATGTTCTTTCATAAATTTGATTAACTCAGTTGTGTATAAGTCTATGTAAATTAGTATTAATAAGTAATGCTAGTCAATGGAGTCCATAACAAGATTTTCCCTGTTTGTTCATCTGATGATTTTGGATAAATATGTCATTGTGAACATCCTGGGGGTGAAAAATAAATGTTTGGAGCTGAAACCACAGTATTTGGAATAGTGATCATAATCCTTTAAAAACCTTTTGAAAACAGAGGAGTAGAAATCTTCTACCTGCTCACACAAAGAACACTGGCACTTAGACACAGTGAAAATGAAATTGACTGTGTAGATGAAGTACATGAAACTGCTGCATTGGATTTTGGAACTGTGGCAGTACCCTACTCTAATACTTATATTAAATGTAAGTACAGTCAAAGAAAAAAAATTATTCTAGGGGTATTGCACAAATGTTGTTTTCTAGTTCTGCAAAACTTTCTTTGGGCATATTCACACACCTTCTTGCCTTGTAACAGTCTCTGTGAATGTTCTTTTTAACTGGCTCTCATAGAATGCATTGGAAGGCAGCATTCAGCATGGTGCATTTAGGTTGTTGCAGGGTTATTGTTAAGCCTTCCTGTGAGTAATATTTCAGAGGACATATAGGACATGAAAACAACTGTTTATATGCTTGTGCCTTTATTCCCGTGTTTTATATTTCCAGGTCCTAGAAAATGAAAGTAACATTTACTTTGTTTTAGTCTGTATACACTGTAACTTGATCATCTTATGGAATCACCTTTTTCTTTGAGGGGGCATTAGTTTTATAAAGAAAACACCGGGGAAAATAGAATTGTATATTTTTGTCCATTTCTGAGTTCTGAAAAGAGTGGTGGTTTCTGGTTCTTGTGTTGTGAATTGAACTAAGTTTTTAAAGAGCTAAATGTCGCTATTACGTTCTGAATGAAATATGCTGAGCACTGAAGATGTGCTGCTAATCTGTTTTAAAATTGACTGCATGGTGTCTTTGTGCTTTCAGAACAGTGCACATTTTACACAAAAGAGAGTGCTATTAAAATTGTTCATATTCAAATATTTTACAGGAAGGAAATGGCAGAATGATCAGGGTGTAATATACAGTGAGAAAACAGACTTATATTCCTTTTAGCTTGTCCTGTCACATCTTCTCTTCTAACCTAAAGAATCAAAATTTCTTTTTCTCATGCTTGATCCTACTAGCCGTGTCTTTCCTTTGGGCTGTTTCTCATAACTCCCATCTTCCCCAGCCTTGAGTTTGTCATGGTTTAACCTCAGCCAGCAACTAATTACCACACAGCCACTTGCTCGTTCCTTCCCCCTCTCCTCTCTTCATGTTTCTCCAACACTCCTAGTCCCAGTGAGATGGGAAGGAAAAATGGAGATAAAAAAATATAAAATTATGGTTTGGGGTAAGAATACTTTAAAAATTGAAACAAAGTAAAACATTATGCTAATAATACTGATGATGTTACTAGTAATAATAACGAAGAGGATAGAGGAAATGAAAGCAAAAATACTTAAGAGAAACGAGTGATGCCCAACACAATTGCTCACCCCCTGGACTGATGCCATGCCTATCTCTGAGCTGTGATCAGCAGCTCCTGGCCAGTTACCCCCAATTTATATACTGGGCATGACATTTCTATGGGATGTAGTATCCTCTGGACTACGTCATCAGTCCTGGTTATACTTCCTCATAGTTTCTTGTGCACCTCCTCGCTGGCCAAGCACGAGACACTGAAAAGTCTTTGGCTTAGGTTAGGCACAACTTAGCAACAGCCAACCATGACTGTATTTTCAACATTTTTCTCACACTAAGGTGAGAGCAAGGCACAGCACTGTACAACCTACTAGGGAAGAAAATAAATTATATCCCAGCCAAAACCAGTGGTGGCTTTTTTCTCTTTGTCTTGAAGGTGGTTTCTTTCTTCTACATCTTCCGTTTCTCTGCAGGCTACACTTTCTCCTGTCTCCTGTTTTTTGTTTGGTTTTGCTTTTGCTTTTTCTCCTAGCTGTTGTCCCTTGGGGCGTTTCATGCTGTGTAGCTGCTATCAGAAGTTGTTTAGAACTCAGGAAAAACAGACTCTGGCAGACAAGAGTAGCAGATGAGTTCTGGACAAAGCAAATGGTTTCAGAGCCAGAGCTGGACAGATGTATCTGGATTCCACGGGCTGTTGCAAGTGTGGTCAATTACTGGTTACAAGCCTTGCCAGGTCAGGGCAACCTGTTAAGGGATCAAAATGTAAAAGCAGCATCTTTATAACTTAACTGTTGCACTGGAACAAATCTGAGGCCAGTTCTCAAAGGTTTTTTATTTTGTCAGTCTTTGACAGTACTGGAAAAAGATTCAACACTAATATAAAGCTTACCCTCTGCCAAGGGTGAGTGCCCGCTCCAAAGCATAGAAGTGCAAGGAAACTAGACAAAAAATGCCAATATAAGAAAAATGCTGCACTTTTTTTCCCGTTTTTTGTTTGTTTGTTTGTTGCATGTGTTCAAAATTCCTGAAATCTTCTCAGGGTTTTTTCCACTTCTAAATAAAGAAATGTTAATCCTGAAGTGTGCACTGTATTGGCAGCCATGAATAGGAATTCAAATCAGGATGCATCAAATAATCTTAGTATTGTCACCTTTTAGTAATTACAGTACCTCTTACCCTTGGTTTGCATACTTCCATGTAGCTGTGTGCCTAGTGTGCCTATGCACATATATGCACATATACTAAAACAGCTAATCTCCATATTTTTCATTTTGTCACCTCTACAGACAGGGACTAATCCTACTTCTGAGTCTTGCAGACTATAGGCAGTGCTGAAGTACCAGTTCTCAGAAAGAGCTTTCCTTTGCCTAAAAGCAGAGGAAAATAAATGGTAACAGATACTTTTTGAGTGAGATAAATTAGATTAAAAAGGATTAAGAACATTATTGGAGGAAAATATTATGAATAAAGTGTAGATATTCATAGAAGCAACATTCAAGATCCTAATTTTAAAGTGTTAAAATGTTACTTCTTTAAATAGGATTTAAGAAGCCTATACTTCATGGACTATGCACCTTTGGGTTTGCTGCTAGGAACGTTTTGAAGCAGTTTGCAAATAATGATGTGAACAGATTCAAGGCAATCAAGGTCTGTGTGTTCATTCTTTGCAGTTAATCTTCTTGATTTTTCTGGTTTTAGTGACAAAAGAAATCTTTAGAGTTGGAAAAAGGCTTTTGCACTGTCTTAACTTCCAGAATCGCATTTACTTACTGCTGCGTGCATTTTAATGCCTCCATCTTGTATGTTTACTTAAATATTTAGGCATTCTACATTAATAGTTGATTGATTTTCCTCTTTGCTCTATCATTTCAGTAGAGCCTGTGCTTTTAAGTGTTGCATGTACATATGACAGATCTGTTTGCAGTGCCAGTTGTTTGATTTTATTGTTTTGCTTTTAGGTTCGCTTTGCAAAACCAGTCTTTCCGGGCCAAACTTTGCAGACAGAAATGTGGAAGGAAGGAAACAGAATCCATTTTCAGACCAAGGTCAGAACAATCTCATCACTGTGGGCTTGAGAGAAAGATGTGTTGGTTAAAAGACTGGGGGTTTGGAGAAAGCAAAAAAAAAAACAAAACCCACACCATTGATGAGGCTTTTGTAAAGAAATGAGGTCATAGAATGAAATATTTGTACTCGTTTTATGGTGTCACTAGGATTTCAATCAAAATACCATTATAGGACTTAATACCTTCATATTAAATGAGAACTCCTTTCATTGTGTTGCATTTTCTGTATTTATCCACTGTGGAAGAGCAAAAACCAGTCATACTCAGGTCAACATAGTTTGTACTTGTTTTCTGCAGTTACAAATAACTTCGCATGTACACCTTTTTGTTTTTTAGTATTTATTTATCTTAAATCAGCTCCTGACAGTTTTTGCAGGTAAACATGCTTCAAATTTAGCTCAAATTGAATTAAGCACAGAAAAACTTACCTAACCATGGAAATTTCATAGCAGTTGGATGTAGAAAGTACAGTAAAACAGAGTTTGCACTTTTATAAATTCTGGTGTTGCATTAGTCTGTTTTCTTTGACATTGCTATTAACATTTTGTGTGGGTATCCTATTCCTATACCTCGCCCACACATCATAGGCTCCTTTTTGGAAGCTAAGAGTAAAATGCTTCAGGTAAAGGGCAAAAAGTAGATGTTCATCACTTCTGATGTAGTATTGTATGACATTGTCACTTTCTTAAACTGTGATTTAATATGTGTATTTGTCAATATGTGTTGACTAATGCAGATAGAATTTACATTACTTTGGTCAAAATTCTGCAGCCACATATCTGTAAAAATGTAATCAGCTGCTTCATCAGCGAGTAAGGCAGCAGGCACAGTTGCAGGTGCGGGGACAATTGGCACACAAAATCAAATAAGTGGAGTCATCATAGGGACACACGATTGCTGTTTCCTCAGGAATAGAGCTTTGTGATATATTTGTTGACTGAAGGAGATAAATTCTGTTTGCAGACCTGATGAGTGCTAGCAGCTGTAGGATTTCAGAATATTAATAATGTAGAGAATCCTATGTACAAACTGTCCATCTCTGATTACTAGTAGTAACTAAGGTAGTTTGGTGCCTCAAATGAGCTTTGGAGATTACTGTAGGTACATTTAAAGATACTACCACCCAGTCCTGACAGCATTTCTAGATTTCAGGTATTTACTTTTGAGGTGTTTGTGTGTACAGTGTAAATCAATAGAGCTCATGATATGCTTCCAAGCCCTTTGGAATTTGTAAACAGGGTGAGTTATTTTCTTCTGTTTAAAAGCTGAATTTGTAATTATGCTTGTTTTAATCATTGATAAGACCTAGAGTTTTGGTGAATTTTTCTGCAGGTTTTTTTCCTCCCACAAGTTTGGAGTAGCTGATTTTAGAGAGAAATTACAAGGTTTAACAGAATAATAGAAAACTGCTGTATTTGAACAGTTATGGGTTGAGCTGTTTCTTATCTGTTTCTTATTCCATTTTGGATTTATCTGAATTAAAAGCATCTTCGTGCTTGAAATAAACTCTGGCTGAATCAAACTAAAAGTGGACATATTACTTTGGTTTGAGCTAATTTGATTCCAGTTTTGACATTGTCTGAAGTGCAGCAGCAGTGGGTGACAAGCTGTTAGGCATGATTTGAGTAATTGTTGTAGTAGTGCAATAAACTAGACTGTGATACTGAATATTAGTATATTTTGGTTATTTATTGACTCTCTGTATGCATTGTCAGTGAATCAGTTTGCCATCTTCTGTTAGCTGCCATAAGTCAGAATGGTTTGTTACACTCCTCAAAGAGACAATGCCAAAATGAAACCCGTTTTTTTCTTTGACTTAACTATTTCAAAAAATTAAACCAGAAAGGAACGCAGGTATTTTTCATCATTCTCTTGTAGTCTTGTTTTAAAGTGCTTTAAAAATTGTTTCTAGTGCAAGTTGCAGTATAAGGCATGTGGAGGCATTGAAATTGTCTAAATGGACTCCTGACAACTGAATATCAATCTCAAGGAAAAACATTTTAGAACAATGTCTTTCTCAGAACTATTTATAAAGAAACATTTACAGTAACTTATGACAATGTAGGTAAATTTTCAGATGAATAAGATTTTTCTATTATTTTGTGGACAGAAAACCAGCAACATATTTTGGTATAATTTCTCAAGAGGCAAATAGTTTATTTGAAGAGCTGCTTGAAAAATGTGTTATACTAACAATGTGCCTCAAGACTACAGCTCATTTCTGAGGCATTTTTTTTCACTCTCTAACTTTTATGTTTTCTCTTTTCTTCATCTCTAATTTTAAAATATAAGGAGAACTCCTTGGATGCCCTTCTGTTGTTACTTTTTGCAAATACCTCCTTAATGTATTTCCCTGTCCCCATAGGTCAAGGAGACCGGAGAAGTTGCTATTGCAGGGGGCTATGTGGATATAGTACCAGCCTTGGATAAGCCTTCTGCTCAACAGCCTCTGAAGGTAGGGGGAAGCAATAAAAATCTTAACTTGCAAAGCAGCATAGTTAGGTTTATTTTTGTGATAAACACAGGAAAGATACTTAAATTACTTACTAGTCTTATTTCCGATAGGCAGATGAGTGTGTGAGTTAAAAAGAGTGAACACAGACGTTATTTAAGATACCGAGGTTAATTGATCTACTTTAGAGGAAAATTCCAGTTGTTTTAAGACACACAGGGTGGTTGATGTAGTTTAATGTGCTTGATGCTAACTGAACTCTTAGAATAAGCATTGTGCTGTATGTTACAAACCAAGCAAGGCATGTACCAGTGAGGTTCACAGGTCTCGAGCACTTGAATAACTTAAAACTGAAATTACATCCTGTATCCATAGAACAAGAATTTTGTTTTTATTTTGTAGATGTTAAAGATCAAAATCTGTTTAGGATGTAAAAGTGTGTGACCGACCTTTCTCAATTATTTCAAAAACATGGAGAGAGTGTCAAGAAGGCATTAGAATAAATGAAAATGAGATAATGTACTCATAGAAAGGAGCTGAATCATTTTGAGATAAGACTCTGAGAGCTGTCTGTACATGTGGTTAGGTCTAACACAATATGCACTTTACACTGTGTATGTTTTAAAAAAACCTCTCCATGCATTCCTGCCCTAAGCCTTGCATACTGGACTTGCCACAGCAGACAGAGTTGTACATGCAATGCTGAGGATGACCTGGGGTCTTAATGTCTTAAGAAATGTCAATGAAAGACATTAAAGACAATGCACAAAGTGTTGCCTTAATAAACTGTATCTTTTTTCCCCTATCCATTCTCACATGCAAAGGGTAAAACTTTGTTGCATTGAGGTTTATGAAATGCTGAGATAGTGATACTCATATGAAGCTTGTGATCACAGAGTAGGTAATATTGAGTGATACTTGGGCTGCATCCAGAGTAGCGTGGGCAGCAGGTCAAGGGAGGTGATTCTGCCCTTCTACTCTGCTCTGATGAGACTCCACCTGGAGTGCTGCATCCAGCTGTGGGGTCCCCAATACAGGAGGGACACAGACCTCTTGGAACGAATTTAGAGGAGGGACACAAAGATGATTAGATGGATGGAGCACATCTCTGAGGAAAGGCTGAAATAATTAGAATTGTTCAGCCTGTAAAAGAGAAGGCTTCAGGGTGATCTGATTGTGGCTCCCTGTTCCTGAGGGAGCCTACAAGAAGGATGGAGAGGGACTTACTACAGAAGCATGTAGTGACAGGACAAGGGGGATTGGCTTCAAACTGAAAGACAGTAAGTTTAGATTAGATATTAGGAAATAATTCTGTACTGTGAGGGTGGTGAGGCACTGAAACAGGTTCCCCAGAGAAGCTGTGGATGCCCCATCCCTGGATGGAAGTGTTCAAGGCCAGGTTGGATTGGACGCTGAGCAACCTGGTCTAGTGAATGCTGTCAAGTCTATGGCAGGGGGATTGGAACTAGGTGATCTTTAAGATCCCTCTCAACCCAGGTCATTCTGTGGTTCTATGATGCATTCTGGGAACCTGTTGCTTTTTCTTTCTTCCTTTTTTTTTTTTCAACTTGGGCAGAAAAGGTGTTTTTTTCAGCTTTTCTCAGCTTACTCTGAGGAATTAAGGTGCTTTGACAGCATTTGCTGAGAGGGCCAGACATTCACCAGGGGAAACTAATCTGACTGAGTGAATATTGGCAAATTTAAATGCCATTAGGAACCCTGTTGTATAATGGAAAATATTAGGCATAACCAAAGAGGTGACAGGATAGCAGCCTGAGGAGCACTGCATTCTGGTGTACAGGTGGGTACAGCAGAACTACTATAGCTGTGAGAGCTTCTCAGCTCCAGTTCCAGTTAGATGAGAAATGTCACTGGAGTAGCTTCTAAAGGCGTAGCCTTTTATCTGGCACAAATGTTTGCTAAAGAAGGTCAATGAAAGGCTTGCACAATAACGTGTTTGGAAAAGTTGAAAATGTAAAAGCAGCTATTTGCACTTTTAAATTCTGTCTTACTGGAGTTTTGACTGTGTTCATAGTTCAGTATGTTTTGAACAACTTCCATGTCAAATTAAAGTAATATACTGGTAAAACCAGTTTTTTGTTTTAAAAACTAACCTGCCATTCACTGTGGGAAAAGTGACAGTGGTTATCCTCCAAAGGGAATAAAAAGCAGTTTAGAAACTCTTAGAGCACTAATTAAAAAGCTTGTCTTGTAATTATAAATGACAAAACTGCAAAAGCAAGATTTGAAATAATTTGAAACAAAAATTGGGAATGAAGCATTTTCTGTTTAAATGTATTCTGTAGTGCTTATGGCTGCTAGAGGGGATTATTTTGTGGTGGAAAAAATCTCAATTACATTTAATAATTCTGCTATAGATACTTTTCCTGGACACAATGCATAAACTAAGAGACATATTCAGTACCTTTTCACAAAGTTTCAATTTTGAATTCTTCATACTTTCTTTTTTAAAGACTGTAGGACTGCAGAGTGACCTTGTGTTTGAAGAAATTGGTCGTCGTGTCAAAGAGCTTGGAAACGAATTGGTAAAGAAAGTAAATGCTGTATTCCAATGGGACATCACTAAAGATGGAAAAACAGCAATGCAGTGGAGTAAGTTGTAGCTTCTATATAATAACCTGATGCATTTTTTTAATGAAGTAATATTAATTATTTCATTCTAATTAAACTAATGGCTTGAAAATAAGCATAAGGTAGTAGATGAATATTCACTGGGATCTGAAAGTCTGAATGCGTTCTGGATGCACAAGGGACAAGGAGATCAGGTAAAGTTCCATAATGGCAGTTACTAACCTTTCTAGGAACATTCTTCTGTAACTTGCCTATTTAGATGAAGGCATGGGCAAATATCCTTTGGAAGTGAAGCGCGTTTGTGTTTACCTTTTCCAGATTGGATTGCTGCTACAATTAGGAAAGCATGCTAAATTAGCCTATTAGGAGCTCTGTGTTACAGTAATTAGTCTGCTGGTGATGTACATGCTAACTGATCTTAAACAAATAAGTAATTATTTCTGCTGCGTTGTTCTTGTCACTTAAGTGAAAATATAGCCCAATTTGTTTCCATTCAGATTTTCTGAGATCAAGGTTTACTGAAGGTACAATCATGATTTCTTGTCGTTTAAGCATGGGACTGGTTGATGAAAAGAGGCTAAAGCCTGTAATAGCAATGGGTCAGAGCAGAACTGTTTCTGGTAAAGTGGATTATGGAATCATGTGAAATGGTCTGATGGAGGCAAAACTACTTCCTCAGAAAACTTTTCTTGTTAAGTTCTCCTGTGCTATCTTTCTAAGGATCTAAAAAAAATCACAGCAATTTAAAAACCAATTTATTGTCTTTGGAATTTATTTATTTTTTTAGTTCATGCGTCTTCTGGTCTGTTAGTGGAATGTAAAGTTTTTCCAAAGGGATGAAGCTTAGTCAGGCTGTAACTTTCAGGCCTTTGATTTTTTGTGGAGAAATGAAAGTCTTTGGGTCTTTTGCTTAGACCACTTCATTTTCATTGATCTCTATGGTTGGATGTAGTCGGAAGAGTTTTGAGGGAGATGCAGATGAGTGAGCTCCCTTTGATGGGCTGAGGGGAAAGATTGACAGTAGGTCAAATCAGATTTGTGTTGTGTTTTGTTCTGTACACTATGATTTTTTTAGAACTATTGTTAAATCTTTACAATGTCTATTCTCAGTAAATGGTTATTGTGTTTAAGAAACTGATTGTCCTTTTACAGAGCAATTTAGAAACCCATAGTTTATCTTTGCCTAATGTGAACCAGCAGAGATTCTGAGTAGCAAGACTGCTGTTAAGTTTCAGGAAAAATATTATATGTAGATTGACCAAAATCAATCTACCTGTATAGCCTTTTAAGCAGTTTTTGAGGAATAAAGGGTGATTTTCACTTGTATAGCAGGTAATCAATATGCTGAATATGCCTGTGTAAATTATGCAAGCTTATTACCTATACATCAAAATGAGATGGGAGGAAATATGGAATAATCCACCTCAAATGTTCTGTCATAAAATTCATTACTGTTCTTAATAATTTCTCCTATCTGCAGTTTTTCATTTTTTTTCCACTCAGTAATTTAAATTATGGACATGCTTAGAACCTCAACAAAAGGCTTATGAAGTCTTTCTTACGTTCTTGCTTACAGTTTTAGAAGATAATTATAAGCACATAGGTTAAACTCCAAAATACTTAATGTGGATATTTGTGTTTTTGGGAATCACTCTGTACCTGACATCAGTCCTGTCTATTGTTTCATGTGTAACTAAATGTGATACAAGTGATGGTCATGTTTATAATAACAGCTGAAAAACTATTTCTGGATGATTTATCATTGTCTTTAACTTCGGAACTGCTTTGTTGGTCACCTAAATTAAGTATTATGTGTGTATCATGAGGGACAAGACAATGGAAGAAAAATCTGAGGAATATTCCAGACATGAATAAAGTTTCTTGCTCAGGAGGGCCTGAAATTTCAAACTACTGAGTACAGAACAAACACAGTTATAGATTTAGTCCTGAGCAGTGGCCTTATCTGCCTCATGAGACCAAGTTTCATTGGAGGGGAAACACTACGGTTGTCATACCTGCCATTGTATCCAGAGCAAGAGAGTTCTCCTGCTTCGAGTAAATTAATGGTCAGCCTTTTCTGCTTTTCAAAAAAGCTTGTCCTCTCCTGTGTTTCCTGATGAAGCAGGAGGAGTAAAGTAGCCTTCTTACAGTGCATATTTCCCTAGCTTATGGTGATTGAATAGACATAACTTGTTTGTCCTGTTCCCTCCGCTTCTGTTGCAGTAAAAATTATTTGTACTTTTATATGAATTTGGAAAAAAACTGAAAGCTCCCTGTGGGATAGAGGGTGGAGGAGGTACTCTAGTATTTTAAACATTTCCTGTTGCTGACTACTAGTAAGAGCTGAAATGAAGCATTTCCAAAATCTTGGAAAAGTTACTGTGAATATTTATATAGTATGGTAAGTTTCTTCAAGCTTATGAATTGCTGTAGTCTCTGTGGTGTATTAAATAATTTAAATATTAAGTTGTAATATTAAAATAGTTACAAAAACTCACGAGCAGTGTTAGCAGGTCTGACAGCAGTAGTGTTGACCCTTACAGTTTGTCCTTGCTATGGATCAATAGCCTACTACTCTTGCTGTCCACATAACTCCAGTGGTACATTTCTAATGGCAAGGTATGTATGTGTCTGTATGATTGAAATTTTATTTTGTGAGTTTTTAAAAACAATGTTCCTATAATTAAAAAACACACCCAAATAAACACAAAGAGGAAAAAAAAGGAGATTTATAAACAATTGCCAACTTAATTATTTTTGCATGTTTCCATATGCTATTTTATTATTTGATATTCAAGAGAATCATCATATACTGTCTCTTCTACCAGATGCTGGTATAATTCATTTTGCATAGTGAATGTGGAAAAAGAGAGTAGTTTATGATTTCACATTCAAAGGAAGACAGCTTTCTTGCAGTTAAAATACTCTCAATAACTCAAAAGATTTCTCTCTTTATATGATCTTTATGAGAGCCTTATATATAGGTCACCAGCAACACTTTTGTAAAGCACATGAATGATGATAGAATATGTAACATTGACAATGCCATTTACTGACTTGAATGCTTGACTTTTTCATTTTTTAATGTAGTGGAAGCTTCTGTACGTAATTAGAAATTTTAGCCTTTGACAAATTAATTTCTTACTGTGAAATTTGAAGGTGATAGTAAGATGTAACCTTTACTATAGCTCAAATTTAGTTACTTTCACTATTTTGACTTTTTAAACCTGCATCAGATTTACAGTTACTCAACTCTTGTCAGTAGAATGGCACTTCTTTACCTTTCAATTTGACCTACTGATTATTAGTTGATGTTCTGTTTACAATTTTAAATTAGTTTTGTAAATGTTATGCTGTTAGATTAGAACAATTCTTTCTCTCTTTTCTAAGTAAAATTGCTGTTTGAAGGGTAGATCCTATAATGTATGTACCTACAAGAAAGCAAAAAGAAAAATATGACATTAAAATTAATTTAGATTCTGATTCATGTGCTAAATACTACATACTGTTTCAATGTATGGTCAAAATTCTTTGAACTGAAATGAGAGGAGGAATATTATTTTGGGGGGAGGTTTTTATTTTGTTTTAAGCCATGAGTGTATGCCATTATCTCTCTTCTTTTTAGATATGTCTTCTTAAGGGCCTGCCAGGCCTTTAGAAGCAGTGTTTCTGCTTCTCTTGGGCTAACTGCTAGGCCTCTTCCCCTTATTAAATTTGTTACATAATTGTTCTGCGTTGTTTCAATTTTTTGACTTGTCACTTCTGCACAACTTTGTGCTGTTGTGGTAACTGCAGCAGTTGACAACTGCTGTAACTGCAGCTGGAAACAATCTGGGCCCTGCAGCCCATTGCTGTCTTAGCCAGTGATTGTGGCTCCAGTATCTTCTGTTAACATCCTTCAGCCTCCTAAGATCTGGGAGGGAAGCATATGAGAGAAGAAGGCAGCAGTATTAAGGGCTGCTGTTGTGGCTACACGTCGAGTCCTGTGTCCAGTTCAGGGCCTCTCTGTTCAGGAAGGAGACTGAGGTGCTGGAGTAAGTCCAGAGAAAGGCAGTGAAACTGGTGAAGGGTCTGGACCACAGAAGAGTGGCTGAGGAAGCTGGGGTTGTTTAGCCTGGAGAAAAGGAGTCTCAGGGGGGACCTCATCACTCTCTGCAACTCCCTGAAAGGAAGTTGTAGCCAGGTGGGGGTTGGTCTCTTCTGCCAGGTAGCAAGTGACAGGATGAGAGGAAATGGCTTCAAGCTGCAGCAGAGGAGGTTCGTATTGGACATCAGGAGAATCTTGTAATGGAAAAAGTTGTTAAACATTGGAATGGACTGCCCATGGAGGTGGTGAAGTCACCATCACTGGTGTCTAAGAAATGATTGGATGTGGCAGTTAGAGCCATGTCTAGTTGTCAAGGTGATGATCAGTCAAAGGTTGGACTTGATCTCAGAGATCTGTCTCAACGTTAAGGATTCTGTGGTCCTGTGAAATTTGGTCTCATGTATGCAGTCATTCTGGTCTTTTTCAAACTTCAGAGAACCAAAGATTGGGTTTTTTTGTATCTACATTAAAACAGTTTTGTTTTAACTGCAGGTGTGACCTTTTGATCTCTACTCTTTGCAGTATTTTTATTAGTTTAAATGAGTGTAATTTGTGAAATGAATTAGCTTTTATTGTTACAGAGACACTTCTTGATGGAGGCGCCGATATTAGTAACACTAGTCTGTTTAACCAGCAATGACTTTTATGTAATTGTCTGTGGATTTTGTGAAGCTGTGGAGAGATGTAGAACAATTGACCATGCACTCAGGATGTAAAGTTTTGGACAGCTCATCTACTGTCTAAACACATTGAACCGTAACTGCCAATAAGTGGCCTTAATTAATGGTATTTCTATACAAAAGCAAGCTGTTCTAATTTAAAAGGATGATGAAAATCCTCTTAAGAAGATAAAGCAATACAGCTTTTGGCAGTATCAAAACCTAAGGAACAAGTGTAGTGGTACTGGAGCTATCTTTTGTTGTTTTTTTTTAACAAAATTCTTAATTGACATCCTCCCCTTTGATTTCCCTAATTTGCTTCACTACCTAAAGCATGCTTTGCTCTCTCCTTCATATTTATTACTGTACAATTGCCTTTGTTTTCAATGGTTATAAAATATTAATCTTTTTTTTTTTTAGAGTTAAGGTAGTTCATTTCAACTTCTCTTTCCAGAGAAGAGAAAAGGCATTGCCATTGAGATTTGTTAGCTGATAGTTAATGGCTTTCTGGAACAGTACTCAGAAGCGTTTATCCATCTGTTGCTTTTCCTCATGCTGCTGAAGACACAGTTGAAGGCAGGAGATATTTCTGTTCCTTTCCAGTTCTTGGAAGATTAAAACTTTGTTATGAAAACTGGGGAAAAATTGTTACTGGTAGTTGCTTATGAACAGCTGACAAATGAAGGTGAAACTGATCAATAATTTTATGATGCAAAATTACTTCAGGCAGTGAAGAATGGGTGACGCTTTGTTTCATTTGCTTTGAGGGAAAGTTTTCTATTGCCATTACCCTTTTAAAGCAAAATAAATCCCAAGCCAAAACAAACAAAGAATAAGTCTAATTGTTAATATTTCTCTCCTAGAAAAGGTAAGGTGCTCTTAAAAGGCAAAGCTAAATCTCTATCCTAAATCTTAAAATGTCAATGTCTAGTGTTTTAACTTCTGTACATGTGATTTTTCCCCCCTTTTTATTATGTCTCTGACAACAGTATCTTGTGGACAATAGTAACTCATAGATATTTAATTGCTTTAATGTAAGTAACAATGGAAGATTCTTCATGTTTTTGTGGAAAAGACAGTTTTTGTTTGTGCTTTTCTTTTGTGGCTGCTCTGTAATTCCTTTTCATTTTTTCTTCTTTATCAAAAATCATGATGCTCTTTACAAAGAATACAGAGAAAGTGAAAACAATATTTTAAGAACATACCATTACATCAGTCCTTTTTTTTTTTCTTTTTAGAATCTCCAGTAAGTTTTAATTTGAGGTAGGTTAGGGATTTGGTGTGGTCAGCCTGACCTCGGTGCCCAGCAAGGTTATGGAGCAGATTGTCTTGAGTGTGATCACATGGCACATGCAGAACAACCAAAGTATCAGGCCCAGTCAGCAGGGATTTAGGAGAGGCAGGTCCCGCCTGATCAACCTGGTCTCCTCTTATGACCATCCTACTGGATGAGGGACAGGCTGTGAATGTGTCTACCTCAGCAAAGCCTTTGATACAGTCTCCCATGGCATTATCCTGGCAAAGCACTCTTTGCTAGGTTAAAAACTAGCTGGAGGGCCGGGCCCAGAGAGTGGTGATGAATGATGCTGCATCTAGTTGGTGTCCGATCACAAGTGATATTCCCAATGGCTCAATATTTGCCCCAGTTCTGTTTAATATCTTTAACTTCATCTTTGATTATCTGGACGAAGGCATCAAGTGTCCCCTCAGTCTGTTTGCAGATGACACTGAGTTGGGTGGAAGTATAGATCTGCTAGAGGGTCAGAAGGCTCTGCAGAGGGATTTGGACGGCTGGATCAATGGACCAAGGTCAGTTGGATGAGGTTCAACAAGGTGGAGTGCCAAGTCCTGCTCTTGCATCTCAACAACCCCCTGCAGCTCTACAGGCTTGGGGAAGAGTGGCTGGAAAGTTGCCTGTTGGAAAAGGACCTGGGGGTGCTGGTCAACAGCTGTCTGAATGTGAGCCAGCAGTGTGCCCAGGTGGCTAGGGAGGCCAATGACATCCTGGCTTGTATCAAAAATAACATGGCCAGGAGGACCAGGGCAGTGATTGTCCCTCTGTCCTTTGCACTGGTGAGGCCACATCTTGAGTGCTGTTTCCAGTTCTGAGCCCCTCACTACAAGAAAGACACTGAGGTGCTGGAATGTGTCCAGAGACACCACCAGAGACACCACCAGAGCTGGTGAAGGGTGTCAAGCACAAGTCTAATGTGGAGTGACTGAGATAGCTGGGGTTGTTTAGCCTGGAGAAAAGGAAGCTCAGAGGAAACCTTATTGCTCTCTACAACCACCTGAAAGGTTGTAGCCAGGCCTCTTCTCTCTGACAACTAGCACCAGGATGGCAGGAAGTGGCCTCATTCATCAGGAGGAATTTTTTCACAGAAAGGGTCGAGTCTGGAGGTGTTTAAGAAACAACTGGACATGGCATTTAGGGCTATGGTTTAGTTGTTAAGGTAGTGATGTGTCAAAGGTTGGACTCGTTGATCTTAGTGGTCTTTTCCAACCCTAATGATTCTGTGGTTTTGTGGTTCTGTAATCATAAAAGGTTTGCCTGTAGTACCATGATTCTGCAATGTTTAAAGGCATGTTTGTGCTTTGAGAGCTTACAGTTGGTTGTAGATGTTGATTAGTAAAATGGTCCTGTGGAAGTAGAGAACAGGGAGTGTAACAATGTTAAGTAACAACTTAATGTACAACAACTTAACAACTGTTAAGTATGTACTATATTCAAAATAAAACTTAGGTATTAGAAATTGAGGCACTACACCTTTTTAATTCTTTTTGTATCAAAACTTTACACTGCTGAGACTGATGGATGAGTCTTATCAGTAAGATATATCAAAATTGCTTTTCCAGTCAGTACGTAGTGAAGAAGAAGTTGTGTCTTGGGACACATTGGGTCAGGCTTTCAGTGTCTGTGTCCCTTCTGGAAGAGTCTGGGAAGGATAGGGACAGGAAAAAAATTAAATGCCTGCAAAATGAAGCACTATAAGGGATTTCTAAGGTCTGGAAGTAATTCAAAACAAATAATTAAGAACTTTAAGCATCCTAGACACCATGTCTGTTTTGTGAATTAATCTGTTGGGCTTATGACCAATGCGGTTTGGCTCAAAGGGAGCTCAGTTTGGCTCCATTGCTGTGGTTTGTAACATTGCTAGCATTTGAGTAGTGGTGTGTTTTGAAAGCACGTGGATAGTTAAGCTTAGTTAACTTAGTCTGAGGAGCTGGTATCCACTGTGAAGCTTGCATTTCATGATTCAGTAGATGATTTTTTGGTCTTTTTTTTCTCTAATAATAGTCTGTGCCTGTATAACCTGCAGGAGCAATGTTTAAAGTCTCACGTGTGATGTTAGACTATATAGTAGCTGTTTTGTGTCAAAAGGATGTTACACAGCTCCTACCCACAAACAAAAATTTATAGATCATTCGTCTGGTGCTCAGTCATTGTTTTCTCTGTCCTCATATCGTATCAAGTTATATGCACAAAGGTGATATGCATGAAACCTGCTCCAGAAATTATAATTTACTTTAAAATCAACTGGATATAATAGTTCAGTATGTCACTTCTCACTAAGCAACTTAACTCCCCTTCTAGTTTTGTTATAACTGGATAAATTTCAGAAAATTAAAGACTTAGACTAAAGCTACTCCATATTTTCATGGTTCCCCTTACCCCTCCAAAGAATTATTTATAGAATGCACATAAGATAGTTTACGCAGAAATAAGTCTCTGTATTTTCGCAAGTGCCTTGGAATTTGTCAGTGAAGAACAATCAGCTAGCATCCACGATTCTGTGATTAGAGATGCCAGGTCCTTCATTATGGGAACATGTACTTGAATAATGTGTGGGGTTGGAGCATGATGGATCAAGAGGAAAAGGTGTAAAGGTAAGACAGGGAATTTGCAAAATCTGAGAATGACTTGGCAGAGCACATCCTGTCAAAATACTCTTCTAGCCAAATGACGAAATACCTGACAGTGTTAACTTTGTAATAGATTATTTTGGCAGGTCATTTGGTGTGGGAAAAGAACACTCTGAAGCTACAGACAGTTTGAGGAAGAGAAAGACAGATACTTGGCAAGGCTTTAAATGTTCCTTGCATCAAGCAGAACAGGCTATATTGCCTGTGGGGCAGAACAGGGAAAATGCAGCAGTTTGTTTGAACACCACCAAATCTGCCTTGTCTGACTATAGGATATTGTTTTCAAACACTAGAACTTCATTACTAACTAACATTTGCTCAGTAACTGCACGAATTAATATCTTATACATCTTTAGTGTTGTTCAAAAATAGTTTTTACCATTGCTGCAAGAGTTTTTAAATGGCAGTCCCTGCTGCAAGTGCCCTCTGCCTTACCACAGGAATAATTTTTTATTTTCTTTCATTAAAGAAGAAGAATTAAACCCCATTCATTTTCTTAGTGATAAGTGATAGTTTAGATTGGATAATGGATAAGTAGAGTAGTGTTCTTTTGCCTGAAGATTTTATCTTTGATTTGAAATTAAACTGTCTTTGCTTTTGCTTCTCAGCAATTGACTTAAAGAATGGCTCTGGAGCAGTGTATCAAGGACCTGCCAGAAATTCTCCTGATACCACCTTCACTCTCTCGGATGAGGATTTCATGGATGTGGTACAACAAAAGACCAACCCCCAAAAGGTAAAATCTGTGTGTCACAGACATACTTACATAGGGACATACTATTTGCCTTAAATCAAGCTCTGATTCATGGCTGTTTGCATTTCCAAAATCCGCAACAAAGTTAGTGGTTTGTTTGCTTCCTGGTACTTCACAGTATATGATTTGCCAGCGTAGGTTTGTCACTTCGATCATTCAGGCTATTTTGATTGTCATGTTACAGCAAGTTGGTATTTGTTGCAATATTCTCATTTACTGCTAGTACTGCAGTAGAGACAAAGGTTGGACAGTGAATGCATGTAGATGTATTGAAACTGGTCAGAATTCACCCAAACTAGAACAATTTTTTCAGGGAGAGAAAGATTTAAGAAAGGTCTATAATCTGGGTCTGCACTTTCAGCTTCTTGGAGTAATCAGCTGCTTAAAACTACTATTATACTAATAAAAATGCCTTGTGTAAAAGTAAATTAAACTGTCACAAATTTAATATGTCAGCTTGCAGATTAAAGCTTGAGCAAATGAAAACTTTAATTGAGCTCATCATATATCAAACAGTTCCTTTTCTTTGATCACAAGCAGAAGTTGTTAGAGACTTTGATTGTAGAATTGGAGAGTAACGATCATGGTGAATGTTTGTTACAATTCCTACATACCACATGAATAAAATCGTTTGTGACCCTCTGTATATGGCAGGCATAAAGCATAAGCGAACAAGATGTTGACATGTAATCATCAGAATGCTAAAGAACAGTGATTGTGATTCAGGAACATGGTCTATTCTTGGGCATTTGTATTTCCTTTGACTTTCTGTGAAGTTTTTCATCTAAAGAAGCTCAAAGCATCTATTCAAATTCTTTTCTGCTGGCTCTTTCTATTCTTTATTTGAATGTATTTCAAATTAATGGAACTATGCAAAAGCACATTCAAAGAACTTTCAAAGAGCTTTCAAAACTGCAAAGCCACAGTGAAGCAAAACTAGTTTTAAAAAAATATGAACTGAATTTGAAACAGGGTATACAGCTCTTTGAAGTAGGGACAATAAAAATGTAATATACCAGCATTTCAGTGAAAATATGCTATGTATAAACCCAGAGCATTTCTTTGAAATATGTGTGTACATACATTGTGCAAGTTTCTGGTTCATTTGTTATGAAGTTGAGTATCTTACCTTTTCATTAGGCCTTTAGTTTTCATTAAATAACCTTTTCATTATGTTTTTTCATTTCTTATAGGGATATATGGATAAGTGTAGCATGGGAGGACGAGTCTGGGGGCTTTATTTTTGTGCCCTGCTGAAATTTTGCCATCAAATTCTGTGAAGGCATTTGACTTACAGCAGGAGAAGTCCTCTGTGCTATACAAAGAAAAGAAATAGAGGTCGCTGACGTTGCTTTGTATTTACTTTTTTTCCCCTGAATGATAGACTTAGCCTTGTCTGCACTATGGACAGAAAACTGTTTCTGGATGGTATTAGAATTGAACTGGAATGGTTTTCATTAATAACCAGTAACCAATAACCATCAGGCATCCTGCGCTGAAGGCTTTCTCCTGAGTGCTAAACAACCACACTTAACCTTTGGCTTCTTATTTGGTTGTAGCAGCATTGTGGTTTGTGTCTAAACAACTGAATATACACCTTTTTTTCCTCTCTCTGCTCCTTTTAGGCATTCTTCTCTGGTAAACTGAAAGTGAAAGGTAACATCATGCTGAGCCAGAAATTGGAAATGATCCTGAAAGATTACGCCAAACTCTGAACTGCTTGATCATCTCCCACAGCATTGAAGAACTTCAGAAGATAGAAACTTTAATTAGTTCAGAATCAATGATTGAAACATTTGCAAGCTATATAATATCAATGTACTGATTCATTATACCGCTAATACACAAGCTGATTTAATTGCTGTAGACAGAAGTTATGAAATTAACATAACTGTTACTGTTGTCTGTTTTTAGTTTGTCAGCAATGGCAGAGAATCATACTTTTCTCATTGCACACTTTTATCTAAATAAAATGTATGTAGTTCTTACAAAGAAGCATATATTTCTATGTTAATTCTGAAGAAAATTAAACCAATAGACATCTTTGATATCTCCTTATATGCGTCTGTCAGTCTTCATTCATATTGCCTTAGATAGACTGTCTGGTTTCTCTCAGTCTAGCAGGTTTATTATTAAAACTAACTTTTTGTCTGAAGTTTTCATGATCCCATCAAAACAGCTGGAAGATGGAAATCAGTTCCATTTATTTACATCTTGTCATTATGTGGGTTTTTTTTCTGTACAGGAAAAACTCTTGAACTGAGCTCTGCCCAGATTGATTAGTCATTTTCATATAACCTACTCCTACAAATGGAAAGTGGTTAGCATTAATTCTTTAGGGGAAACTTTTTCACCTGGGAGGCATTAATGCTGCCCCAAAGGCAGTTGCTAAAGCTAGAATCTACATCTTGGTGTAGATTCACGAGGACCAGCATCATGGCAGCAGGGAACGATGGAAGTGAATTCCTCATTTTGAACCTATGGCCAGAACAGAGGCAGCAGCTGTGGCTGTAAGTTTTCCTAAATAAGGTTTGCTCTTAATTGCTAATAGTCATGTGAACACCTGGAAATTTGATTTCATCTGTTTGACCAACATTTCTGTGTGTTCAGTTATGTCTTTTTCTCCTTCAGACATGTTCTGTGTTTATACCTCTCAAAGAATTCAGGCCATCTAAGACTTTTCTTCTTGGTCAGAGGAGGCCTTATTTTAGAAGCTGGAATTTTTAATTTTTTTTTTTTTTTTTTTGTCCCAAAACTTGGAGGTACTTCCCTTCCATTTGTGAGTAGATCATAGCCATTAAAGAACTTCATGGGGCTGCACTTGAGTATGGCAGTTTGAATATAATTCTATGTGTTGTAACACTAAGTCAAATTCTCAACAAATTTATTTCTTCACCGCTGTAATATCAGCCATGCTTTGGTTCAGTCAGAGAAATATGAATCTTAAGTATGTCACCAAGAACCTCACAAAGATGACATCATGAATAGGTGGAAAACAACAAGTGTGATGTTTGCTGTCTCAAAGAGGCCATCAAATAGAAATGATTGAAGAAATGCCCTTTTACCACATAACATTTACCTTTTTCATGGCAGTCATTTTCGTGTATGAGTAGGACCTAATAATTCCCTCTACCACCCAGCTTCTATTTTTTAAGCAGCTTTGTGCCAAATAGGTGAAGATGTCATCTGTTATTTTCCCTTAATGAATCATATGAGAAGGACAGATTGACTGCACCTTTTTAATTTTATGCGTGTACGTGGTTGTAGTGTGTTTCTGTGGCTGGGTTTTGGTAGCAGGGGGTCTACAGCGGTGGCTTCTGTTAGAAGCTGCCAGAAGCTTCTCCTGTCTTGTGGAGCCAATGCCAGCCAGCTCCAGGAGGGACGTCCTGCAGCTGGCTGTCTCAGTTTGAGTGAGACACAAGTTTTTTGCTGAGAATAAACCACGGGGAAAACCCAAAAGCTCCTCCCCCTAAGCAATTACAAATCTGAAATTAATGGACTCCGATCGAGGAATAGTGTGGGAAAGGA
>JAWWES010000094.1:19091892-19107293 GCA_035583135.1 Lophotriccus pileatus | reverse complement strand
AAATTACAGCTTTTCTACTATATGCACAAAATACAGGAAACAACTCTTGAAGATAAAAATGTATGTATAAAAATGAAACTGTGAAGGCAGAATGATTAATGGAGGAATTTATTCTTCTCTTATATGGTTGTCACCACCACTGAGCAGACGGGCTTGAGAAGACCCTTCTAGCCTGCTGTGTCATGCTGGAATGGGAGACTGGCTGTCACTTAGGTTTTCTGGAGCCAGGAGCAGATTCATTCCCTTTGAGGCCATGTTGCTATAGCCTGGAGAAAGTCTGAGCTTGTAAAAACCATGAAGAAGAGAACTGAGAGTTGTTTCTGGTGAATAAGCAGTCTGAACAATGGGAAAAACATTAGTTATAAGATAAGACTGTTAAAGAGGCAGGAGTGGTGGTGGCGAGTGGTGGGTGCAGTTGACAGCCAAGAGAGGTTGCTTGCCCACAGTGGGGATGGACTTCTGGTCCTCTGTGTCTAGGCCAGGAGGGTTACTACTGGCATATTATTAGTACCTGCCTTTCTGCCTACAGTCTCCTAAGTGCTCTGAACAAATAATAATTTTGTCTTGTCTCTAAGCTGCAGAGCATTCAAAAGTGCCTCAGAATCTGCCTGTGGCTTTGTGGCTGCACTGCCTGGGGAAGTCCCAATAAATGTGTGTGACTCATGAAAGAGCTGTGCAGGGGGTTGAGCAGAAAATACCGAGCGCATGATTGATTCAGATATTTTGCTCAACTTGGGACCCAGTCTAATACATCCGTATCGTGTCATGACATGAAGCTCTTTTGAGTGACATGAAGTATGACTGCTTGAATTCCATCATGTGGCTTGCTTCATTTATAGTTTAGAATTCAAATTTTGTAAATTGCTATAGCTGAGTAAGATCTCGTGAGACTGTTCAAGGTTGCTCATAATTCACTTAACTGCCTCAGTAAGCCTGAGGTTTTTTATGATAGATGAGTGTTTTGGCTCCTTTTTTTTCTGGTAACCCCAAATGACTGAACTGTTTCTGATCATGAGAATGGGGAAAAATACTGCTTGTTACTCTACATCAAAGAAGAAATGTTTTTTTTGGAAATGTTACTACACCTCCAGGCTTCAGGCTGGAGCCTGAACTCTGTCAGTGTGGCTTTGCCAGCTGTATGACATTTGCCATAACTGTAAAAATCTGTCCAGATTTGTCTTCTGAAGTGCCACAAATGGTGTTTTCCAGAGAGATTTGACAATTTTGTTCATCGAAGGTTTTTCCTAGCCCCTGTAGTGTTATCACACAGTGACTGAGTATGACTAAGATAATTTTCTTTCAAATGACTATTAGAGTGAAAAGAAGTTGGCAACTTAACCATGACCCTTTTCCTGCTGCATGGAGTGATACTGTGTTCAACACCCAGGCACGGCTTTCAGCCGAGACAATTTCTCACACAAGTGAGATCAAATTTCTCTCTTGAAGTTGGTTGCTTTCATAGGAAAAGATCTGAGATGAGTTCTGTTTTGATAGACATCTAAGGTTTTATATGTTTGCTTAATAAATCTGCAAATGGCTGTAAATTTTCATTATCAACAGGTGACTTACTTTCAAAATCTGACATTCATTCTGATGTTTGGAAAGGTGTATTCTCTTTTCCTAATTGCAGTGATCCATATACAACATTTCTCTTCCTGAATTTCTTTATGAATTTTGTTACCAAAACAAACTAAGCAGACTGACTTCAGTATGCATTCAAAAATACAACACAGTTTATGTCACTTGACTCACTTTTGTCCTTAATTTGTGTGAGATATTTATTCTGTTTCCATTCTTGATTTTGAAAGAGAATCAGATATGATAGATTCCACAATCTAATATAGCTTTGTATATTGGCATGCCAACCTCTGGAAATTGGACAGGAAGAAGAAAATAAATTTGAAGTTATTTTTACATATTAATCTTTGAAATTCTTTACTTCAAAATAATGTTTTGCATAAGAATTAAGAAGCTTGTTTGGTTTTTTTCTTTTTCTTTTTTTTTTTTTTTTAATATATTTATCAGCATAGTAAACCTTTCAGCTTTTTTTTTTTTTTTTTTCATAGCACATAAAAATATTTTACTTCATGGATTGAGTTACCAATAAGTTTATGAGGCTAGAAAACTTCTCCTTGATAGACAGTTTGTCTCTTAGCAGTTTTTGGAGAAATTAAAAATCCAGTTACAATTGTTTTTCAGCAGGTCAGAGCACTGGAGGAGAAGCAGGAAGTACAGTATACAGGCAGAGCTGGCACCCTAGCATTGACTGAGAGGACCTTCCTGACTTGTTTTTAGGATGATGTGAAGGAGCTAAATATCTGCAACAACAACATTACCATATGTTGTTATTCAATTATTTGAAGGACTCTGCTGTAGCTGGCTACACTTGCCTGTATTTCTAGGTGTTATGTCTAAGGAGAAAAAAACACTGCAAATTTTGATTCTATAAGAGGTAGGAACAGCTTGAGAGCATTTCAAGTGGAGGACTTTGCTGACCTGAGCATGGTACTGTACAAGCACTGTATGCTATTGTGCCTTTAGAATTGTACTTGTCCCCAGGGAAGATGCATCCTTTTATCAGAAGGAAGTTTTAAACTAGTGAAAGAATTTGTCAAAGCCAGCTCAGTTTTCTAGTCCTAACTTTTGCTCTTGAGAAACTGCAGAAAACCATAGACATAGTTCGGTCACTTTCATGTCTTTCAATGAAAATTTTAGTGTTGTGTTTAAAAGAAGTTAGCTAATTTGCATTATAAAAAGCCTCATAATCTTATTATGCTGATAGATACAGCTACTTATGCCTAATTGATAGATTTAAGCAATTATATTGTTATTTTATGTCAGAAGTGCCTACATTAAAAATCTATGCACTGCAGTACGCTAGCTCTTATTTTCGAAGCACTGAAGAGCTTAGTCTAGCTAACAAGGTACTTGCCAGAAAAAAACTTTTATTTAATGTGTCTGAGTTTAAAAACTAGCCCAGAAAAACAAGATATGTATTAACATCCATGCAGTGACATATAATTCAGTTTATGGCAATTCATCTGAGATTGGCTTTACATGAATTTAAGAAATTAATAGCCTGTTACTTGGATCTGAAATTGTTCATCATTTTGTGAGCAAAGATCAAATATACAGCCATCAGGCAATTAAAAGGTTAGTTATTATGGCAAAAGTACTTACTGTGCTATACAATCTATATGTAATTGGATTTTGCTCTACTGTTCCTCAGATGAGGCTGTGATATATGTGCTCTGGGATGTGGCCTAGAATTTCTCACCTGTGATTATACTGCATTTCCCTACTGAAATTGGATTTTTTTCCTGGCAGATAATAACTAGCTTCAAGAAGGCAGCTTGAGTATGAACATTCTGGGCAGTTCAGATCACCTCCATCGTGTCTGAAAACATCAATAAATCTTCAACCTTTCCCATAGAGCCTGAGAAAATAATTGGCATGCTCATTACCTTCATTCCAGGAGCTGAGTGAAATTTACCCTTATGTACTATATGAAAAGGCTGGGTAAATGGCTTTTCTTGACCTTGCTGTGTCCTTGCAGAAATGTTTGGTGTGTTGCTTCTTCACAAATTTTCCCCTGTAGCTGTTTAAAAAAGCCCCAAACAACCCAATAAAAAAAGGTTTGATTTGGCTGCTTTGAGTTATAAGTGCCACGTTATATAAAGGAAGCATCTCAGAACTGAAATACAATATTTAAACCTGTCTAAACAATTATTCTGTTAATCATATTTAAAATTTTTAAACTCCAATTACTAGCATTTGTTTGCTGCCATTCTTATGGTATTGTATTTCTAGCCCTGGGAAATGTTTTCTTATCCTCCACAATGCTTTTTTAAATAAATATTGACAAAGTAAAACAAAGCTTGTAGTAAATTTCATAAACAGTTAAGATTTGGGAGTATGAAGGTGTGGCTAGCTACCTTCTCTCACTATGTATCATTCTTAGCTACATTGAATATAAGAATTCAAATATTTTTGTATATATTAAGATATATATAAAAACCCAAACCAAAATAAATCTGTGAAAATAGTCTGTTGGATACTACCAGTCTGATTTTGAGAGTATCTAAATATTTAACAGTAGAGATATCATGTATTTTTGAATCATAATAATTAAAACTGGAGCTTTTGATGCTTATTGATGAGAGATTTGGAAAAAGCATGAACCTAAGAGAGACATAATTGGAAGAAATATGACTGAATTTATGACCTATAAAAATGAATGACATGTATACTTGAATTTCTTTGGCAGGTGTTATCTTTGTGTGATGTGATAATTGTAGGCTGTTCCTTAACCAGATTAGTAATGGAACAAACTTCAGCATGTGTGGACCCAACAAGGACAGAAGAAACTTTGTACAACAGCGTATGCATCAAATAAGTTTTGAAGGAAAACCTGAAGAGTTAGCTTTTCAATGAAGTGTAAAAGTGAGCTTTGGCCTCTCGTGATGAAACAAAAAAAAAGGTGCAAAATGTACTGACCTTTTTTATAGAAAGGAAGCAAAAAGTAAATAAATAAAAAAAAAAAATGTTGGTGACACTGTTAGACATAAGTGAAAACTTATGACGAAAGTGTTTCGCTTTCATTTATGGTATTTCAACAAGTCAAATATATGTAAACCTATGACTGGTTGCTTTTAGAACAATAGAATTTGTTTTCTTCCTTAGGACATTTCAGGACATGAAATAACCAAATGATTCTGTCTTATTTCTTAATACTGTTGAATATGTGTTCCTCAAAAGGACCATTTTCCTCCTGTGTTTAATATGCTCTTAAATTTACTGAAAAAAGCAAATTTGTTCACTTTTTCATTTATCACTTTTAGATTGTACTATCATTCTCCCCATTCTCATAATATATTACATTTTGAAAGCATTTTATGAAGAAATAGGAGGTTCAAACAGAATTACTTCTTGCATTGTAATTTCGCATATACATATATATACATACATATAGACACATATATATATTATAATCTTGTGCTATGAGCAGTAATCAGATTTACTGAAGAAGTCCTCATCAGTATTACTGTTGCAAAGAAATTATACATAAACCAAGAGACAAAATCTGGCTGTGATCACTGTCTGCAAGCCATATGGCAAGGCTCTGGTCCCAATCCCTAATAGATGCCTTTAACTTCTGTAAGACTGCAGGGTGATGCAGCCTACTCTCTCTGCAGGTCATTTATTATCTAGCTTTGTTCCCTCAGAGTATCAGCCCTCTATTCATTTCTACTCTTTCATTTGCATAAGAGGATGGACGGGATAGTTTTGTTGCTGTCCTCAAGGCAACCTATGTTAGCTTAGAGCTTATGTACTGTTAATGTTCTAGAGTAAATGAATTCTCTGCTGTTCTGTGGTTTGATAACACAATGATGACTACATAGAGAGAGAATTCACAGCTGAATTGTGTACGTTAGGCAGTACTGAACATTAAATCTTTTTATGGCATGTTTGTCTCCTTCCCCTTTTCTTTCAGTATAAATTTAATTTAAAAACAGATGAGTTTTCCTTCACAAATATGGTACTGAGTACTTTACAATTTTCTTAGTAATTTTCTTTTTGTTCATCCTGATGTGACAATTTTATAAAAGGCCGTTGCTTTGCAGATCTGAATTTTATCATTCCTAAAGAACAAACAAGCCTAGAATAAAACAAACCCATTTTGACTTCTGAGGTATAAAGCCAGATTAACCTCTCATTACAGCTCAGAGAAACAGGCAAATAAATGGACACATGCAAAACTAAAAATTCTTTCTCCCGACTTCTGAGAAATCCATGTCACACTCTGATATTTGTCCTCTGTTTCTGTAATTTTGAAAGTAGTTCAGCCTAAGATGAGGACATTCTGCTGTTGGTGTGGCAGGCAGGAATTTTGACTTTCCTGTCTCTGACACCTTTCCTTAATTTCACACTGCCTTTGTTTGAAGGCATCCTGAACTAACTGTAACTATAACTAACTGTAACTGTAACAAACACCCTTAAATCTCTTCATCAGCCTGAAGAGTGCTCTTCGGTAACCTTTCCTCATCTTTATCAAGTGGGTTGGCTTGTCTGTTGAGGCTTGTTTAAAGCTGTCAAGTGTGTTTCTTCCACTTTCATTTGTGAGGCAGTTTGCAGCAGTTCTCTCCAGCATAAACTAGACTGCAGCCAGCCACAGCTTTGTTGCTGTTAAACTAGAAAATTGCTGTATCCTGGAAATGCTCAAGCACATTTTTATTAGTGCAGGATCAAAGTAGAAGGATGCTGTCAGCTGATGATTTATAAAATCCAGTCAACTCAGCTGGTGCTCACAAAGAAGCACAAGAGCATAAAAGAAGCTCATGTTATCCCAGGTGATACTCCAAACAGGTAGAGAGCAAAAATGATTTTACACCCCTGAAGCTTCTGCAGACACAGCAAATACCATTTTCTAGCTTTGTAAGATTTATGCTGATTCGATAACTGTGTCATAGAGAAGTCCTTTAATTCTTCAGATATAGGAAAATACATCAACATCTAGATGCTTATCTGCTTGCTTATGTTTCTGAAATACTTAAAAATACTGTGGTGCCTATAGGTAGATGTATTCCTAATCTTCGCCTTTTTATCTAGCCATGCCTTCCATGAAATCAAGTCCGGACAAACTTATTTGCTCCAGCAACTCTTCATTTCATCTTAGGTAGAGTAGTTTTGGGATATTCTTGCTTTAAAAGCAGGCAGAATACACTGCATTATGTCTCACTTGGTTTCCTTGTGGCATGCTAAAATGTTAATTTTTCATTTTAAGCTTCCTCAGACAGGGTGTTGTTTGTTTGTTTTGCTGGTTTCCTTTTTTAATTAGAAAACTCCGGTTTTGTTAGGAAATATGCAAGTGGACATATGTGAAATTCTTCTTATCTAATTAATAAAGAAAAAATATTAACAATTTGCATGCCATGTTATGAAAAGAATGTATATATAATTGCTTATTTTAAGTCCTGACATGGATAGTATGAACCTGATTAGTATAAAGCGAGACTTTCTGTAGAATTAGTTTTGGTTATAAATCAAGTAAAGTTTTCCTCAGCTTTTTCTTTGCTTTCTCAATCATGACTCTCAACTGAACTTAAAGCTGACTAACTAATCAATACAGACTGTCTAAATTCCTGTCTCACTTCTTGGAGCAGAAAGATTAAGAGGACAGATGAAGGGAAGGCAAATGGTGTCTTCTTACTACTTGGAGATCTCGCTACCAAAGATCTCCCACACCTAATATGCAACGAAATATCTGCTAATGTCCATATAGCACCTGTGGCATTTAGCACTCTTGATTTTATGTTGTCTGGTTTTGAAACCTTATAAAGTGTAATGTTCTGTAACCTTTCATAAACGTTCATAGGTGTGATGTCAATGTTTCCTAAGTACTCAGCTTTCATGATTGTAAGCCTGAATTTTGTTTACAGAAGCTCAGACTGCAATTTACTGGCTTGCAGGAAAAAAAAAGGACAAAGGGGAAAAAAATTGGAATATTTTGCATCTTAACACTTTCTCTATTTTCTCTTTAAAGTTGCATTCATCTTTGAAAAGTGAAGTGACTTTTTTTACGTACACTTATATCGAGTTCTTTGCTGCATCTTGAATCTTTGCAGTTATTTGTCTTATTTTAACTTATATTAACTTTTTGATCCCCCCCCACCTGCCATAGTTACACAAAAACAGTATCCCTTCTGCTCTTGACTTTTCCTTAATTCAAATTTAAGATAATCTGTATGATTAATGATTAATCACCTAGTAGAAAACTGTAATTGTATGCTTTATAAGTTGGCAACTTGCCCTTAATTATTAGTTCTTTATGTTTTTGCTATTCCTTTGGTAAAATATTTTTTTATAGGTGGATTATTTTTTTTCAGTTACCCATTTGGAGAACTGAAGAAAGAGTTTTTTAAAATAAACTTTTTTTTTTTTAATGTCTTTGGAATTTGTCAGTCTCATTAGTCTCTATTGTAGGTTTGACAAAGTCTGTTTTCACACTGAATATTGAAATCAACACAGAAACAATCACAGTTGTGCTATTATATCCAGTCTGCCTTTTGTACGTACAGAGGCAGCTGAGAAGCAGGAGTCATTTGCAATAGTTGTGGTATGCCTAGACAGGAAAGAAATTGCTCTTTCTGTGAAAATGTAAATTTTTGTCTACTGTATGAATCCTCTGAATCTACATGGAATGTCAGAAAGTTTTCAGTGGGGGAATAAAGAACCTTAATGGTCATAAGGATGACTATATGTTGATGGTGGTATGAAATTAACTCATGTGTTGTTGCTTCATCTGCGTCCATGTCAAGGTAACATCTCCACTGACATATTAAAAACTCTTAGTAACAATCACTCTGTGCTTATTAACTGATTCTTTTAAATAAAATTAATTGTTAAAATCCAATAATTTTATTACTGAATTTTTTATATTGACAAAATGTTTAGTCTCGGCAATTTCTCTTTGCCACTAAATATTATCTGGTTTTGATATGTTAAGGTGTCTTCTTTTCTTTTAGTTTGTTTCTTCAATATCTAGGTTTCTGATTTTTTTTTCCTCTTTTCCATATAAAACCTTTCTTTCTTTCTTACAGGAAGGATGGTGATTTTGACCAGCAGCACAGCAGTGACGTTCTGTAGAAATGCCTGATTTTATTTCGTTTGAGGTATGTTGGTGGACTGTGTTTTAAAGGGTTTATAGCCCTATAGAACAACAGGAAGATACCTTTTTTTCTTATGTTATGGCCAACATCACTGAATTTCCAATGTGGTGTGCAAATCTGATAAACATATAAAAGGCAAATATTTTTTTTCAGTTTTGTATGTAACTAAATGGAAAAGGAAAACTAAAGCCTACAGGCATGGATCCTAAATTTGCAGGGTAAGTCAAATTATTATGTTGTAAAAGACTTTATACATTTTTCTCCCCAGGAGGCTGAGAAAACAACCTTACTGGCAGGACTTTCTTTCATTGCTCTGAGAATAACTGTTTTTGAGAAACAGAATATTTACTTTAGTGAATGACATATTAATTTGACCATTGTCTTAAATACTCATAATCTCTGTTTAAATTATAGTTTGATAGATCTAATCTATAGCCTTTTCCACGTGAAAATATATTTGTTATTTAGTTTACTATGTTTATTGAAATAAAAAAGTTAACAATAAAATTGGCATCATGGAAAATGCTAAACTGCAGCAAAATATAGGAAAGGCTTTTTGTTGCTGTTTTTTACTTTTTCTTTTTTTTTTTTTAATTAAAATGAAAGTCTCTTAGAAGTAGGCACTCTGAAGTGTCTGAATAAACATGACATTAGCATCTAAACAGTGTTTTGCCAGCCAGCTGTGATTTTAGTTAGACTGACTTCAAATAGTTTTAAATTTGAGAAGAATTCTAATAAGTGGTAAAATAGACAAATAAAAGGTTCCAGAAGAATGTATTAGAAGGCACTCAAGAACACTGTAATTCTTAACCTTTGTTATTTGGATGAAGTTAGTACCAAACATGGTACTAACTCCCTCTCCCCCCCTTTCACCAGAACACAGGCATGAAAAAAAATCCCAGTTTCTTGCCAGGAATTTTTAAAGCTCCTGGCAGAAAAAAAGTTAAGGCACCAAGGGAAATGAGTTCAAATGGCTTACCTGTTTTCTTTCATCTGCTGAAAATAAGATGCAACAGAAATTGCTTTGGTTGTCTGCACAGTTAAGGAAAGATGTTTCATTCATAATAAAATTTCCTTTCTTACATAAAGAGCATGAAATCCCCATTCTTATGGATTATAAACATTAAATCATAAGTATTCAAGCTTTTTGTTTTCTTTCACGTTATACCTCTAACAGTTTTTTTTTCTCTGTTATGGATGCTGATATGTGTACACATATACCCTATATCTCTAGATACACAGTAATATTGATAAAAGTGTGTCTTACAGAAAAAGCTAAGGTTATGGAAGTAGTTTGCTTCAAAAATGAAAGATGGATTGATCAGATCACGTGGGCTAAGAATATTTTTTTAGGAAATACAAGAATTACTATTTTAGAACAGTGAAAATGTCCTCAAGATATATAATTACATGAGGGGAGCTGTGCTGTCATTGTATTTCTCCACTGCTTTTATGCTTGGTTTGCAGCATGGTTATGGTAGGTTTGCAGAGGAAAAGACTCTATTTTTACTTCTACAACACTTCTAATTGAATTTTGCTGAGTCTCTAACCCCATTTCATTTGTGGTAAGTATTGTTTTTCTTTCCTAAATTCTACTTTTCTCTAAATCATTTAAGGGAACTTAGGTGTTAAGGGAATTAGTCTGAATATATTTAAAGCTCAGTTGATCCTTGTAATTTTTTTTCAATTAAATAATGTGTAAATCACAGAAGTTTAAAGAAAATACATAATGCTGTTTTATGAGACAGTCAAATTATTTGCACTAAACCAGAGGACAGGCACCAAGAAATTATATTAATTTTAAAATTATTTTGGCAGGCTTCATGCAAGCAGCCTTTCTGAGCTCCCAGCTGTAACCGTCGACTGCTGCTGAGACTGAAGTCTGCTTTGCCAACAGACATGTGCATTAAGCCCATCTGAAATCCTCCAGTGAAGGAAGATGTGGGGACCAACAGGATCCGAGAAGGAACCTCTCCTCTGTGCCCCTTCAAATGGCAACCGGCCGTTTTGTGAGCTGCTGTTATGTATCACCTCTGACTGCAGCATGTTGATACCTGCTGCTGAGATTAGCTGTCAGGTGTGGAGCACTTCAAGGTATTCCATGGATCTTGGAGAGATAGTTAATTATGACTTCTCTTTCTCCACAATAATGAGTGGGCTTAGTCAGCAAGTCAGATAGCTCTAATTGTAACAGCTACAGCCATTTTGACAGCTTCAAATGCTTATTTGATTTTTAAATTTTTTTTTCTTTTTAATTGGTATGTACAGAAGAAGAAAAAGCTGGTCGTAAGGTTACATGAGAACAGATGCTTTCCTTCTCTCTCTGAAATACTAGTAGAAGGCAATAACAAACTTTTCACATCTTACGCAGTAATTTATTTTATTCTACCCAGAGTATTTCTTTTGGGCTCAAGTCATGCTTGGTTTTCCTGCATGCAGACAAGAACTCTGGTAGCTCCTGAATCACAGAATCACAGAAAGGGTAAGGTTGGAAGGGACCACAGTGGTTCAGCTGGTATGAGCTGCCAAATTTGGTTGTCTGGTTGTTGACAGATTGCATAGAGAGCTGCACTTTTAATTCAATTTGCAGCAGCTGCTATTGATTTATTGCTGTGCATTTTACTGATACGGTCTCATTTTTTTCAGCATAGCTGACCTTTTCTAGTTTTACTGGCCATTCCTTTATATATTAGTCCTTTTCAAAAAGGCAGTTTTTCATTTTCCACTGTTGCATTTCTGTTGTGCGAACTTGCTGTGGGGAAACAGAATTGCATTGTATAGCCTACCTGGAAGGTTTTCACGCGGAGAGTTAACACTCTCTTAGTGGCACTCATTTGTATGAGCAACCACAAATAAGTGTTACAGATGAAAGAGAAATATCAAAAGCCAGGTTTTGCTTTGGGTTCAGATCTGAAAGTCCCAGACTATTCCTGAGTCCTGTATGTTCAGCCTTTGAATTTGTAACCACATCCTTCAAGTTCAGCGCCCTTCATGGCTGAATTCCATTAGAAACCCCTTTAAGTTCTGTTTCTGTGCTTAACATGTCTCACTACCGTGAAAAGTGATTTATTATTCAGCAAATGTGTCCTTTTCTGTATTCAGTGACATATCTGCTGATTCAGTTATAAAAGTAAGATATGCTGCATTTACTCTGTCTAACAATGTGAGCACAGCCAGAAGAAAATAAGGTGAATTCTAACCCATCTTATACATCAGCAACAATTTAGTGCTGTTTGTAGGTTTCCATCAACTATCTACCTGGAAACTGGACACATTGTGAGACACCATGGATAAGCATAAACCCAAAGAACTGTAATGGCTACTTATCACCTGAAAAGGTAAAAATGTCCTGAGGAAGCAAAAATGGGTAGCTAGCTGCCATTGGCTGTTGTAACTAAAAAAACAGAAGAACAGTCTGGAAATTTAAAAACTTGTCCAAGAGCATAGAAGAAATCATTATTTATTGGATGTCCCACGTTAAATTATCATCTGTTGGATGCTTTAAATGGTGGAGTTTTATTCCCTCTTATTTCTCTATTACATAAAAATGCCCTACTTTTTATGATAAAAATGGAACATGTCTCCCTGAGAATTTTCCCTGGTGCACGTGGTTTTCCTTCTCTTAAACAGGTTGAGCTTTCTACATGACCTCTCTTATGAGATTCTGAGAAACTGAAGCCTGTCTGACTCCAAACTCCATGACTCAGATCATCCTGAAATAAGGTTTTCTTATTTACTTGTTCTCTTCTGCATCTACTTCAGTTATGTCTGTTCTTCCCTTTGAGATGTTTTCTCTCCTACCTGGATTCTGTTTACTCTGCTTGGTGCCATACATATACATATAAGTATTTTATTATGAGTATATTTGCTCTTATATCATTGATACAAGTTTTTAATGGTGCTAAGATTGTAGTAACCGGTAATGTTATAGGTGTGCTGGTTGATGATACTATTGAGGGCTGGGGTTATTGATTGCACCTGTATTTTGTGTTCAGATAGTAATTACTAAAGGCTCTCCTATTCAGATTTCAACCTTTTAAATTTTGTTTTGAATTTAGTTGAATGAAGATCCTTGTCATATAATCTAAGCTTAACTGTAAATCAGGCTAATCTAGAACCAGTCTGAGACTTCATAATTTATCAAAGTTAGTATTGCAAATGTTGGACTGGATTTTAGTTCTGTGTCTCAACAGAACATGCTAGATGGATATACAATGAATATTAAAAATAGCTGTTGAGTTCCAAGTAGGAAAACCTCATGTCGGCCATTTTGAAAAACATCCTCATTTTGTATTCACATTTTATTTTTGGTAGGCACGATGTTTCAATTCAGTATATTGTGCATGGTGACATAATTTTTATTGGTGATATAATAATATAAAGTTACTTGCAGTGAACAGTGAAAATTGAACAATGTGATAGGTAATCATAGAATCAGCGAGGTTGGAAAAGACCTCCAAGATAATCAAGTCCAACCCATGATCCAACACCATCGTGGTTACAGACCATGGCACTAAGTGCCACATCCAATCTCATCTTAAAAACCTCCAGGGATGGAGAATCCACCACCTCCCTGGGCAGCCCATGCCAGTGTCTGATTACTCCCTCTGTAAAAAATTTCTTCCTAACATCCAACCTAAACCTCCCTTGGCAGAGCTCAAGACCGTGCCCTCTTGTTCTATTGCTGGTTACCTGAAACAAGAGACCAGTGCCCACCTGGCCACAATCTCCTTTTAGGTAATTGTAGAGAGTAAAGAGGTCTCCCCTTATCATGCATATAATGCATATCCATGGTTACATGTTTTGGGTTACACCTGCTCAGAGACAAATATTTGGAAAAAAGTGCAGTGCTTTTAAACCTGCATGTAAACCTGCATTTGGAAGAGATAGAGATTCCTTCCAGTTCAAAAATACAGGGAGGTTTTGTGTACATGCTTTACAGTTCTTCCCACTGTTCTCAGAATTATCATGCACTACACCTCTGGGAAAAATATGTCTCAGATTCATTTAGCACTCTTGTGTGGCTAACGAGGCTATAAAATAAAAGGTGTCTATACCTGTTTTGGCCAGTGTGATTAATATTCTCACATGTAAAGCTGATAATGCACCAATTTATCATTTATCTCTTGAAAAAGGATGTTTCAGAGTAGCTGAAATGTTGTGGGAATTCAGGACAAATTTCCCAAATAGTCTGAATACAAGCAGATGACCAAACATAATAAACTATTAAGGCAAGTTAAAGGCATCTCAAAAACATTTTAGGACATATGGAAAAAAATTACTAGCCTATTTCCATGGAAAGGTTTGTGATGGTGAATCCACAGTAGTCATAAGATTCCCGGCATTTCTAGCTGATTCAACACCTAAAAAAACCTGCCAACACATTTGTAGATCTTATTTGTAGAACCTTACTCTAAACCTTTCTGGCGTATCAAAGCCCCACAGTCTGAAACAGAGCTTTAGGACAAAATCAGTGAGAATCGCTCTACTGCTGTAGAGTTCCGTGTCCGTCTTCCTTTGAAGATTCTAAGTCTCTCGTCTCTCACTGAATCTCAACACCCAAAGTCACTGCTAGTGATGAAAATTTTTGACTCGAACATCTAACTACTGCTTTGAAAAGGTTACTCTTCAAAAGCAATCACTTGTAATAGGTTGGCGTGTGGTACAGATTGAAAAATGTTGGTAAAATACAATCTTCGCATGCAGGTTAAAGCACTGACAGGAAGGTCAGCAGAAAATATAAGGCTGAGGTTCGCTGTGCAAGCATAACAAAGGAGACAAGGATCTTGCAAGCGTGACTTAGTGGTCATGTGAAGTGATTTTGCTTCATGAAATTATGGTTTAGGTAAAGCATGAGGGCTGAAATTACAGTTAAATAACTACAGAAAGATTCTGTAAGATTTCTAAATATCTTACTATGCAAATATCCATTATATTCAGCAAGTTTATACGACATGAAGACAGTATAAATTGCTGTGAAGTTTCCATAATATTTTTATGCATCTTTGTATGAATGTTATCATAATTTTAAACTTTTTATATGACTTTCTGTCATGTATTTTAAATTACTGACACTTATGAAATCACAGCAGCTCATGCATCCAGTTGCTGATCTAGATTTAAGCTCATAGTGTAAGTGATGTGAATAAAATTTGCTTATGGTCTAGAAATAGTTCATCACTAGTAATCAAAAAACTCAGTGTTATATATTTTCTCAGTCCTTGTGTCAAGAGCAAATCAGAGCAATTCACTCTGAGATTTATAGCCTGTGAAATTAAACATTTTAAATCACTGTATGTATTTGTTCATATTTTGCAAAAAGATAATTTAATTCTAGAAAATTACTTTCATTTTCTATTACATTTCTTGTAATGACCTCTAAAGACCATGTATTGATGAACTGTGTTATTGAGATAATTCTCTTGCTTTCTTGGCATGTTTCATGTTTTTCAAAACAATTTGATTTGAGAAGAAGTAATGTGGCATGAATATATTTGGTTTATTTCCTTTTTAGCATTTCACCTACTAGCTCACATTTATGATTGTGTTTCTTACAGTATTTCAGCAAAAGATGACCTTCAAGTGTGAAGCTTGGTTTCAGAAAACATTTGTAAAATTTTAGGATATCATATAATAAATAATGGCCCGTCTTCATGAACGAAGAGCCGGGAAGGTCCTTACCCGCATATGCAGATAAGGCCTTCGAGCCTGCGCAGTGGATTTTTTAGGTGA
>JAWWES010000094.1:19079810-19091792 GCA_035583135.1 Lophotriccus pileatus | reverse complement strand
TCTCAGCGGTAACAGCGCTGCGTCTTAACCACTAGACCACCGGTGGCTCCCAGGATATCATAAGAGATATATTAAAGTAATAAGAAAACAAATATTTTGCTTATTCTGCATCACTGTTGACCATATTTCTTGCCTAATGGAGATAATGTGGACTGTAAACAAACCTTCAGAACCACAGAAAATACTGTTAAAATTGTAAATGTATTTGAGAACTAGCAGGCTGCTATAGAATTATAGGACCTTGGTAGTTTGATGTCTGACCTAGTAACAGAAGAAAGAGGAAGTGCTTATTCAGACTGTTTAAGATTTCCTTTTCTTATTTGCTCTAATCAAAGGTTTAAGCAGTTGATGAAAAAAGTAATTTTAAAGGAGTCTTTACTCATTAAAAATTATAAAGGATGCTAAAATTAGGCAGGAAAATGTCTTTGAGCAAACTACACGAACTGGGCAAAAAAATAGGTAGTAACTAAATTATGTAGATTACACATCTAAATATCTGTATCTATCTCTGTATCTTTTAATCAAAAAAGATAATTCTAGCACTTTCAAAATGAAAAATTTCTGTTTATTTTTCTCAAATATTTTTTTCTCATTGACCTTGGTTTTTGTTTTGCATTTATCTTGTTAAGAACACACATATTTTTACATTTTCTGCTGACAAATTAGAAAAACATTCAGAACAAAATTAAAAAAGTCCCCTAATGTAGGCTGCGCATTGTTCCTTCATTAGATTAAGCTATGGAAGAATGTGATCCAAGCTATGGAAGAACGTGACACAAACTAAAAGAATCTGAGGAGTTAAAGGAGAAAAAAGACATCCGAATCAGAAGGTGGAAAGGTATTTTTTTCTTTGAGAGACTGATGTGCCTGTGCAACAAGCTATGTCATTTAAAGTATAACCAACAAGTGAAAGATGTATATTTTCGAGATCTTGATTTTAAAAAGTAAATAATCTCATTTTTTGATGTATTGTTCTAAGTTACTTAGATTTACTTTCCAACTCTCAAATTCATCAGGTCTCTCTGGGTTTAGGAGTTTTGTGTGCAGCTACGTAGCTGGGTGGGCTCACTGAGCAAGTCTTTGTTTGGAAGCGGAACATGACGGAAAAGGGCTTGTGAAGATATTGGCCAGAAGATAAGAATCCTCTTTGGAACTTCAGATTATGTGCATGCTTGAGACATCCTCGTTATGACTTTTTATTGGAAAGGAGAAGAATAGATACTTTCCTTCAGAGCAACCTTTATGAAAAATGTTGAACAAATGTGCTAGCCCACAAGTGTCTAGTATGCTTCCAGTGCTACAAGATTAAAATAATCAATTTTATATTCTACAAGCAACTAAAGCTTGTTAAAAGCAAAGATATATGTAGGTAAAATAGCCTTTGATTTCATATTAAAAAAAAAAGATTTGAATAGTAAATTTGGAGGATACAGAAAAGAGATGCCATCATGTAAGATTGGGTTCATAGAGATCAGGTTTTTTAATAAATGTAAACACTGTAAGAACATTGTTTGTTTTAAAGATAGGCATGTTACTATGGTGACAGCTTCATGATTCAACATTGCAGATGTTCTCTTCCTTGAATAATCCCTGTAGTGAGTAAGCAGGATGCATGCATTTGCCATTATTTCAAAAACCAGTCTCTGCAAGGCATGGGATTTGCATACTAATCGATGTTAAGGAATTTCCTGATGATGAATAGGTAATTTTAAAATAATTATTTTGCATTGATGTATTTTTGATTTTGTAATTTGTTAGTTTTGAAGAATTTAAAATACAATAATTTTTTTTTCTGATTGTTTATATTATTAACCTGGACATCTTGCAAGCCATAAATACATGTTGGCTTACTATTTTGCTATGTCTAATGCTGTTAAGATTTGCTAAACAATTTGCCAGACTGGGAAAATTTACTTCAGAAAAAGGGAAAACCCTTTCACACTGGTGTTCAAATTCCCATATACAATTGAAAGCCTTATCAGTAACTTCACTATGGTATTTTAATGTTTTTAAAGAATCTGGTAGAAATTTGTTGTTTTTTTTTTTTTTTTTTGACATATTCTTACAATAATGTTATCTGGATGTGCTAAATTTTGATAACCTGACACTAAGATTAATACTTATTTGTGGGAAAGTAATTATTTAATTTAAAACAGTTAATACACTGCATTGCATTCTTAGGAAGTTGAATGGGTCCTGTTGTCTTGTGACAAAGCCTTCTTAATACTGTAACAATGTAGCAAATTTATCTTCAGCTCTGAGCTATATAGGACAAGAAATTATTAGATTAATCCAACAGGTAGTCTGGGATATAAAAATATCCCAGAATACGTGGTAGCAGTTGATAAAATTCTATTCAGCTTTCTTTAAAAGACAAAGGACTTTAAAAGACAAATCATCTTTGGGGGGAGGAGGCTCACAACTGACTGTGTTTCCCTGAGGAGATAGCGTGTGAAAAAACATGTAATAATAGTTGTTATCTAAAGATTCTATACTGAGTCATGGAAATACAATTATTATCATGACAGGTAAAGATATCATGATGCAAGGCAACACTGGACTGTAGTAACCTTTGAGTAATAACCATCCATTTCCTCCAAGAACAACTGAGAAGCATATCAGACTCTCAATTTTTGATTGTATTAAAGAGTATCAAACTTGTTTCAAAATATTGTTCCCCAACTTCAGTCCACAAAACGTGTCTTCAATAACTTGTTCTGTGTGTCCTGAGGCCAAGACTGCCTATGTTAGATTAGCTATTAACAGGTTCAGACACTGCATCAGACACTGATATGTTATTTGTTTAATAACCTGAATCGATGAAAGTGAGTGCTAGTATGATGAAATGAATCCCAAAGACCCAAGAAATACCAAGTCAAAAAGTTTGTTCTTTCTCATCACATCTTTATATGTACAGTGTCAAAATTATGTATGTAGGGAGTCTGACGGTCAATATAATACAATTGACACCACACATATACAGCAGAAAAAGACAGCATTTGATGTAATATTTTGATGAAGCATGTGTTTATGTAATTTTGTTTATTTTCCTTTATCACTAGTGTTTTGTGTTTTGCATGTTATCAATTTCCATGCCTAAACTGTCATATGGATGATTGCTATGAAGTGTGTATCATGCTGTTTTCTTTTTGTTCATTTGTGTAATTTACAATATGTGGCTATGGGGAACAGAAAATGATTGTATTAGTTAGAATATTTCCATAATTTTGGTGAGGATTACCTGCAACTCTTAGCCTGACACAAGAAGATAAAGTTGGTGACATAATCCAGAACTTTTGATGTAAAGACTATTTCCTAAAATGCCACCATGATGGAAAAAATTCCTGTCCAAGGTTGAATAAGCTAAATATGATTTTTCTCCTAAGGGATTACCTAAACAAAGACATGACCTCAATAAATACTGATTTTTATACTAAAATAGGAGAAAAGACTGAGAAACATATTCAAATTTGTTTGGCATAGTATCAAGGCACTAGTGTGTTTCAATATGTTTCTTTTGGTGGTTTTATGAGTCAAACAGGCTCTATTGTGTAAAATTAATATATACTCTGTTCAGAAGACTTTCCTTTTCTTCACTAGTTGCAGCCACAATAAATTACAATCCCTTCTGTCTATTTTTACTAACAAACACTGATAAATCAGCGTATCTCCTGGATAATGAAAATAGTAGTTTAAAATATAGAAAGTATTTTTCCTGATTCCTAATATAACACAGAAACATTAAGCCAGTATGTTAAGCTGGTATGAAGTGTATCATGTTAAAAACTGTGTGGCTATTGAAGTACTTGAATTAAAAATACATATAATTTCCAGGGAACGAGTCATGACAAAGCAAATTAAAAGGTCAATGATAATGGTGTTCATTAACAGGTATTGATACAAACGAAAGATGCATAGAAAAAGTTGACTATTCTGATTCTAGTCCAAGTGTTATATGCCATGTTGGAACTTAGGGTATGTCATTGCAGCTAACTCTTTTCAGAAGCTTGCAAATGTTAAAAAACATTGTGTGATGGTCTATTGAAAGTTTAGAAAGGCAATTCACTTCTTAGAAAGACTCCACTCCTTGTAGAGGACCTAGCATTTCAAATAGACCTGATGCAAAGATATACTGTATAAAGTGCCAACCAGAAATGTGTCATTTCAGGTCAGTTGATGAAATGAGAGCTGAGGGAGAACCAAGTGGGTAGAGGTGTAAATTTATTGTTGGCCCATGGAATGGCAGATTCTAAGCTGTGGAACTGAAAATTTTTGCTACAGTGGATGCAACGAGTAGAAATCTATCATGACAAGTGTTTAATTAAGACATTCTTGATTTTTTTGAGAGTGTGGAGAACTGAAAAATATCTCTGAATAATCTTGAAGGCTGAGCACCAGCACAGATTGCCCGAAGAGGCCGTGAAGTCTCTATCCTTGGAGTTACTTAAAAGCTGTCTGTACATGGTTCTAGGCAACCTTCTCCAAGTGATCCTGCTTGAGCAGATAAGTTGGACCACATGACCTCCAGAGGTCCTTTCCAACCTCAACCCTTATGTAATTTCAAGAATGTAAATAAAAATTGCCATAAAAATATGAAGAGAAATTAATGAATATATAGATTGTGGGTTTTTTTAATATAAATCAAATAGACCTATAGTCCATTGTAACATTAATATCATCTTTATTTCTGTGTGGGTAGCTGAATCAACAATTTAAAAATTGTTGTGGTTATTTGTCAACTGTTGCTCCTCAAGGACATTGTGTTTTTCTGACACGGATGGTTACAGCTGTCCCCTCAGCAGGCCCACCAGAGGACACAGCTGAGCTAAATGAGTAAAATCACATTTACAAAAATGATGATAAAGACCGAGAGAAAGGAAGAGCAAGATCTGAGAATAGGTCCACGATGGAGCAGTCACACCTGAAGGAAATGAAACCTGTGTAGGACTCATGTTGGACCAGAGGAAACAAGTAAGAAGGAAGGAGCAGCAGGAAAGAATAGTGAGAAATGAGTGGCAGAGAGAACATGCTGTGCCCTGACCCCAACCTTCTGCAGTGCCTGTTGTCTCACCAAAGGGACTGAGTGTAACCTGCAATGATAATGAGAGGTGTAGAGACTGGGAATGGGGAAGGAAGGTGTCTGAAGCAAAGCAGAGACGGAAAGGTGAAGGAAAGATGCCCTCCTCGGATGTTTAATTGTTTCTTTTTTTGTTTCCAAATACTCAATTCAGTAATTAATATTTTATACTAAGTTAAATTCTCAATGTTGAGTCTGCTTCGCCTGTGATGGTAAAGTCATGAGTTTTTTGCTCCTGTTCTTCCTATTTTTGTCCATTCCTACTTGTGGGGAGTGAGTAAGAGGCTGTGTAGGCTGTGTGGGTGCTTGACTGCTAACTGGAGCCAGCCCACAACGATGTCATGGGTTAGCATTGTATTTGCAGACTTTTTATTTTTTTTTCCTGTGTTGCTAGTGCCTTAGTTTTGATGCAGAGGTAAAATTTAATTGCTGAACAGAAATTATTAAAAAAACAAGACAGAGAAAAGAAAGTGAAGTATTAAAAACTGCTAAGATACTCTGTGAGAATAAATTTTCCAATTCTGCAAAATCAGGATGCTGTGTTATGTCGACTTACAAAGGAAGAATCCCCTCATTTTTACTGACTGGAGGATCAGTCCACTGATAGCTATTAAAGACAATGTTACATGAATATTGGCTCATGAAGTCCAAAAACTTCAAAGGACTGGAATTTGGGAGAAGTAAGCTTGTTCTATTCTAGCAGCTGTCTTCATCCATCTACTATTTAAGAGAGAGGTTACATGGGTCTTTACTCAAATCCGGTACAATGACTTTAACTTCCTTACCTGGTACAAGAAAACAGGGTAGGTAATTTTCTGTCTTTACAAAAACAGTATTGGATAAGGAAAATGGAATACATTAGATCACATATGACAGAACCAAAGAAGGAAACTATAAAATATCAGGCAAATGTATTTCCTCCATTTTCTAGTGTTGCAATCCTTTTCCAGATTTTTATTTTTTCATTGTTGCAGTGAAAGTTAGTCTGGGCACTGGAAAAATAATGTGCAGCGTATTTTTTATTTCGTTGTCTCTCCCATGATGAAGGAGGCTATTTACCTCTCTAGTCTGCACTATGGGCTGCTCAGGAATGTTTGCACTTAGGAAAGTCCTGGAGCTGCTGAGCCAACCCTTGGCAGTGTTGTGGGGAAAAGGGGCTGATATTTGACGAGCATGGGAAGCTCTTTTGTGTCCTCTTCCTCCCTCAGCCAGTGACCGTGAAGCTGAGATAAACTCTTATGGAGGGAGGAGCAGGGAGATGCTTTTGAAACAACAAAGGGCTCCTTTGGGTCCCAACAGATTGTCCAGAATACATGCTGAAATGTGAATAGCACAGTATTTGCCTTTGTGTGACAACCATGAAACTGCTTCTTCCTACACACTGCAGTCCTTGTGTAAGTACCCCAGGACAACAGATACTTGAATTCATTCAGGACAAAATGAAAATTAAAATGTAGTTCAGCTTCTATTAAATACTCAGAAAAAAAATTTAAGTTCTATCAGAGTGCCATGATTCAGAAGACATTCTTTATTTTAAGATCTTATTGTCTTAAATATTTTCTCTATGCTTAATATTGATTTCACATAAATAACAATATCAAAATCAATGTAAGTGTGATTAAAAAGAATTTTATTAACTTCAGTGAGGCACTGGGTTTAATTCTGTTCTTAGCTGCTCTATTTCTTAGTTACTGTAGAGAAAACTTCTTAACCATGAATATGCATTCTACTATTTGAGCATTAAAAAAAAGTTGAAGTTTTGCATCATTATTTGCTAGGCAAGTAAAAATTCTAGAAGTTTACGGCATTTGATGTTGTCTTCAGCATTATGTTAGCTTCTGAATGCATTGTAGTTGTCTGTATGTGGAAATATATTTGGTACTACAATATATATTGTGGAAATATATTTTGGTACTATGTTTTTGGCAGCTGGTATGTTCTCGGGGATGTCACACGATACAAACATGACTAGGAGATAATTGACTCATCCTTAGCTGACTGTCTTGTTGGCATGTTTTGCTGGACCTGATTTATTTACTCTTTTTGAGAAGTTACATAAATTTCTTGAAATAACTATTAGAGAATCATAGAATAGTTTGGCTTGGAAGGGACCTTAAAAAATCATCTAGTTCCAAACCCCCTGCCATAGGCAGGGACACCACCCACTAGACCAGGTTACTCAATCTGGCCTTGAATACTGCTGGAGTTGGGGCATCCATAACCTCCCTGGGCAACCTGTTTCATTTTCTCACCACCCTCATAGTAGAGAGTTTCCTCCTAATTGTAATCTAAACCTACTCTCTTTCAACTTTTACTCATTACTCCTTGTTCCATCCCTATAGTTCCTGATGCATAAGCCCTCTCTGGCTTCCCTGTAGGTCCCGTCAGATCCTGGAAGGTTTAGGTATCCACACAGCCTTCTCTTTTCCAGGATGAACAGCCCCGACTTTCTCAGCCTGACTTTGTGGAGGACATGCTGAAGTCCCCTTACCAATCTCATGGCCCTCCTCTGGACTTGCTCCAAGAGTTCCATTCATTTTAACTCTCTTCCTCAAAACGAAGGCAGATTAAAGTCTTTAAAGAAGAACACCTGTGTTTTCATGACTACAATGCTCTTAACACCCTACTGGGATTCTCAAAACCAAGAGCTGATAATTTATTTTAACAACACTTTTTTATTGGTTAATTCTGTGATTGACAGTAACTATCGGAGTTGCAAATGGTCTGTAATTCATAATGCAAACAGGCAAACTATGGAGTTGTTTTTAAGGAAGAGTAGCAGAATGCTTTCTAGTGTGCTGTGTAATGCAGTAAACTCAGTCAGAGGGATACCCTGTTTTGTTAAAGACCGAAGAAGAAAAGGCTGTTGCAACCTCTGCAGTTTGAAATGAGAGGTAAGGAGACAGTTTGCTGTAAAGAAGTAGCAGTGTTGAGCTCTTCCACTCTAATTGAGTCTGAAAAGGGTAAGTCCAACAGACCACAGACACGAAGAGAAAAGTTTCATTAATAGATGTTCACTACTCACGTTATGGATTTGCTCAACATCCCTCCTCCACAAAACAGAGGTCTGCCTGTACCTGGTGCTCAGCTGCCTTGAATGTGGGGGCTTCTAAAATACTCATAAGGCAGGACATGGAGAAGTTGATGTGACAATATGAAGATGCTGGAAAGCCATATTCAGTTTGCACAGTCACACAGCAGCCTGGGAGCACAAGTCAGCATTTTCAATGAATTCAAGAGTACTGGACTGGGGCTTTTTTCAGTTCTTTTTCTGTGAGGAGTAGTCACTCATCATTGACTAGAGTCATCATTGGCGTAGACTGCCTGGCATTTTTTACAATCTGTACAGAATTCAGTCACGGAAAAAGCACCAATAATGACTTGCACATCTACCCCATCTATTGTAATGTTCAAGTTTTTGTCTACTTGATTTCCTGCCTTTGTTAATGATAATTACAAAGGCAGGAAATATGCAAGAAAAAAAGTAAGTAATGTTGCATAAGTAACTGGGTGTATGGAATGGTGAGGGCATAGTGGCCATACATGCTGAAGGTGGGGGATAATCAAGGAGCACCTTCCAGTTGGCAAGGTCAGCTAAGAGCTGATTATTCCAAAAGAGGCCTTAGTGGAGTTCTGCAGCTCAGCAGAGAGAGTGAGGAAGTGATTCTGATCTAGAAGACAGCCAGCTATCTTGCTATGATCATAGTGTGTGTGTAGCAGACTTGGAATTTGCCTATAGCAGTTGAAGTGTTTTGTTTCAGTTCATGAATTAGCTTTAATATTTTTCTAAACAATATGAAAAGGTAACTGGAAGATGATTGCTATCTGTACCCATGGGTCTTAATGCCTCAGAAGAGAGATTAGAACTCTCTCTAGTTCTCTGCTAGATACTGTGAGCTCTGCCTACTGTCATAGCTGTCATAGAAGAAACACTTTATTTTTCTATGCGAATTTTTGGCCCAAAAATATACAGAGATTGAGCAAAGGAACTCTGCAGAGGCCCCTAGAACTTGCCAACTCACTCCAGTCCTGGCAGAACCTAGCTTTTATTGTTTTATTATAGCAAAACTGCATCAGTTCCAAGTTACACATATGGAGAACTATGCCAGATAAAACTTTCATCAATTACATCAACGTACTCATGTCAAGAAAATTAATTTCTCTCTAGTAAAGACATGAGACAAAGAAGGAAAACTTTTATTTCTTGTTTGCATAACATTGTTCTCATTTATTGGGGTCCATATGTTCACGCATTTTAAAAGCGGCTTTTATACTCATTTGGACTTCTTATTAGAAAACACCGGTGGATTATGCTCCAAAAAACTTTTTCTCCATTCTGGAATTGAGGTTGGATTAGCTAGTTTTGCTCCTGACATTGCATGCTGAAAGACTTCTTTGTTCATATATATTTATTTTAGTATTATAAATTCTACTATTAAGCACATGTGAAGTTCATATTGCATAATAAATTTATTAACTTGTAATTTTTAAATTTTAAATGAGAAAAATTATTTTCATATTTTTTTGTTATAAAATTCATAGTTCTCATCCTTCTGTGGCTGTGAGGAATTCATTTCTTGGAGTAAACCCTTTAGAATTGAGACTGAAATGAGTACTGGAACTAGAGGTTCCTGATTATCATTTAGACAAAAATCTTCATGTTTTTAAGAAATAATTTTCGCTGCTGACTAGGTTTTGACCAGAGACCTTTCACCAGAGCAGCACAGTGTCCAATTGGCCAAATTACCTTCTTTTTATTTAGATTAGTTTTAGATTTTTTTTTTCTTCAGGGTAATTTTTTTTTGAAGTATTTTTGCAGCATACTCTTAATGCAGAGTAAGTACATTCTCCAAAACACTGATTTTCTATGCATGTAAATGTCATTATCATGGATCATTAGTGATTTAACTTACTTGGACAAAATCTTATTAAGATGCAGTAAATTTTCAACCCCCCCTATTAATTAGAATTAATTAGATTTTAATTAGAATCTTAAAGACAATAATTATTTTGAGATGTGTAAGAATATATGTTATTTTTCAAAATTATAAGTATATTTTTGAAAACATGTATAATATTTCCTGGTTTCTTTTTATTCCATAACAAGGGCAGTTTATTTTTGGAAAGTACTAAGCTGATTGTCCTTGCAATCATGAGATGTTTTAAAAAGTTTTAAGTTGGACAGATTACAAATGGAATAAAAACCCTGTTGTGGGTTTCTGTGGCTGGGTTTTGGTAGTGGGGGTGGCTTCTGTCAGAAGCTGCTAGAAGCTTCCCCTGTCCTGTGGAGCCAATGCCAGCCAGCTCCAGGATGGACTTCCTGCAGCTGGCCAAGGCCAAGCCAATGAGGAGTAACAGTAACACCTCTGGGATAACATATTTAAGAACAGAGGACTGTTGCACAGAAGAAATTCCAGCCAGGGAAAAGTGGAGTGCGAACATGGGGTAACAATGCAGACACCAAGTGCAGAAGGCGAGGTGCAGAAGGCGAGGGAGGAGGAACTCCATGGGAGCAGGGGAAGGACTCAGAGCTGAGGCCCCTGCAGCCCATGGAGCAGCCCATGTTGGAGCCGGTGGATGCATGAAGGAGGCTGTGACCCTGTGGGAGACCCAAGATGGAGCAGGGTCCTGCCAGGGAACCTGCAGCCTATGAAGAGGGAAGCCCACAGTGGAGCAGGTTTTTCCTGGATAGGACTTGTGACCCCTGTGAGGGACCCACGTCAGTACAGCTCATTCATGAAGGACTGCACTCCATGGAGGAATGACCCATGGGACAATAGATTGGGAAGAACTGCTGCCCGAGGGATGGACTTTTGTTGGAGAGGTCCATCAAGGACTGTTTCCCTTGGGAGGGACCCCATGGAAGCAGGGGAAGGACTCTGAGATGAGGCCCCCCTGTAGCCCTTGGTGAAGACCATCGTGGAGTTATTGCTCTGCAGCCCATGGAGGACCATCAGGATACAGAGACCTGACTGCACCCCATGGAGGAGTAACTCCCAGGTCACCAGATTGGGAAGAACTGCTGCCCGAGGGGTGAACTTACGTTGGAGAAATACATCAAGGACCCCACAGGAGCAGGGGAAGGACTCCTCTCTTGAGCAGCAGCCGAAACAACAACTGGCCCTAACCCTGATTCCCCATCCCTCTGCACCACTGGAAGGGAGGAGAGAGAACATGGAAGAAGGAGGAGTGGGGGAAAGTGTTTTTAAGACTGTTTTATTTCTCACTCTTTGGCTCTTATCCTGTTAGTAATAAATTTAAGTACTATTCCCACTTTGAGTCTGTTTTGCTTATGAAGGTAATCAGTAACTGACCTCTCCCAGCTCTTATCTCTACTCACAAATCCTTTAGCTGTTATTTTTTATTTCTCCTCTCCAGTTACAGCAGAAGTGTGAGAGAGTGACTTTAGTGCATACCCTGGCATATGGCCAAGGTCAACCCACTACACACCCTATGAGCTTGTTTCCTTTGCAGCTCTTTGGGATATATGCTTCAAGAGATTTGAACACAGTAATAGTATACCAGTTGTAAATTATTCTTTTTGTCAACCCCCCACGCACAAAGATATTCTACGTTACTTTTTTGTTTCTTGATATCAGGTGAGGTATGCTTGGAAAAAGGTAATATTTAATTGCAACAGTTGACCAGAAAATGAAAATTGTCCCTACGTGAATACTCTAAGTTTAGGTTAAGAATACTTTTTTGATTTCAAAGAGAAAAAACATTACATCTTTCACACCCTTTCCCAAAAAGCTTGATTTGACATTGGAGTGGACTGTCCAGGGAGGTGGTGGAAGCACCATCCCTGAAGGTGTTTAAGGAAAGACTAGATGTGGCACTTAGTACCATGGTCTTGTTGACATGGTGATGTTTGGCCACAGGTTGTACTTGATCTGAGGGTCTTT
>JAWWES010000094.1:19052497-19072814 GCA_035583135.1 Lophotriccus pileatus | reverse complement strand
TCCCCTCCCCCAAAACCAGGCAAGGGAAAAAAGGAACAATTTTTAACCTTCTAGCAGCACAAAGCAAAACCATGACAGTAATTTTATCCGACTTGTAGTGGTAATTATTATCTCCTACTTACACATATCACACCTTACTCTACTGTTCAGCTTATTGTTCTGTAATTTATACTCCTCTCTGTCTAGCTTAGAACATTTGCTCATAACAGGACTTATGGTCTCTGATGTTGGTCTAGCAATGTTATTGCTATTATTGCTATTATTTTCTGTTATTGCTATTATTCTCTGAACTACCCAGAAACAACTACGAACTACAGTGTTGCAGTATGTTTCCAAATCTGGGTCTGAAAACTGACTCCCTGTCCCAACGGTATTACCACTGAAGTAAGAGACAGTGTACACAGACAGATGAAAGAAGAATCTATTGACTCTATCAATTGTTTTGTTGTCACGTGCTTTCCGTGTACAAGGAGCCTGACTTTTTTTTTAGTTTAGTAGGCATAATGAAAAAGAAGTTGAAAGGGAACGTAACTGTTCAGACAGTTGCTATAGTTCTTATCAAGCATGAGTCAGTTGCTGATTGATGGAAACTGTTAGGGGATCACCAGAATTAAACACTAACAAACAAGGACTCCTTGATATTTTTTTTTTAATTTTTATTTTTCTACATATTCCTCCTAATTTTTGTCAAATCAACTGCAACTTGAAAAAAGGCAGGGGTATCCAGCTACCTGTATAAGTGTAAGTCTGAAATTATAGTCCAGTATTTCTACTGGACCCAATGCCAGTCATCCACTTTTCAAACACAAGTAAATTCTCTCAGTCCTCTATGAGCTGTATTCGTTTGAATTTAGTCTGACTGTCTACTATGATAATATTCAATCGCATTAGATATATGCATCAATTTTAATATCATATAAATATTTGTAGTTGAAGCAGAAGTACCACAAAGAGCTAGCAATTTGATTTTAGAATGGACACACTAAATTTACAGAAAATGAATTAATGATGTGTCATCAACCTCCATATGATGACTGAGAAAAGATGAGCTAGAAAAAAAGATAAGCAGACACTTTCTTGTTTAGAGTAAAGGCAACTCCATAGGTTTCTCTAGAGTACAGAGTGTGTCACTTCTAGCAGTTAGTAAACAGATATTTCCACATTCTTTACATTAAAGATTCCTGTTTTGCAGCTGGATGCAGTGCTCGGCAGAGTAACATTTTTTGGATTTAACTCATTGACAGCAATTCTGATGGTAAGGGAATGCATGGTGAGAAGGCAATTTTTTTGTTAAAAATGGCAATTCCTTCCTGAAGGGAGTATTTTTCTGATGTGATATATAGCAATAATAATAAGTGGTTGTAGATTTAATAGACAGAAAGAATTAAAATTACATTGGCAAGCTCAGTCCATCTGTGAGGGAGTTGTAATTAAGACATATCTCCTTTGCATTACAGTTGTTCTGTCAATTTCAGTGTGATATATTTTGTCATTTTTATGCAGATGCAACTTCTAGACTTTAATAGACTAAAGAATTTATGTTTTGGCAGAATTATGAAAGACTGTCATTTTACATTAGCAGAAATATGAAAGACTTGCAAACTAAACCCTCATGCCCTGCCTGCTCCCAAACAAAATAAAGGACAAAAGACAGATATGAATTTTCTCTAATAACACTAACTATAATGTATTTAATAATATTTTAATATTTATATTATTTCAGAGTAAAATTATGTAAGAATGAAATCGACCAGATTAATAAATATGGAAGAGTGTTTAACCTACAAATATAATGAATAACAATATAGAACCTTTAAAATCTTCAGTGAAAGGGAAAGGGAACTTGCTGTTAAAGCACTGTTTTAAAGTGCATCTATTTTATATAACTACGTTTGAGGTGATATAACTTCCTTCAAGTATCAGAAATAGGTTACTTGCAAGAAGCTAAAGAATCTGAGCTCATGTATTTGCTTGTTTGTTTTTATTGGGATTACTTCCATGAGATCATCCGGAACTCATGCACAATCTTTAATTTGTAAAACTATATGAGAGGGCATAAAAACCCCAAATCTTTTGGGCATTTTCCAGGTTAAAAATCAAAGAGTGAAGGCAACAAGACTCTTACAACTCTTCCCATCTTACAGAGGGAAGTGAAGCATTAGTGAGAGAGAAACTAGGAGGAAAAATAAATTAAGTGGCTGTAAACAAGCAAGAAAGAAGGAGGCTGAAGCTTACAGAAAGCTAATTAAGAAAGAGAAAATGACCATCAAAATAGGAAAGGACCAGAGGCCAAGAAAAGAAAGAAGGAAAGAAAAAGTAGAGAAATGGAGAAGGTCAAAAGAAACAGCACAAACAGCAAACATCTACAAATATTCTGGGCAACAGTGTGGAAAAATTGTTATGTAATACTGTGATGTATTTGCCTTCATAATGGAATTGGATTTGATTAGCTCAGACAGCATGACCAGTTTTGTGCTCTTAGGGTGTTCAGCAAAAAAGGCAAAAGTTTTCAGTGAGTGTATCTTTTTTTAAGATGTAAGAAAAAGAAGAATAAAATGTTTCAGTGATATACTCCTAGCCCTCTAGTAACCTGTAAGTCATGGCTATAAGTTTTTGAACAGTGTGTACTTTGAATTTATATCAACCAAATTTTTATTTCACCAAGACTGAACAATTTGCAAGACATTTTGAAAGAGCTGGCTCATCCATTTTCACTTAATTTTGAAATAGTAGAAACGTATCTTTCTAACATGAACATTAATACCAAAAAAGCAAGGATTATGCAGATGAGAATAGACTTTATTAATTACTCCTGAGCATAATCACCAAAATGTAAAGGTGGAATTCCACCCAGGGATAAATTTGTAAAGATTTATATATCTTTAATATAAATAAAAAAGTTTTATAGATAACTGGTATTATTAAGCACATCAACAGCAGTGTGGCTAGCAGGATGAAGAAGGTGATCCTCTCCCTCTACTTTGCTCCTGGGAGACCCCATCTGGAATACTGCATCCAGTTCTGATGTCCCCAAAATAAGAGGGACATGGAACCCTTGGAGCAAGTCCAGAGGAGGCCATGAGGTTGACAAGAGGACTGGAGCATGTCCCCTTTGAAGACAAGCTGTGAAAGTTAGGGCTTTTCAGTGTGGAGAAGAGAAGTGTGCTTAGAGATCTCATAGCAACCTTCCACTATCTGAAGAGGCCTACAGGGAAGCTGGAAAAGGACCTTTCATCAGGAACTGTAGCGATAGGAGAAGAGGGAATGGCTTCAAACAGAAAGAGGGGGAATTTAGGTTAGATATTAGAAAGAAATTCCTTACTGTGAGGGTGGTGAGACACTGGAACAGGTTACCCTCCTGAGAAGCTGTAGATGTCCCATCCCTGGCAGTGGTCATGGCTATGTTGGATTAGGCCTAGAGAACCTGTTCTAGGGGAGCTGTACCTGCCCTTGGCAGTGAGGATTGGAATTAGATGATCATTAAGATCCTTTGTAACCCAAAACATTGTATGATTCTATAATTCTGTAATCTCTGAATGTTATCTGCACATTCAGTGTATGGCATGACTCTGGTGAGCGCTGATGCCATGTAGTTTTACCAGCTCTTGGGGGCTGTGGTGAAGCCAAGGCGTAGGGGGAGGCAAACACCATGCTGCTGGAACTGGGCAGACTGGTGGCTCTTTGCAAAACACTTACACAGGTTCATATTCAGAGACATGCAGAGCCTTAGGTGCTAGTAAACGCAGTAACTTATTTTGTAATATCAGTTAGTTAATCAAAATAATACAGCTGGAAAATGATATTTAATGCACATTGAACACCCTAGGCTTTTTCACTGATAAATTAGGTTTCATGAACTTAATGAAGATAACTTTTGTCTTATCTGGAAAATATAACAAAATATATACAGAATTATCTACTAACAATATAAATAGAATTTGACTGAAATTTGTGATTTATTTACTGCTCCTTTTTGGGTAAAAATTAAACTTCATAAAAGGCAGTGAAACTCACAGTATATGGCTTCCTTTGTTATTTTATTTACCTCTTGTTAATTAATTCCTAAAATTATTCCAGATTACTAGATTAATTAATTAATTAATAGTATAACTTAATAAATAAAAAGACAATTTAAGAGACAAAATACACCTTGAAGGGAACACAATATGCTAAGAGAGACAGATAACAGTGTTGACTTTTGCCTATCAACAGCACACACCTTCTGACAGACCAGAAACTTCCATGTTTTCTTAACAGAGGGGAAGGAGCCCTGTGCCCATAGAGTCATTGTGACAGACCCAAACTGTTCCAGGACAAAAATCTTGTATCGACATGAGATGCAAACTCTGAGGGGGAGCTTTGCAAATGCCAGGGTGCAGAGCAGCGTCGTCTGTGAAGCACTGTGGGCACACTAGGGAGATCTTGGGGAGGCACAGGAGTGATGGGGCCACTGCCTGGCACAGTGCTGCTCCCAGGCATTCAAATTGGACTTGGAAATATCACTCTGACAGCTGCCTGACATGGAGGAAACTTGAAGAGATGTGCCAAATCTTCACTTCCATCCAGACAAAGACCCTAAGGGAAGGAGAGGGTTGTTTCCTTTGTCCTTCTGGCCCTGCATGAATCAATGTTTTCATTAATCCTTGGATCCTGGCTTTTTCAGAGAATAGGTATGCTTCAAAGACTATTGAAAACTTGAAATCGCATGTTTTATTTATTTGCCCATGTCACCAAAAAAATGTAGTCTAAACAAATGCATAAATAGGAGAATGTCACCTGATTAAATTAAAGTATTATTTTAATATCCCATTTTAAAAACCTCTTCAGCCTGATCCCTTTTGCAGTGGTTGGAAACGCATGTTGAAATTTGGGTTCCATTAACTTGACTGCAAGTTTGACTCCTCTTGGTGTTTAATATAGCTGTATTTTTACTGACCTTTCCTTACTGTTTACAGGGCAAGGGTGAGAAACTCAGAAAAATTCTGTAAAGGTGAAGCCAAGAAGAAGTAGTATTTTACATTAATCACTTCAGTCTTAACCCTCTTGTTTCCTTTTTCCATAAGCTCATGGAGAGATGAAAAAGCATCCTTCTGCAGCTTTTGCAGGTGGAACAAACTGTTATCAAAACAAAACACCATAATTGATCAGCAACGATTTTTTGAAAAAGATGGGGATTTAAAACAATGACCATCAGCTCCAAAGAACTCAGCAAGCATTTGTGGGTGAAATATTCACCCCTGCTTTCTAGTATACATAAGGGACACAGCGGTGCAAAGAACCACCAAAGTACAGGACTGGTGACAAAGGAGCCTTTCCTTGGCAGGAAAGGCATATAATATAGGAAAAAGTATGCAGTCTCTTTGGGATATCTGCCTGTGTGATCTCCACTACAGTAGATACAAAAATGAAGGTGGTTTTGTAGCTCAGATTGACCTTTTAACAAATTCAAAACATCATCGTCACTCAAAGTCTACTGTGCTGTGTAGATGTTTACTAATAAAATTGTGTCATTGCATAATTGCTTGCTTCAAAATAGAAAAAAAATAAGACCAATTTATCTGATCTATTTTACTTGTCTACTTTTAAGGTGAGTGAGTCCCAGTTCTTGGTGATCAGCTTGGCAAGAACTCCACTGACTGTCCAATGCGCCTTAGAAGAGATAGATGCACACCTGTCTCCATGGGACAAACCTCCATTTCCTCAGGGGAATGAGGAGGCTTTACTTGCTTGTTTAAGTTGCACCTGATTGAAAAGTAAGCACAGTTTAAGGGGACTATCATATAATTTTTTTTTTTATTTTCTGAAGAGCAAATCTGTAACCACTTGCATCATTTGCTGACTGTGAAGTTATCCCCTCTCCAGTTAAGGCTGTCCCTAGGGACTCAATCAGCAGCTGCAGACCTGAAATTGTCCCCTGCTCTCTTGGCAGCTTCCTGGGCCTCTGGAATGACCCTAAATGACATCCGTCCTAGTTACAGGGGTCAGTTTATCACTATGTGGGTATGACCAAAACCATGTATTCTACACCCTCTATGTAATTTCTGATGGACTGTTATTAATGGATCGTTTGCAGCAGCTCCCCGGGGCACACCTGACACCTCAGGCTACAAGCTGGGTGTTAAAGACACCAGTGACTCAGCTCTGATAACTCCCCTCTGAGGAGGCATTAGCACCTTCACACCCAGCCTGAGGGGTCACGGGCTCATGGCTCATGGGCCATACTGGACTGGCATAATTAGGCAGCTGCAATGACATAAATCATCAAATATTCCAAAAATGTCCCAGGACTCAGAGAATTAAATCACCCACTGTGAAACACCCTGCCTTGGGGGAAGTATTGGTCATTCCCAACTGAACCTGAGCATATATAATCGTGGGGTTTTGGGACTTCTGGTACCACTTGTCAGATCCAGAGGAGAACCATAACTCCAACAGAACTGCGACTACTCGACACCACTGCAGTCATTGCTTTGAAAGAATTGTGACCGTCATCTGGACCAACAGGTTTCCTTTAACTCTGCATCCAGGGAGGCCACGTTGCTCAGCGCAGGGGTCAGTGAACACCATCCTGTTCTTGTCCCAGGGTGCTAGGTTATACATCTGTCTTTGTGGGTTAAAATGAGTTTTCTCTTTATCGTTGTATTTATTGTAATATTTTTAGTAAATTGTAATTCTGATTACAACTCATAAATTAGGAAAGTTCAGATGGAAGTATGGAAAAGGAAAATAACCACTTTTTATTAACAAAGTCTGAATAAGTAACAAATGATGCAATCAAAAACTTTCAGAAGAAACAAAACAAAGTCCCAATTTCCCAGGTGGGGGTAAGAAACCCCTGGCAACCTGGGGAGCAGGGGGGAAGGAGGAGGAAGGCAGGACTGTTCCAGCAGTTCAACAGGTGCTCAGAGACACATGTGCCTGCAACAGCCTGTGATGAAGGAGTCCTTTCTCCCACAGGCAGTCCCAAAAACATAATACCTCACTCTGAGATGAGTCGGTCTCTCTCGGTCGTCCTCAACGAGGTGTCCTGTGGGGAAAAAAGCTTCCTCTCAGGAAAAGAAAAAGGAGGTGGCTTAAACTGGGCTCCCCGCTTTGTCTGGTCCATGGACCAAACTTAAAAAAATCCTGAACAAAAGACTCCCCTGGCGTCCCCCGTGGCAACCACGTTTCTCCAAAGAGATCTCCCTCCCCTCACTCCCACGCTGCCCAATGCATGCAGCTTCGCTCTGTCCCACCCGCCCCCCCCACCTCCCCATGCCAGAATAAATAGATGTGGGGGTTGGAGGGCACAGACATTGGGGAAAAATTCTGACATCTCTTTCCAAACATGTGACAAATTCTGACTTGTAATCACTCTTGACTTGGGTTCATTTCTCTTGCTGATTTACTTTCAAACCATCAGAAATTGCCTTCTATATGGAGGCACAACTTCCACAACACCTGATAGCTCCAGCAGTAGGCATTATGGGTCTGCAAAACAACTTATTCCAAGAACTTTTTTATGGCTGTCCCTGGGTAACCCAGATGATCAGAACCTGGAGGCTACAGTTGTTTTCAAACTCAGCACCAGAGACACTATGGCCTCAAGTAATCTGAAAGACACTAAAGACTTCAGAGCAAGAGTAAAGACCTTGAAACACTACTCATGGCAAACTGGTGAGCTAACCATTTATATAGTCAACTTTTTCTCATTACTAAAGCTTTGCAGGTGTTAACTTCTGCTTCTTGGTTGAAGACTGCTAAACCAGACTGGACCCGCCTGTAATGTGTACCTGTCAGTTTTTGAAAGCAATGAAATGTCTCAAAGAAGAATCAGAGTTCAATACCAAATTATCTTTTCAGAAATATTTTCCCAATTAGAACCAATTTATAGATGACTCAGCACAACAATATCTAAAAGAAGGCATAACAGTAGAGTACATACTTGAACAGATTAAAAAAACGTTTCATTGAAACGTTCTGGCTAGAAGTAAGTTAGGCTTCAGGTCTCTGTGAACTATGCCGTTTATATGACAACGATTAACACTTTCTAGAATCTGCTGTATACAATGACTGGCATCTGCTTCACTATGATGTTCTCTTGCAACTGCATCTTCAAACAATTCACATCCAGTGACTAAGTCAAAGGCTAAGTAATGGAATCCTTCTTCTGATATGCTGTCATGAAGCCTCACAATATTGGGATGCATCAGGAGGTGACCAACTCTAGCAGGTGTAATTGAAGTCTTACAAATTTTATGGTTATGTGTATTATATATGTGTATACTACCCTAGCAGGTTAGAAAAGTCAAATAAAGTTTGATTTTTTTTTTTCCTTGATAATGCTTTGTATTTTATCAATATTGCTTTGTTACCATGTTTGAGCACCAAAGAACTTTTGTTTGAATTATACATGAAAGGATATGAGCCACTAGTAGTTTATTTGCCTAGGTTCTTCAAATGGTTTCTGCCATTCGATGTAACTTTGTACCCCATCACTTCATCAGAAAAAAATTCCCCACATTACTTTCTGTATTGACTTTATGTCTCTACTTTGCAACCCTCTATTCCACTCGAATGAATTTTTTTTTTTACTTCCTGTATTCTCTGATAACTTCTTTTCTTCCGAGCTTATTATGAACTCTTATGACAATAATTGAAGAGATAGAAGAACGTTATTTACATATTTCCTATTATAGTGTGTATCTAATGCCATCCCCTACCTTCCTTCTCCTCTTTCTCAATAACAGAGATAAAAACAATGGATGAATATGAGAATTAATTTATATTTATTCCTGACAATTAAAAAGCTTACTGTTGTTTTCAAATCAACCATTAATTATACACTATCTGCAGCTTTCCAGGTCAAATTTGTTTCCTTACTGTTATCTTCTAGTAGTTCTTTGCAGGACATTTTAGTCTCCACTTTTTTTTTTCTTTGTGTTACTTTCTCTTAAACTCGTCACACTGAAGGAGATGGATAAACAAATGCTAGTACAAAACAAACAAACAAACAAAGCCTAGAATGTCATTGAGTCAGGTATAATCTTCTTTCAGAGTTTCTAGCACACTGTTCCTTGAAATAGATCACACTTCCCTTCAGAAGGGGCAGATGATTTTCCCTGAGACTCTCTCTTGCTTAAGAATTCAGAGTGGGTGATTTGTGTGTCAATACCGACATATTTCCCATCTCATTCACCTTTTTCTTGGTCTGGAGGAAACGCTACTTCTTTTCTTTTAATTTTCTTGTGCACTCTGATACAGCCAGGTAGGCATGGTGAGGGCTTTAGACCAGCATTTAGCACCAGTTCAGGTAACATAATTTCCCACTCTGCTCCCAGTGGTTTCTTGTTATCAGTGGGGTAACTCAGTTCATTTATGACAACACTTTTGTTGTCGTAGTTTACAAGAGCAATTACACAAGCACTTCTAGAAAATGCCTATTACATCTGTGCTCTGTGAGAAATACTCCTTTGTTTAGAAAACGTGCACTTTGTTACTAATTTTAATCACTATTCCTTATTTCAAAGTCAATGAGTGATTTTTGCTGTTAGGAAAGAAACATGCTGAGCAATAACTTCAGTAGGAATGGTAAATTTCTGATTTCCAGGATGAAACGAATGCATCAAACCCAATTTTGACCATATCAAAATATTCCATTTCCTTGAGGGTAAATATTGACCTCTGATAAAGGTAGCAGTGTTGTGTTCTGATATAATTTCAGTTTGCAGTGAGTATGCTTGTGCAAAAGGTAAATATTCCAGTGATTATTCAGTGCTTTTCTGCATGAAACCCATGGTTTCCTGCAAAACGTTTTAACTCTGTAGAAGCAGCATTCTCTGATGGCAAACTATCCTGTGGGGGAATTTCTAGACAGCTCAACTCATGATGAAATATTGAGCTGCAGCAAATACTTTTCTCAACTATCTGCTTAATTTGGCTTCTGGATGTGCGAACTCAAAGCTAAAACTTCTCCAACACTTTCTTGATTGTTCCAGTGAATGCAGCTGTTGCTGATTCAGACAGTTGTGGAGGGCTGTGTGATGATCTTTTTTATGAGCTAGTAAAATATGTTTATAATTTCCCTGTAACCTTGATGCCATAGTTAGAATACATTTATGTTTATGTATACGTTCACTAGAGTTATCAAATTACAGACTGTAGTAATGCACTGGCTTTAATCTTCATAGAGTCCTTTTTTATTATTTGTTTTTATTTGCAGAAGCTCATATATTTCATTTGTGAGAAGCTTTATACCCTAAGCTACTTAAAGAAAATGCTAATTTGCTGTAGCCCTAATCCTGCTTTTGATGAAACCTCATTTAAAGAGCTTTATTTATGCTGCTGTGTTTCATATTTCTTCCTATTTTTGTGTGTTTTTTTTCGTAGTCTTTCATATTTCTTTCCTATACAGGTTTTTGATTATGAGATCAGTTGTTCATTTACCACCTATTGGAGGACTCAGAATATACACCTTTTAGTTGTTGGCTTTGGGCTCAGACTTTGTTCAGAGAGGGAATTCACAATTATTTCCAGAATGAAACTCTGTTGCTGTTTACTGATTGTATATTTCACCAGCTTAACAGTCACTTTTGGTAACTGATGGCATTGACCAAAGCTCTATTTCAAAACAAGATTTAAGTAGCAGCCATTATTGCTTGTATTTCATAATGTTCACTTTCTACTTTGCAATCTTCTTGCTTATTTCTGCTGCAAGTACAGTTACTAGGCAGGATCAGGGTGGCCTGGGGAACTGGACAAGGAATGTGCTGAATCTGGCAGGAGGTCAATGTCTCTGTATCTAGCCTGAAGAAGACAGATGTGGCAGCCAGAAAGCCAGTAAGGAAATGAAGCAAAATGCTGCAGGCAGGTTATGATGATTGTGGATCACCAAGGAGGTTGTTTAGAGGAGAAAACTTTAGATGAGAGCATGAGGTATGGAGAAAACTCTATAATTGAACACTGGGCTTTATGTCATCACTGGAGGAAAAATAAAGTAGACTTGGAACTGGGAGCTGGATAATGATAAATCTGCTGTGAAGATCGCAAGAAGGGAAGGATGGACTGCAGAGTTGCTAAACCCAATGAGGCAGTGTGACACACAGAGAAAGCAGGAGGCATTGTAGGCTGTTATACTAGTACTAAAGGATTTTTATATGTAAAGGTTGGGACAAGAACTCAATAAAATGGGTATTCTTGGGTATTACATATGATGAATACATACATAGGTTAGAATTTTTCACAGTAGTACTTCAAGAGTGTGGGGTTTTTTTCTGTGTTTGGGGTTTTTTTGTTTGTTTTTCAAGAGGATGATAATTACCTTATTAAAATTCAGGTTTACTTAATCTGTAGCATTGCTTTCATGCATTAATGTCTTGGTTCTTAGGGGGTGTTATGACCCGTCCCTGAAGGTGGGAGTAGCTCAGCTTCCTGTTAATAGATTCCTTGGGGCAGATTAGAGTGAAACAACTCTGAATGACAGGTGTTCATTTCTATCTGTCTAATCTATCCATACATATACGTGTATGTATATATAGAGTTTATTTTAGAACAATTTGTTTGCAATGGAAAGGAGGTATATAGCTGTTTTGGTTATTATCTCCAGTAAGAGAGCAATATAAAAGTCTAAAAACATAGCTGTTTTGGTTATAAGTACTATTTAAGCATGTTATGGGTTTCACAGCTATTCGATTTTAACAAAAAATTTATATAATAGAAATTCAGTTAACATTATTTCAGAGTTTGGATACACTCATTTACTCATTACATTCTTGTTAGAGTTAAAATATATTTAGAAAACTCCTTTTGAATAAACAGGATTATTATGATGAGTCCAGAATTCTTCTAAAGGTTTTTTAAGTTACTGAATATTTAAATTTTACCATTTTTTTTTTTTTTTTAGAAAGACATTTTCATCGGGCTTTTGCATGCTACAAAATTCTTGGTGAAAAAAGGCATTGAACACTTGAAGCATAAAACTGAAAAATCATGCAGATTAAGAACATTTATGTTACAGCTGTGATGTGTATATTCTGAGTAACCTCGCACAAAAGTAACATGCACTCAATTTACAGCAAACTTGACAGTCAGATGATCTCCATTTCCTAGCCTGCTGGCATCCTAGAAAATGTTGCCCATTAGATACTCCAATATGATGAGAAGGAACTGATGCTAAACAGAGAAACTGCAATGGGATGTCCACAGAATATTCTTTACTCAGTTTATAGTATGTAGATATGTGAGAGCTGAAAAACACTTTTGAATGAAGAATTTCAGTCACCTGATGATCCATAGTCCAAAGAAATCTTTTCAGAAGACTGTCCCATGGGATGAGAACTTTCCATCATTAGGTTCATGTCGGACTGCCAGTATTCACCTGTTCCTGACAGATGCCAAATGTCTATGAAAAAAATTGGTGGGGTTTATCAATGTTACACAGGGTATGTCTACATATCTTAACAAAGCCATGGCTTGTTTCAATTTGAACTTGGATAGACAGGTTTGACAAGAATCAAAATGAGAAGGTATGGTAGCTCAGCAGTTTCTGTCTCAATTTTGGATTGAAGGGATTAAATCCGTCAGTGGGCAAGAAAATAAAAGTCTTTGTTGTATCTTTCAGAACAAGATAGAGATTCTAATAGTCTTGTTGTAATGCTATTTGTGAACACTAGAATTCATGCAAACTCAGGAAAGTAAAATCATGCAACTTTATGTACAACACTTTCAGTATTAAAACAAGAAACAGTATGCATGCAACTGCCTTTATTTGCCTGTGTGGCCTATTAATATTAGAGTTCACAAACTCAAGCATTAGTGACTAACCAGTAAAATGAATTCAATCAGCATTTGCAAACGGATACTTCTGAATTTAGAAGATTTACCTAGACACTGGCAAAATCATACTATTAATGTTGGCTGCAGTTATTTTAAGTCCTGGCACTGGAACTCATTGCTTCAGCTAATGGTATTTTAAAGCTATGTGTTGAGATTCATCTACATAGAAGTGATATATGCAGAGAACAGTAATCATATGCTGGTCAGCCAGAATGGAGGGTAAGATTTAGTTGGAAAGCTCTGCAGCTGCTTGAACAATTGTTTCCTTACAGGCACTTGAAATATCAGGAAATAAAAGCAGGTTACTGTGAACTATGTCCTTATGGGAACAAAAGGTACTTGGAACATTAAGGAATTTATGAGCAGGAGCAGCACGCCAATACCTAATCCAAGGTACATTTCCCTCAAGTAAAACTCAGACTGAAGGTTTTTCTGGCAGAACTAAACATTAAAATTAATTTACTTGAAGTAAAAGGTAAATTGTTTTTGCCTTTTAAAGGATATTCTTCATTTTTTCTTAATAGTACACTTGGGGGACCTCAGTGCATGAAGCACACACCCAATTTTCAGTGATAGGATGCATTTTTGCAACCCATTAGAAGATGGCACAAAAAACACTCACTTAAGCCACCTTTCAAAGCAGCCAAGTAGTTGGAACTTTTGGTTGGAATATAGGAAATAACATTAAACTAGTCAGGGAGTCTATGTCAGCTCAATAAGCATGCTTATGTGGTGGAAAAGAAAGATGATTTTAAGCTACAACATTTAGCCCACCTGTAGAATAGCTACATTGTCATTTGAGACCTTTTCAAGCATCAAAGGTTGAAAGCACGTGCCTGAAAGCTCCTCTCAGACAGGATGAGGCTTAAAACATATTTGCCTAGCTCTCAGTGGGAAGATGGTCTTTGTATATGCTGGAAAAAAAAAGTAATACAGTCACTTGGCACAGTGGAGGTGTACCTGAAAGCATTACTAAGTGAGACCCGAATGCCTTCTGCCCTGTTTGACAAGTTTAGGAACACCAGGCAGAGCCAAAGGTGATGGTGGTGCAGCAAAGCCATCCACCAGCCCAGACTTGGACAAGAAAATCTCTCAGTGTGTAATGCACTTTTGCAACTGCTGACAGAGATGAATTTGTTATTTTTCTAACAGAAAAATGGTCTTGCTGGTTATATTAGTTTTACAGAAGTAAACACTTATAATTCAAGGTACAGTTTTAGGGTTCAGTATTTATTTTAAAAAGATAGGTGTGAACTATTTCAGTATGTTATTTTAGCTACATGAATAATGAAGTAAACTGACTGAAAAAGCGAGGGCATTTTTATTTTTTTTTCTTTCCTTTCCTTAAACTTTAGTTTTGTCCTAGATTTAACCTTTAAATTTGCTTTTTCTTGCTCTTTTCTTTGCTCTTTTCCCATATGAGAGTGGTTAATAACAACAAAAAAAATCCCAAACCAAACAAACCCAACAGTTTGGTTATATAGGAGTGTGTTACACATACTTTATTCTTTCCCATCTCCCCAAGCCTCTGCATTCAATTAATGTCATGAAAATATAAAGCTTACTATATTATGTTGAAATAAATTACAACTGTAGTAATTTGAAATGGTGAGATAGAGAACATGTTAAAGTTGGGCTATTTTTCATCTTTCGATTGAAAGACATTTTAAATTCAGTATGTTCTTGGTATGTAAAAAAAATTGAGATAACATGTATACTTGAAATGCTGTGTGATATTTTCTGTTAAGTTTCTACTTGTTTTATGTATTTCTGTGTTTTCTTGGTGGTTGTTTTTTTTTCTTTCACTTTGACATTTCATTTTCCTGAGTAGCAGGGTAGAACACCCCTGTAGAGAATTTTACACTGAATTTGTTTTTACCTATCTCCTATGTTCAATCCTAGTAAGTCCTAAGAATGAGAAATATTGGGAAAACTTTTACCTCTGAGTACCACTTTACCCTCTTATTTCAGAAATGAAAAAAAAATCACTGTACACAGATACTCAGATTTGTCTTACAGAAACAAGTCAAAATATAAATGGAAGGAGGGTAGTGAATGATTATACTGTATTTAGTGACATCATATAGCACATGAAAGTAGGATATACATTTTAATTCCACCATAACCCTTGCTATATTTACAAACAGGAAATTAGACTAAAATACAGAGGCCAAGCATGTATATAATGTGCAATATTATAACATCTCATGAGAATTGAGAAGCCTTTTTTTTTTTTTTAATTTAAATTTTGACTCCTGTGTGAGCATAGTGTGATGAGCACTGTCAGTATAGTCACACTTCTCACTTATGTTCTATTTATTTTTTTAAAAAGCTTGTTTGTGATCTCTAGGTCACACTCCACAGATTGAGAATGGTTGTCTAAGCACTTGAGGCAACTAACACATGATTTAGAAGACCCACATTCAGTTCACAGTCCAAGTGTGGCAAATTTTTTAGAGTCTATCTTTCATTTTCAATTTTGTAATACAAAAGAATAGCATTCCACAACAATAACCCATTTATGAAAGAAGTTAAGTTTATTAAAGCAATATGCTATGAGAGGTTTTTATACAAGACAATTTGGTAGAAGCAGACACATGCATGTATCCTTCTGATCTGTAATTACACTTTCTTTCATTTTATTTACAGAGTTTAGCCTAAAAATCAATATTATATAGATAAATGCATAGTATTACTATACTATGGATGAAGATGAAGTACAGTATTCTTTAGGAGACAATATTTATTTTCCTTTCTGCAGAACTCCAATCAGAAATATGATTATTGTTACAAGACTAGTTTCAAATTGTAGTTGTTGCATCAGTGTCCAAAGCAACTTAATTTTCCAGGTTTTTTCTTCTTATTTATTGTGGAATACACTGTACATAACTTAATAGCTGAGTTACTGTTTTGGAATGTGAGCTTTCGCAACCTTAAGAGGATAGTATTTTGTTTGATATTAAAATATTGCAGTACTATAAAAGATTACCTTGTGGACTGAAAATAAACTGCATATTCTGACATATGTGATGTTCAGCTTTGAATAGAATTCTGTCTACCTGCTCTGTCCAGTTAACTTTAAAGCCTAAAACAAAAAAATTACCTTCAGGATATATTCACCATAAGTATTTTTCATCAGTCATGTCTGCAAGCTCTATCTGCTGTTGTATTTTATATTTGCAAGTTTTACATGATATAAATGCATGGCTTCCTTCAACCGTAACTAGGAGGCTGAACACATGGGTGAAGTACACTTAAGACTAACATTTCCATGTCAGTGTCTTAACAACAGAATGGTTAACGCTAGAAATTATACACATCTAATGTAACAAAGGTAATGAATGTTTTGATCTGAAAGCATTTAAAAATGTTAAAGTCTTACTAATTTGAACTTTCCTAATGCCGGTACTTAGTAATTTGTGCACAAAAGTCAATGGCCTCTCTTTATATTTCTGCGAAGATTAAAAGGAAGAAAGCTGTATTTTAAAGTCTTTACACATCACTGTAATCAGTAAATTCTTACAGAATATTTCTTAATATAATTTGAACTATTATAACCAATGAAACTAAAACTTACTTGCCCCTCACAGGTGATGCAGGTATGATACGTTGTTGTTATGTGTCTTATTACATTCTTTCTTCCACAAAGTGAAGCAATTTCCAGTATTTTTCCCTGCCTCAACAGTAATGAAGGAGAGTATAGGCAGAGTCTCGCTGGTGCTGTGCTCACTGATGGAGGAACAGTGTTCATTAGGGACTGGGTTATGGCAAATTTAGGAGGCACTTAGAGCAGCCAGAATCCTCCTGGTGACAAATCAAGACTAGAGTCTGAATCTGCTCCGTAGGCTTATGGCTTCAGGTTAATATTACCCGCAACGCACCCGTTGGAGGTATTTTGATTATTTTGATAACATGGTGTCTGCAAATCCTGTTGCTTTATTTGGTCCCATTTGCTTATTTTGGTTGCTTTGACATTCATTGTTCTGAAGAGCTAACTCTTCTCCTAAATAAGAATGGAAATAAAACCCCAAAACCTCTAAAAAGCCAACCATGCTTTCTCATTAACTACAGGTGGTCTGTGCATATGGGAGTTGATGCTGATTGCAAGTAATTTCTGCTCACAAGGAATTCCTGTGGCAGAAGGCAGATACTTAGCATTGAATAATACAGTGCAAAGAAGAGCAGGTGAAAGGAAATGCAATACAATAAATTTTCCTGAACAGTGAATCTGAGTGTGCCTAATTTCTGGAATGTAGGCCCTGATCTCATTCTGAATTTCTGGATATGAATTCTATTGTCCTGTGGGTGGGAGTTTCTGATATTATCAGGCTTTGCAGATGGGGAACATGATGTTAGAATTATTTGTTATTGAGGTTGTTAAGCCCATGATTACAGTAATGGAAAAAAATATGCTATCTCTTTCATGTGTACTTTGGCCGATGTTTTCTAATTGAATTTTAAAAAATGGATTTACTTACACAGAGTTTTAAGTAGAGTCTACTCTTCAACATTTTATTTCACTTCTATCACCATAATATGTAATTTTGTTTTCCAGACATGGGCATCTAAACCCACTATGGTTAAAGTGCACAATTTTTGTAGCATTCTATTTTCTATAAGGTTAAGTATGACTCATTGGAAACATCTAAATCCTGAATGGTGATTCACCACCAAAGCAGTGAATTACTACTTTTGTATAGAGGGTGGCCAAGATAGGTCATCAAAGATAAGAACAAAAAGAGAACAAACAGATGACTCATAGCATTGACAGCAAGACACAAGAATCATTCAGAATTTTGTGATCAGTTTAACAATGTTTCTCATGAAAAAGCAAAACAGAGCTCTGTTGTCTGCTGCTTTTTCCTTCCTTCTGTTGTAGTGATGTGAAAAGGCTTAAATAAAATTGTAGTCCTAGACAAAACTGCTATTCCTAGGAACTTATATGTAATTTTAAATAATTTGTGGGAAATGAGTGAAACGGATAGTGTGAGAGGACGACTGGAACACTAAGCCAGTAAAATTTTACAGGAAATTGTAGGCACCAAAACAAACCAATGGGAAGCATTTTTCATACAGATGAATAAAAATTAAATTGCCCCAGCTATTTCTGTAAGTAACAACGGATTTTTGCACACATCACAGCAGAATATGGTTTCGTTTTGGCACTGAGTGGAGGCAGTGTTAATGTGGGACATCAGTTTGCAGAAATATTCTTAGTTTTTGAGGAGTACCATAAGGCTGAGAAATACTTTGAGAACATCCCAGTAACAGGCTGTTAAAGCTGGTGTTACTGGGGCAGCATAAAGGAGTGTGCCTGATCTGACACCATTTTAAGATTAAATACATCAGATCAAGCAATGCTGGAGGTGCTACATAGGAGGGGAAAGAAATCAAGAATAATCTGTAAGTGAGAAAGGGAAGCTGACAGGGTAACGGGATGGGTTAAAAAATAAAAGAAAGTGTGTAATCTTGGCAACTACAAAGTTGCTATCAACAGAAACCTTGAAAGAGTATTTTCCCTATGCGATGTACACCTATACACTTGTATCTTTCGCATGTTTTTTTCTGGTGATGGGGACTAGTAATATCTCTGATAGACTTTCCCAGGAAAAAAAGTGGAAATGTGGAAAGCTTTTAATTCCAATTTAATATTGTTTATGACAAGCAATTAGTTGCTTCCTGCACTGGAATTGTTAAACAGTTACATCATCTTAACTTTATGTTTCCCAAAACTACCTATATTTTAAAAATATTTTGAATTGATGAAACTATTGCTGCAAGTCAGGCATCTCTCCAGAGGTTAAGGTGAAAGATAATTATCTTAGCTTTGCCAATATAAAAAATATTAACTGTGCTTTTAGACCAAAGGCAGGTCTTCTCCTCTGTCTGTAAATGCCTAAATTACTACTGAACAGTGAGTCAATGTCTACGTAATAGCTCTTGGCCTCCAGAATTGTCTTTGCAGATGCCTGTAATAGTTTCAGAACTTATGTCTGACACTTTTGCTCTTCTTCTCTGGAAAAATTAGATCAATAGAAATGGCTGAATGTGGGTGTTGACCAAGTATTTGCAGATGACCAAAAGTCAAAAGATTTAGTACTCTGCTTTGATAATGTAAAAAGGACTCAGGTCCTCAGCTGAAGGTTATTCTGGTCTTTTGCAGATAAAGTAAATGCTAATGAGGTAAATAGCCATGGACATTCTAACACACAGTTAAGGTGCTTGTAAAATGCATCACTCTGCCTCTATCCGTTATTGTTTCAGTGTCTGGAAACATTTGCTGAGTTCATGAACAATCCTGCAAGCTAAATTTCCTAGAGCTTATCCTTTCATAACTCTGTGTGAGTCTGTGATTGCTTTGACTTCTAAAGGATCATTAGGAATAGCTACAAGCTTAAATGTAGCCACAAAACCAGGACATGTTGACTCACCCACAGTGTCAGCTGTCACTGGGTGGGTTTAATGAAGGAAAATATGTGTTGCAGATTCAAACACCCCAACCAAAATGAAGATTTCTATAGATATATCTAACGTAGGTCAGCCCTGTTTTCATGTGTGAAACGGGAATCAGTTTCCTTCTTATAATTCATAATGTTGGTACTGCTGTTAAGTATAGAAATTAATAAATCACACAATGCCTCAGGTAAAAACGCCATTCCTATTTTATAGACACTGTTCTGATTGTCCTTATAGCATTAAGATTATGGCCACTCTGAATGTGAAGGATCAAATCAAAGGGAGAAATTGGTTCAATCAGTCTTTGTAATAATGCAGCTAAGGTTTCTATGCAAATGCGGTGTCATATAATTAACAACGTGGTTACTAATTGCCAAATCAATTGTGACTATTAGTGCCATTTACATGTTGTTTAGCATAAAACATTCTAATATATGTTTCTGACTATAAACATGTGGGGCATTCTTTTGAGAAAAAGAACAACTTTCAAAACAACAATAAATAACATGTTTTATTTAAAGCTAATGACAGAGTGTTGTTTAATTACATTTAGGAATGCTGGCATTTTTTAGTCTTATGGTATAAAATGGTTACCAAAGGACTTGCAATTGCTGACGGTCTAAGTAAAGTTTTGTAAAAATTCATTCAGAACAAAAAGAAGGGAGACTTCATATTGTATTTTAAAATTAGTCAAGAATACCTTCACTCAGTGAATGCAAGACCTACATGTCCCAACATTTTAATTCTTTTGTTGCTGTGAATTTGTTCATGAAGATAGGTAGTCTGATTGATTTCAAAATAAGGTTAACCGACATAGCAGACAGTAGAAAGATGAAATGTAACATGAAATTTCAGGTATTATTATGCTTTAGAATCAGGTTTTCTACATGAGTTGACCAAACTGGCACAGAATTTTTTGTTTAGGGGTAGAAATGCCATATTTAAGGCAACATAAAAATAGATTGTCTCCCTGCAATCTCAAGACATGCAGATTTAAATGTGCTGTGTTGGAAAGTTTGGGGGTTTTGAGGTTAAAATGCTCTTGGCT
>JAWWES010000094.1:19028531-19052487 GCA_035583135.1 Lophotriccus pileatus | reverse complement strand
AATGTAGTGGGGAGGCTTTGTGCTCTGATCAGTTTGCCAGAACTGTGTGCACTAGCCAAGGGTGCTTTGTGGCCATAGAAGCATGAGCCCTGGACATTTGTGTTGGATTATGCAGCTGGTAAGAATCAGAGATATTGCCTCTGACCTCCTAGAGACATGCTGTTCTAGTTTCTTTATGATGTGGACAACTTGTTGTGATGCATTTGTTGTTAGAAATTCTTTGCTACTGTCCTCTATTTGAGATAGTTAACTTTTTGTTGTCTTCTTTTTTTCCTTGTTGAAGATTGTAGGTTTCTTTGATGTGATATTAAAATACAATAGCAGACTTTCAATAATTTCTCCATGAGCCCAACTTATGATTGCCACAAGAAAAAAATGTAAAACTTGTTTCTAAAATTCTCTGTTCCCTAGGAAACTGAAATGATCTCATTTTTAAAAGTTTACTTAGGGAAAATTATTCTTAATTCTACAAACAGCTTTGACCCAGGTTTTTACTAAATATGATTTATTTTAACATCATCTTTGTATGTTATAACATGCATTAGCTAAATCATAAAGTGATCATTAGAGACTTAGTAAAGACCAGAAGGATTATCACTGTACTTACTTGGTGCTTGCTTTTTGCAAAATGAGTCATGGAACAGCTAATAAAAACATAAAATTTTGTAAGAAATTAAGCTATAATTGTGCCATATAGCATATGCCATCTGTTTCCAGTGTGTTGATAAACATCATAATGGGCAGAGGGAAGCAATCAGTGTCATATTGTACAGGGGTCAATCATTAGGGTTATCCTGGCAGTCCAGAAGGATGCTGGCCTGCTGAGCTGTGCTGGCTAGGAGGACTGTGCTGCTGACTGTGATGCCAGTGCTCCTGAGGGCAGAACAAAGACTTTGACTATAGGGCCTCCAAATACAGTCTCTAGTTAAACACTCTTCTGAATGTCAAAGGAGTTTGTTAGAGACATGGAAACAGAAATTACTCTGTGCTAGATTAAATTGCTCATCCGTGAAACTGAGTATGTCTTATGTTTTATGATTTTTGAAGCAAAGAGCAGTTCCTTTTCCTGTGGATAAGCCACTGCCAAATATGTCTTTAACATCATGAAGATATCATATGTAGAAATGGTTTGAAACCTGTGCTAATTTTCCTCACTAAATGTTGTAGGTAGATAGCTATGGGGACTCATGAAGTCTGGAGTTGTCCTATGTGTAACCTAATCCATGAGAAGTCCGTTCCCTTACAGTACCTTTGCATTGTGCATTTATACAGAGATAATTGCAGTTATGTGGAACTGGAAAAACATATTTGTACGCAGATACTAAAATGCTTATGCCATATAAGCTTGTGCACAATCAACCAGTTAGGAACTAAATGTGTTTACAAACAGCTTCAGTCTGTTCGAAATAGTTTGCACTAGAACACTGGCACAAAATGATTTTCAATTAAGAGGTCTGTAAAGTTCCAGAGAAATGTCAAAGTAAAAGGTGGCTAGACACTTTTGAGTGATAAAGAATCACAGCAGAATGTCATTTTTGTTAAGACAATGACAACATGTGAAGTAAAAAAAAAACAAACAACAAAGGAACAAAATAATGGTGAGTCTCACTGGATACATTGTTAATAAAAAAAATAATCTCTCAGCTACACTTTTTAGCAAGATGAACATTACCACAGTATGCTCCAAAAGGCCAGTTTTAACTAAAAGCCAGTTTGTAAAGATCTTCCATGTTTTGTAACTGCCAAGAAGTTCTTATTATCTTATAATCTTTTTAGACTGCCAACCTTAAATAAAACGAGTGTGGTTTTTTGTTTGTTTGTTTGTTTGATTTTCCCACTCAAGTCGTCTGTGTTGAAGAAGAGTCTGATTTTCCATTTTGTAGAGTAGTAATCTGAGCATTAGCACAACTCCCTGGAAGGGAAGAGAGCCACAGTGTTGTGAAATCATGACAGAGAACAGAATCTATACAAAGTCAGAAAAAAAAAGAAGAATGTAGAACGTTTCTTCCTCTTGCTTTCTCCCCTGCACTCTCTAAAGAGAACATGTAGAGTTGGGTAACATATGACTGTGGATTCTGATAAAAACTCATTTCCACGGGCCAACTTGGTCTTCTTTAGGTTTCAATTTTGTATAATATGAAAAATAATTAAATAAATTATGTTGGATAGTCTTGAAAAGTCACAGAACATTAAGGTTTTTAAAAATCTTTGCATCACATTTTTCAATCTTTGTATTTCCAGGGTAATTAGTTGAACAGGAAGGCAAATCATGTTTGCAAACAACCACTGAAGACCAATTCCTCTCTTGTGTTTTTCAAATTAAAAGTTACACAAAATACCCAGTCTATTAGGCATATTCACTCCCTTTGCTGGCATTGTTCCTCTGGATGTTGAGTTGGAAATATCTTTGGAACTGAACAATTTTTAATTGTGTTGGTGTTGAATGCTATGCACATTTCAAAATCTTTTAAGCATGACCTTTTACAACCCTGACCTTAACTATGCCATTTTGAGATCAAGAGCTGTGCAGAAACGTTTTCCCTCAAGGCAAATAGGAATACACATAAATTATGTCTGCCAGAGCTCCCAGGCAGAAGTAAGCGGTTTAATGCTTCTACTTTCTGTGAGATGCAAAGTACTGCCATCATCTAGCTCTCTGTTGCCCACTTTAGGAGATTTTGCATAGTAGTTTCATGCTTGACGGTAGCACTGAGTAGGATCTTTTCCCTCCAGCTCCTTTCCTGCAAGATGGTGCCTCTGGGCTGTGCCAAACCTGGGTGTCCTGACTGCAAATATCTCACTGTCTGTATGATGGTCTATAGCACGTCAAATGCAGGGCTGTTCTTTAAATACAGACATTTCCTGTGCAAGATCTTTCTTGGTGAGCCAACCTTGTGTTGCTCTTACCAGGTCAAAGCTCAGGAGGATTTAGTTGATTAGGATTGATGAACCCTGATTGCAAAATAACCCCAAAGGTTATTATACCTTTCAGATGATGGGCATAAAATGTCACATGACTTCCTTCATAATTTTTTGTAGATACATGTGAAAAGGGCAGTTTTCACTGGCATAACTCATTCTTACCAATATCCTACGAAAAAATTAAAATTCTTTGAATGTGTGCCAACTGCCTATTGATTAGCTTTCATTAAAGCAAATTAAAGATTAAATTAATTTTAACAAAAGTTTTAATTGTTGCTTAAGCAGTGCTTTTCTCTGAGGCTTCAGGTGACTACTGTTATAACAAAATTTTCATTTACTACAAAGAAAAAAAATCAGACATAATAACAAAAAGGGGAAAGGACAACATTTAATGCTGTTCTTTGTCAAAACTGTCTTTTAAGACTAATGTTTTAAGTTACTGACTAATTCTTTGTATGGTTTTCTAGGATGATTGAGATTTCTTTCACTCTGAAGAGTAACAAATTCAGTTTACTCATCGAATTGATATAGAATTAAACTTGCTTCCCCCACAACAGAATTTGCTAAAGTTTTTACTAAAAGTATTACAATGGAGTAACTGATTCTTAACCAAACAGTCTTCTGTGCTTGCAGCCATTAGTGAGGAAGGAGGGTAAGTGCAAACAGAGAAGTTGTTGAAGTTATGGGCTATGAACTAACAATCATAGAACTATGATTTATAGTTAAGAATGCTAATAAAGACATGAAGATATGGAAGATGACTTGTGTTGGGGCCCCACAACACTCAGGGACAAATTTTTCTTCCTTTGCTTCTTACCTCCTACAATATAATGGCTTGTTTGGAAATTAATTAAATTCCGATAGCTGTTAACAGTTTTAAGTAAAGTAAAGTTTTAAGTAAAATGTTAAGTAATTTCAGAGAATGTAAGTTATTTATTCTTCCATGGATACAGGAAAGAAATTCATATGAAAGTGATTTTCTAATAAACTATTGTTACAGTTGGAGAGAGCAAATACAGTTTCTGGATTTCAATAATCCCATACTGGCAGAATTCTATTGTAAAAATTACTATAAGAAGGAATTTGAATCATCGTAGGATGTTAGTTTTGAGGGAACTGTGTTTTCTTCCAAGTGACAAGATGATGTATTTTAATGTTTTGTAGGAGTAAACCAGGTTTTTTTATCTGTAATCTGGATATGGCCGTACCATGTTGATTTCTTATTATCTGTGCTCTGTTGTACTGATTCTTAATAGAGGTCACACATATTTTGGTCATGAACAATTCTAATTAAAATGCTGGCTACACTGGGAAATGTTATTACTTTGCTAGTGTCATTATTGATCTAAAGTGTACATCATAAAGTTAGTAAGACCTATGGTAAATGAAACCTATCAATAACAAAGACCTATATTTGTGTGTAGATTGGAGAAAATGAATCTTCAGTGTTCTTTAGTTTTGAATCACTTGTAAGAAAAATAAACCTGTGAACTGCTCAATGACAATCGTTGGTCAAAAAGCTGAAATCAAGAGACTGGGTGAGAAAAAGGAAAACATAAATTCCTCTGGCAAGTTTTGTATTCGTTATGTACTTCAAAGATAAGATGTATTCTTATTGATGTTTAAAACTCTTTTAGGTTTTATTGCAGATGAAAATAAACTTAAAAAATAATAGTTATTTAGGAAATCTAAATTTCATTCCTGCTGCATATCAGCATCTGGTATGTTGGCAGAGAATTTGAAAGACCCAGATAAAGTTTCACTTACCTGGATACAATGGTAAATACAATTAATAATGATAAAAAGTCCTCCTATAATCACCTTCTTTTAACTTTCCCTAGTGGTGGAAGCCATTAAAGCTTGACAGTAGACCGAAAAAAAAACCCCATCAGCTTTGTAGCAGTCCTGGACTCTGAAGAACTGCACCTAATTGTGTTTCACTTTCTCATGTCTGTCACTGTGCAAACATAAAACTACATTCTGCTTTGTAGCGTTATCAATACCCTGCACTGCCTGGTGTTTCTCACTGCTATGCAGTAAAACTCTTTACCATCAGGAATCTATCCCATAATGTGGGGTTTGACCATATCACAGAAGTGCTTTGTAAATAATGGTTTTTATTAGCTATTTGATCTAGCACCTCTGGGAACCCTCTTACATATAAGAAGGTAGTATAGCCACTAGATATTGCATCGACCTATGAAAAGTCTTTCCTTCACACCAAAAGTGTTCACAGGGTAAAAAATTAATCCATGTAATGTGCTTCACAGTGGAAAATATTGTGAAAATGTTAACTTTAATTTTCATTATTTGGACAGTATATTGAGTTGTTCAACCGTTAGTGAAAAAAATTCACATTGATGCTATTAATATTTTGCTTAGGCAATGAATGATTAAGAAGAACAACATTTGGCCTTTTTTAATCTCTTTCATGAGGCTTTTAATTAACTTATTTGTAATTTGATTTGATGTGCAATTCTCTTTTTCTGCTGTAAGGCACTTCAAAGTAGCTTGATAAAGGCAATATAAACTTAAATGATGGTCATATTCAAAGACTTCAGTCTAATGTAGCAAAACATTTTGCACCCAAAGATGATATGAAAACCTGACACTGAAGCTCAGCTATTCTCTGTGCTACTTCTTTTATGCTTGCTGTTTTGCAACTTCAGAAATGTAATTTCCCTTCTAGGTGAATTATTTCTTATTATTCTGCACAGTATGTAATACTTTATATAACTAAAACATCAGGAAGCACGTTGATGCACTGGTCACACTAGATCAAGGCCACTTTCCATAAACTTAAGTTGTATATTTATATTTTTTTCTTATTTTGGAGGCAGGATGATGTAACTGAACAAATTCACTATCATCTCTTTATTATCCTTAGTAGTGAGGCTGACATATTCCAGCAAGTGGAAGAAAGACCAGACAAAGTAGACATCTATAGAGTGCTTGTGAAAGAATGATATGCAGATGTCTGACATGGAGAAGGACTTCAGCTCATTGCTGCAAAGCTCCGTAGGTCAGTGATGGTCCCATGAAGGTGTCCCACATGGGACACCAGGAGGGCAAGGACCACAGGGACTGTGGCTGCTCCAGGTTATCCCTCCTCTATCCTGCCTTTGCCAGGGGAAATAAATGATTTCCTCAGCTGCTTGGGTTTCAACATTTTGCCTGCAGAACTAACTCTCTTAACTCCTGGTTTTTTTTTCTCCTCACTATTTTATTTCCTCCTCCCCAAAGTCTTTTAATTCCCTATCCAAGTGTGTTTTTCATCTTTTCTTCAGGCAATCCCACTCTCTTGTGCTTTTTTTTATTTCTGTATACCAGTGCTGATCCCCTTCCTCCCTGCCTCTCTCCCTTCTTCTCTGCTGGACTGTATAGCTGTTTTTGCTGTCCCACTAATCAGATCCAGTACCTCTGAATTTCTTTTTTAACTTCTGCTTCTCAGTGAAAATTTTCTGCACTGAACTCTGACTTCCTTGCAGATCCTGCCTGTCTATAAAACAGACAGATTTGGGTTGGAAGATCCTTAGACTACAATAGTGGTCCCTTGGTCTTCTCTCTTTTGGCAGTTTTTGGTGTCACTGGACTACATCAGCAACATGACTTGTCATAGCTATGTAACTTTCTTGTATATTGTGCACTGTTTGAAAATTAATCACATGAACAGATGCAGAAGTCACATTAGTATTCACTAATATGAAACAGAATGCAATGTACACAGATTTCAAAGAGGCCGCAATTATCAGCTATGGCAAATAATTTGCATAACATCCCCTTAATTATAACAAACCCAGCCCAGTGTGTTCTGAAACTCCTGGCATTGTTCACATATCTTTGGACATACTTGGATTTAAATTGCCTTTCATGTGTCTTGTGGCTGGCTTAGCAACCTTTTCCTTTCCTTCTGGCTAAATATACAAACAGAAAAATGTGACATGTTTAATTATGGAAATTATTGATAGTTTCTCTCTGCTGCTATTGTTTTTTTCTGCTGTTAATTTATTCTTGCTCTACTTAAACTGTGGTATTTGTTGCTGAACCTGCTCCTCTGAAGTTACCAAGGAAGTACACTTAGTTACCTAAATCATGCCCTGGTGTCAGTCTGAAAAATGTCAGGTGTTGTTAGGGGTAGTTAAATGCATGGTTTAGTTACATGCTGGATGCTGCATAACAGACTAAACCTTGGAAAAGACATAAACTTTACTGCATAGGACTAAAATTACACTTTTAGACTATTGAATTTGGGAATTCTGTAGGGAGAGGTAAGAAAAGTATGCTTTCAAGGGGGAATCAAAACTTGAGAATGTGGTATTTGGGTAGTTAAGCTTTCCTTATAATTTATGATATATACTAAGAACCCAAATGTGAATGTAACTCTTCATACAGAATTCCAGTCTACTGTATTTGTCATTTGTAGCTTGTCAGTGCATATTAAGGAGGCGTTCAGTCTTATGCTTATTATAATGAATTTATTTTTCACTGATATTTTAATAAGTACTCTAGTAGATATAACACTGTGATTTGTCCCTACTATTAAAACTAATAATTTGGTGGTAAATCACAAAATGTGACACAGTAGTAGTTTCTCCTTTCAGTTGTATTGCATTGAACAGTTTGAATGTTTAATGTTACTTCCATTTATAATGTTTGCAGAATACTACATTAAGATCCAAAATGAACTCTGCATTTTTCTGCCTAAGCAAATGTGATAATTCTCTTAGAATCAAAATGAAACCTAGTTATTGGCATTATATTTTAATTACATGGAATAGTGGTTCTACAGTATCATTCCATTATGTTTAACATATTGTTAAATTAAGTTCTAAAATTTCTTCTGTTCCTGGAAAAGAAACTGTACGTTATTTGGGAAGACTATTTAAATGTAATCTTCAGACACTATGTGCAATGATTTGAATGCAATTATAATATTTGTAACTATTAATAATGTTCAGTAATAATATACCATGTCCAATTAGGATGGAGCTTCACTTGTGCTCCATGAAGGTTCCTGTGCAAAGAATGAAACTAGGAGAAGAAAAGAAACCCATGGAATTGTCCCTATATTCTTTTGAACTGTTTTTAACTGCAAGTACAAGGTATTAGGATTTGAGATTGTATTTGGAGCAGTTCTTTAATGAAACAATTCTTTAAGGCAACAGACACAAACTGAAACACAGGACGTTCCATATGAATATGAGGTAAAGCTGTATTGTGAGAGTGACAGAGCACCATAACAGGCTATCCAGAGAAGTTGTGGAGTCTCCTTCTCCAGAAACCTTCAAACCCAGCAGGGACATGATCTTGTGCAACTTGCTTTGGGGGATTGGACAAGATGATCTCCAGGGCTACCTTCCATCCAAACCAATTTGTGATTCTGTGGTTCTGTGAGAGTTTTAAAGGAGACACTATGAAAGAACATGTTTCACCAGCCTGACCTTTTGATATAAAACTGCCAGCTAAAGGTTCACCAGCAAAAGCCAGTCCTGCCTCACATCAAATAAAAAGTCATATATGTCTTTGATATGACTAGTTACTCTGCTGATGAAAGGAGTAGTACCCTAAAACAAATATGCATATTTGAGGTCTCAACCTTTAGATGACTCCACAGAAAACGTACAGGAAGCATTTGACTGCCCTACAGGAGCCCATGAGGGAAGCTAGGAATACTTGATGACTGTGATGATTAAGAACGCTAATAAAGAATGTCCTTATTCATTCCCATAATAAAGAAATGGAAAGTGCTCCCTAAAAGTCTGGGGAAAGCACTGGTAAAAGCAGTATGCCAGGAAGTTGACTGATAACATGGAATAAAGGGAAGGTAGAAAACAGGTGAAGAGCTTCTTGGAAATAAAAGAGCATCAGGGTTTTTTCCATTTACAAACAATGGAAAAATCTTGAAAGAATTTCAGTTTTGGTTGAAGATAAGAACAAGGAGAGCAAATGTCATTTGAAAGGCTAGAAAGCAGGTTTGAATTGCTTCCTTGTATTTATTATTCCTTTAGCCTGAGGAAGATAGCTCTAGAAACATCTATTAATGAAAAGCAGATTTTTTCAATAGATTACTGATTTTGATGTAAATTAGTCTGTATTTCTGAGTGCTTATTTGTATCTCCACACTTAGAAGAGAAAATAATATTATCTGAGTTCAATCTTTTTGTATGTTACATGGTCAGTTAATGTGACATAGGTGATTTTTTTAAATGTTAAGGAAAAATATGCAGTTTTTGATGTATATGATAGCCCAAGTGTAAATCTTAAATGTTTGAATACTGTATTAAAAAGGTCTCAGATAAAGAACCATGGTTGAAAGATTTTTTCATATTAGTCTAATTATGAAATTATGATAAGGCAACTGTCAAAGTTGTATATGACTAACCTAGGATTTAGAATTGAGGTTGAATTAATAAACCCACATTTCCATTGTTGTCTAAACTCTTAATCCCTATGGCTGAAAACTGTAAGAGAAGACATTCCTCCATGAAGTTATTTTTTTGTCAAAAGTGGAATCTCACAATGAAAATTACTGCTCTTTTCTTTCTTCCTCTGTGTGTGCCACTACAACTCTCCACAGCAACTTTTAAGGCACTTCTTCCTTGCTGGCACCAAAATTCCAATCTGAATGTTTTTGCACTTCAGAATTTCTACAGGGCCAGACATGGGCTCCAGCGGAATTAGCATAGCTATATGCTAAATTGTGTTGGATTCTTTCTTTGCCAGTCATGGTATTAACTCCACAACAAAAGGTGGAACTGACTGCAGTTAAAGTTTCAAGCTAAAAACTGTATAATTTCTATCAAGTCTTGCCTTTCTCGCTGTTATTGTATAACTCCTGTTTGGACATTATTTAACCACTACTTTCAGGCTGTTTGTTACCCTTTTGGTACCTTGAAACAGTTCAGTCATGGAAATAATAGACAACTTTGGTAGGACCTAAGTTCTCTGTATTTAGGTTGGAAGCATTTACCTTAAAACATGAAGGTCTAAAGCTACCAAGGTACAGCAAGACAGAATAACAGTGTGAAAATCAAATCCTGAGAACTGTTTGCTCCAGTACTGGAAACTCAGTTGTGATACAGTGAGTCAGACAAAGCAAGAGAGCGTTACAAAGGGAGAAAATTCTATGGTGTCAAACTAAATAACCTAATGTTTTCCAAAGGCAAAATCATTGGATATGTATTTAAATAGAAATCTTAAAAATTTCAAAGGAGATTAGAATATTTTGACTGTTCTGGCAAACCTGTAAGCTCTTGGTTGTCAGTGTTTAAAGGGCAGTACATTAAAGTCATTCAGAGTTGTTGCTCTTTCTCAGTGACATTTCCCCCCCCGCATCATGAGTTATAAACCTTTACATAAGGAGAAAAAGAGAAAACATCAGACTCATTGTATCAATTTGAGTATTTCTGAGTCAGAAGAAAAAGGGCAAGAGAGCATTTAGAAGTCAGAAGAATGGTGATCTGAAGCAAAAATATTCCACCTTCATCAGTCACTGCAAAGACAAAACTGAGACATTTACAACCTCTTTTTATAATGTGTTTATCTATCTGTCTATTAATACTCATAACAGCTTATATAATCACCAGACGTTTTCCCTGAGAAATGGATGAAGTTAAATGAAGCCTTCCTTGGAGGGCATGCTACTGAAAGAGTGTATTAGCTATTGACTGAAAGTGATGTACTGCATAACGAATGACATAAGTTTCATAGCTAGTTATTTTGAAAGAAAAATTAAGACAGTTGCACATTCTAGCAGTCTATGAAAAAGGCATAAAATTTGAAAGTGTCTTAAGCACCGACAAAGACAGCATATACTACTTTCATTCTAGTACTAAGTAGGAAAGCTTTTGCACTGTGAAATAACTATTTTTAAATACAGTTACTTATTTGTCATTAAAAATACATTGTTTTGTCCACCTGGCTTCATTCCATTTATGATGTTTCTTACAGGACCCCAAATTCTTATTTTTGAAAGTGTAAAGAATACAGGATAAAGAAAAAAATTAGAATTAAGTTTGAAATCATAAACCTATATTAATAATGCCAGTGGGATTTTAAGCATTTGAATTCCTTTAATTTTACAAGAATTCAGGGCATGGTGCCACTGAAAGTATGTGCTTCATAGAATCAAAGAATGGCTGGAATTGGAAGAGACCTAAAAGATCATCAAGTTCCAGCCCAAAGATTCATGTGTTTTAAAACTCATGAAAATTCATAACTCTGAATTTTTATGGCTGGTGTGTCATGGATTGTATGTTATTCAGTGATTAACAAGAATTAGTATTGTGCCTGAGGGTTCCACAGAAAGCTGGAGGCATAACAACAGTCCTGAACTCCTGTATCTTTGACTGAGAAACAGGCAGAGCAAGAAGGAGATGAGAAATTAGGCAAGAAATGAAAGTATGAGAAAATATATGAGATGGTAGAACATTTGGGATAATAGTAGAAAACCTAATAGTGAGAAAAATGTATTAAATCTTTGCTGCCATACAGTTGTTCATGCTAGACTAATAGTTTTATTCTCCTACTAACATACCTCTGCTCCTGTATTGTATTTTATTCCACCTGAATGAAGACCTAGGTCAGCAGAAAATTACATCACAGATTGTCTTTACAGGTGAATTTGGGACAAATTAATATCGAAGTGGCCATTATTATCTGCTCTCTTGTACTTCTCTCTTCTGCTACCTGTAGTATTTAATGGACACTTGACACAAACTTTCTTGGCACAAGTATTTTCCCTTAAATCTCCAAGGTGATACAATTGCCTCTCCTATGCTGCATTCTTGAGTGTCACCAGTTCCACTCTTTCAACCTGTACTTTCATATGACGGTGACTAAACCATAGACTTTCTTCTTTTCCTGGCAGCCAGCATGGATGGGTTTTAACCTCTAAAGATGAAGGCATGCTTGGCAGGAGTTGAAGATGGCATTTCTATGAGATGGTGGTATATTACCAGTCTTGTTACGAAGTGTACAAATACTGTCATTGAATGTCAGTTGCTGTTATGGTGGTATCTCCTACTGGTGGAAAAAAAAAGCATTCGATCTTTACTATTCTAATTGCATCACAAACCCAGTTGAAAGACTGAGGCATATGTAATGTGAAAAAACCAGGTGGCTGCTATGTGAACAAAAGTCTCATGTAACAATTGTACCCTGAACAAGAAGTTCAAGTAACAGCAAAAGAGTTTATACTTTAATATACAAGTTAATCATGGCAACTCCAAAACATTAAACATACTGATTGTATTTTTGTTTCGGATTGTATCACTTGAGCTCATGATTCTTCTTGCACCTTTTACCATCTGTGCATTTGTCACTAATAGAGAAAAAAAATATAGACCCTGTGTGTTTCTTTTTTTTTTACAAAATAGATGAAAGGGAGGTTATATAGTGTACTCACATGTTGATAGCATTTATGGATTGAAAAGGTGTGTCATTGCAAACACCTCATAAAACATGAGTTTTTATAATTTGGGGGATGGTTTCTGACAGATTCATTCTCAGTTCATGTCCTCAGAAAAAAAGATTCTGGATTTTAATAATAATGTGGACAAAAATAAGATTAGAAGAGAATACAGTTTTACTGGGAATTACATGGTAATAATAAACTTGGGAGAATTCAGAGGGGATTTAGACAAATGTTTTCTTTGAAGAACAATTTTCATTCAACAAGCTGAAAATTTATCTATTTGGGTTAAAAATATTTTAATAGTTGCTTCCAAAAATTTCTAACATTAAAGCTTGCATTTTAAGAAACATGATAACGAACCTGATATTTTACTTCCGCCAATGTTTTTGCTACTTAACATCAAAATATCTCTTTGAATTCTAATCTAACGTAGTGTAAAGAAAGATAAATACAAAAATATCTTCTTCTAACACCTCAGGTTTTTGATGAACCTTTATATATATCATATCAAATCATTTTTTTAAGGCAGAACACTTCAGATTTATGTTACTAGATTTGAAATTATATTAAGCAGATAAAAAACTCCATAGTTTTGTTTATGTAATTATGATTTATTTTTCTGTTTTTAAAGATAGTTTCTGTTAAACTCTTCATGTTTGATATTTTCTTTCTGTGTCCTCACTCTTCAATTTCTTCAACATATTCTATCTGTGTGGCAGTTAGTTGTTTTTTTGTTTTTTGTTTTTTGGTTTTTTTTGCTTGTTTGTTTGTTTTTTCAGGTATTTGTTTTCTTCTTTCCATTGGTTTCTTCATCAGTTTTGATTTTACTTTTAGTAATGTGAATATAAGATTTCACAAAAATTTCTAAGCGTGTTGAACCAATATTTGCTTTTCTACCTACAAGATACAGTTCTGCCTCTTTCAGTTAGTATAAAAGTATTCTTTGGAAGTTCATATTTTATAAAGTTCTTTTGGTCTATTTACTACTTCAGTGACTTATATTACTTAATTATTTATTGATGTTCTTTTATTATTGTTGCTGTCACTGAGAGAGTTTTCTGTATCACAGGTATCCAGCCCGTAGAGTACTGAGATTTGTCCACAAAAGCTTATGTAATTACATTCTGCACTGTGCAGGACCAGGGGCAAGTGGTTACACTTTGCCCTAAAATATCAGCAATAACGATAACCAATTTTTGTAAGGTTTAGGACAAATCTAAGCTGCTCTGAGGTAACTGAACTGTTTCTGCTGTTACTGTAGCTTTTGTAACACTTGAGATTTTCTAACACAGTTCTTGATCCTTTTCCCTAGCATTTGAGGGGTAAAGGGAAGTTATGTATTTTGCCAAAAGGCAAGATACATGTATATTATATATGTCCCAAGAGCATCTTCTGTGGCATCAGTCATGGGGGTAGTAAAAACTGTAGATGACTTTTTTTCTGGAGTAAAGTAATACTCAGAATACCACCAGGAAGCTTTGCTGTCTCCCTGGTGCCATGTCAGAGAATTAGAGAGCTGGAAGTCATTGTCATATTTAAGAGACCTTGTCCATAAAGCCTTGGAAAGCTGTCATTATTGTGTCACTATTACTGTTATAGCCTTGATCAGATGCCTACTAATAACTAGGAAATAACATTTTCTGTATTCTCCTTGGAAAGGATTCTGTTCTGTATTTTCACCACAGGTCTTTGCTTTTCTATGACCTTGCTATCCAGCAGATTGTGAATCAGCAGAGATTATTTGTTTAATTGGAGGCATCTAGGTTTTTCCTTTTTAGTGCATCACTTTATATCTTACAAGTGTATGTCATTTCCCCCTCACATAGCAGTCACAACAGGGTGAACTACAGCTGCTCATCTGTAGCCAGATCAATTCCAAATCAAAACTCAGCTTTACCTTCTGTCCTGATGTTGGGAATGGCTGTCTCCTTCACAGCTGTGGAAACATCCTGTGACAAGAGTGTCCAGCATATATATGCATGAAGGGAGAGGAGCAGTTCAGCTAATCTGGACCTTCCCCACGCTGTTCCTGTTGCTGACTCATACATTTTATACTGTTAATGCTTAATTGACTCTGCTTCTGTGGCAGATTCTCAAGAGACACCACAATTTTATGTACATCTGATGCTTGCATCACACACAGTTTGTAATTAACAGTTTTTACCCAGAATTAGTTATCTCATTAGTTTCTCTGTCCCCACCCAAAAGACAAATTTTTAACAAAATGCATTCTTTATGCCATCTTAAGTATGCACACAACTAGCAGCACTCCCATGAATTGCTGATATAATTTTAAAATAGATTTTGGAGAGTTCTTGTAGTCTATTTTTCCACCTTGATGCTAATTTTTCTTGTCCATTATGTCCTTTTTCAGTCACTTTCACTGTCTGTAAAAAAAAAATTAACATACTATGTTTTGTACAACTGAGTTGAATAAATGTCAGTTCATGATCTGAAATGTTGTACAATCTGTAAATTTAATAAATCTCAGAAGGAAATTTATTATGTTTTTAAATAGAAAAAGAAAGAAAATAATTCTATTCTCTCTTAAGTTTGAGAATCAACTTGATATGGATGTGTGGATATTTCTGTGTCTTCTGGTGGCATACACCATTACAATTATCACATATGCACAGAATGACAACACAGCTGAAGTTGTCAGGGACCTGTGGAAGTCTTCTGGTCCAACCTTCCTGCCCAAGCAGGGTCACCTATAGCAGATGGCCCAGAACCATATCCAGATGGCTTTTGAATACCTTATAGAAGGAAGACTCCATCACCTGCCTGGGCAACCTCTACCAATACTGAGTTACCCTCACAGTGAAAAAGTATTTTCTGATGTTGAGATGGAATCTCTTTTGTTTCAGTTTGTGCCCGTCACCTTTGGTCCTGTCACTGGGCACCACTGGAAAGAACCTGGTATCTGTCTCCATTTATGTAGTCCTTCAGGTACTTATGTACACCGACAGGATGCTCTGAGCATTCTCTACTCCAGGCTGAACAGTTCCAGACCCCTCAGTTTTATCTCATATAAGTACTCCTCTGGTTTCTTTACCATCTTTGTGGTCCTTCACTAGACTGTATGCAGAATGTCCATGTCTCTCTTGTACTGAGAAGCCCAGAACTGCACAGAGTTTGACTGCAACAGCACTGGAAAAAGGGGAAGGATCACCTCTCCTGTCCTGCTGGAAACATACTTTTAGCCTTTACTTAAAAACAGCACAATGATGGCTCACGTTCAACTTTCTGTCCTTAGGTCATTTTCTGCAGATCTGCTTTCCAGATGAGTGATCCCCGTTATGGGCTCATGCCCGGCGTTGTGCAGGTTTTAACTTCTACTTGTTGATCTTCATGAAGTTCCTGTCATCCTGTTTCTCCAGTCTCTTCAGGTCATTCTGGCTATGACAACCATGTGCTCTATCAGTCTTTTCTCTCAGTTTTGCACCTTTTGCACACTTGCTGAGGATCCACACTCTTCCACTATCCATTAAAGAAGGCATTGAACAGGATCAGACAGAGTACTGACTCCTAGACTGCAATCCTAATTGCTGGGAATGATGCTTCATAGTAGTGTACAAGAACACACCATGTATTTGCACTGGCTGGTAAACCTGTGACTTACCTTGTTTCCGTGTCTTCATAGCATGTATGAATACTTGTGAACAAAATAGAAGTTTGTCAAGGGTTAAAACCTTTTCAAAGTTTAAAAATCTTTTCAAAGAATTGTTTTACAGTGTTGATGACGAGTGGTATTTAAACACATAAATCTCTTCAGCCTTACTTAAAATAAATCTCATTGCTTTATTGATGTTTCTTCCACATGAAGTGAACTTTGAATTAAATGGCATCCTGTATTCTTCCATCCATGCTCCAGCCTTCCAATTCATGCTCTCCATAAAGACAAGATAAATAAACATGTAAAAATACAGTTTCATCTTGAATTCAAATATGATACAGCATATTTCAATTCATGCTAAAGTCATACCATCTTGAAATATATGGAATGATATTGAATCAAAGATATATCGAGACTATTAATCAAACCTGTACTAACCTATATCTGCTTTGTGTGTATAACAGATGCCTCAAACAAGAAGATTTGTTGTCCTATGTCTACTCAACCTGAAAACATAATCCACCTGGTTATAAAACCCCAGCAGAATACCATATCATATATTTCTTGGGTAAATAAATGTTGTTGATTCAACTTTTAAAAAGAGTTTGAGATGGAAGAACTAGCATACAAAATGTCTAAATGACATTATGACTGAAGAGTTTGCAAGTTTTCTACTTGTCTAAAGTTGACAAAATGATGCTAGGCTATATAATTATAGCTAATATTTTTGAAAACAGATTTTCTGTACTAATGTTTCTTAAATGTACCATCATTATTTAAATATTTTAAGTATCTGATCTTAAAATGGTCCAAACACTAAGAAATTCCTGATTTGAAAAGCTATAAAATTTAGTAGACAGTATAGATTGAATTGCAAAAAAATCTATGTTTAAATTTTGGCTGAAATTTTTAAGAAATTTTTCTATATGAACTACGTTGTAGTTAAAAATAGAATTGCCAATCAAGTAAACCTGCTTTTGGCTACCATTTGAATTTAAAAACTCTTGAGATGTTCTTTTGACTAATTAGTTCTTCTCCTGTCCCCAGGCTGGCTATTGTCATTTCATATTCTGTTGAAATTGCAGGGGATGTTATGAACTGCTGGTGCTGCAGAGAAGAGCTCTGAAAGAGCAGTGCTGTGGCAGATGTCCAAGGAAGAGATTCCATATGGGTTATTTTCCCTCTTGGAATAATGGGAAATTAATTCAATTAACCCCTCCAAGACATTTTATTTCAGATGCTGTATATCAAAAATTTGTTCAGTCAAACTCTATTAAAAAACACAGGGAGGGAGAAACCTAAGGTTCTGAGTATCAGTTATTATCTAACTCTCAGGGATAATGCAATTTTTAAAGTGCCTGCTGTGATTCAATTTATTTCCCTTGAATACCTGTTCCAAGAAGATTCTCTGAGAAAGATAACATTTGCATAGATGACAACCTGCCAAAACCCATAGTCAAAGAGATTTTTTTATAAAACCTTATTATTGGCTATAAGTGTATGCAAATATGGTGTGTGTGCATGTACGTGTTTAGTATCTAACAGAAGCTAACAACCTTATACTTCCAAGGAAACATATTGTCTTGCCTATCCACTAATCTTCAAGAAATATCACATATCCCAGTTTTAGTTATTACTTCAATAAAATTTAGGTATCAAGGAGTAACAATATGTTGTTATGAAACCAGTATGTTACAAAAAAGAACTAAGCAAAGGTATAAATTTACAAACATCTTGAAGGAAAAGAGTACATTTTAGGTATTAAATCACTAGATGATTGAAATAGAGAAATGTAATGAACAAAAATATGGCAAATTCCACATTCAGAAAAAAGAACTTACCTATCTATCATCATTTATGAGATGTAAAAAGATAGTAATGATAATTAAAAATATATCCATAGATAGAACCACTGTGAGAAGCTGTCGGAGCAGATCCCAGAGGAGGTCTACAATTTACTTGGCTTGTAGATCTGCCACACCAGAATATGTTGTGAATTTTTTAAACTCTAAACAAAAATTTTCCTGGCTTCCAGACTTAATTAGAAAATACTGCAGCTTAAATTTTTGAGTACTGCAAAATTATTGAAGATATTTTTAACCAAATGTAGAAACTTTCTGTTCCTAAGCTCTTTCATGACATTTTTTTTTTAATACCTTACTGCAAGCAGGTGAGTTTCATTTTTTAATGTCATACTTTATCATGTTTGATATTTGAAGCCATTGTTTATTGCTAAATGAAGAAATATTTAGTGAAGAAGCAGAAAGAAAGTTATAATTTCTGTTGATGTACATCCCAGGATGAGATGCCCTTCACCATTCCAAGGTATTCTGGGGTGTAACAGTGTTGTTAAAGCTCATATTTTTGAGCTGTTTTTAGTTTCTTCTGGTTACTTACAGATTACAGGCTTTGCATTGTAGCCAATTCAGTTACTTGAAATTAGATTGTATGCTTATTCTGCTTCTGATAACATTAAATACATTAAATACATTAAAAGTTGCAATGAATTCAGTGTCTCTGTCACTTTGATTAACAGTTCCTTGCAGATTGGTTTTAATTAGAATATGTCTACGCAGTAGTAGTACTGAATTTTAAGATAATTAATGGGATAAGACTATCTTACCTTAAAGTCTCTCATCATTGATGTAGATAAGATCTGCAGTGCCACTCAGACTAGGAATTTTCTTATCCCCTTTCTCTTTTCCAATACTCTCTTTGAGAAGTTCTTTGCTTTATGATTCCCAGATCCACTGTAAACAAAAAAATGCTGCATTCAGTAAATGCTGCAAAGCATTTCAAAGAGCTGAAACAGTGTTAAAGCAGGAGGTCTCCAGTCTAGAGGTTGTCAGAGCTTCAAGTCCTGCTCTGATTAAAGGCAAGTTTTAAGCACAGAAGCATTAGGAGAGAGAAGGATATACCCGCATTTATGGCTTCCCTACAGCACTACCAGAGGATTTGGGGTGTTAAATCTGGCAAGGCAGACAGGAATTTAGCCTATATTCTATCTATATATACTGAATGCTGAGTCAGAAGAATTCAGAACAGAGCACCCTGCCACCCCAGTTTAGCTCAAGCTTTTCTGGAGGAAACTATTTACAGACTGCTATTATGAATAACCAAACTGTGTTATTTGGCAAATAAAATGTTTGCTTATCAGTACTTGGCTGTAGTTTTTTTGTTGATTCACAGCATTAACATGCTGCTGAAGGTTCTTGCAGTGTTTGGGTTAGTACTTCTCTGTATTAACTATAGTGAACATAAATGAAAATAAATGGAACAAGAGTTATTGAGAAAAGGGCTCAAACACTGTGTTTCTACACAGGATGAACAAAGACTTAATCATAGCTTCTTCTTAAGAGGTCTGGGATTTTATTTAGTGAGTTTTTTAAATTATTACACTGATATGATCAAAGACATAGCATGATAAACCATACATTTTTTTGTGAATGTAGAACTGGAGATGGAATTTATTAGAACTCTAAAGTTCTTTTATTATTTTTATTTTAAATTTTTACGTGTCTCATGTCTCTTGAATGAAAAGTTCATCAATGAGCAGTCAACAATCTTGTATTGGTAAAATTCTCATGCATCTTAACCAGAGAAATTGAGAAATACACCACATAGTATCTGCCTTGTATTTCAGACATTAATGGTTCTATATTATACAGTCTTTACATATGCTAGTGAAATGTGATTCTCTATAACTGTCTCAAATAACGCCATTATATGGTAGAAAGATAATACATCTTAGGTAGAGCTTCTTGCTAGTTTTAAGAATTGATTTTGCTTTTCAAAGTTCTTTCATGCTACTATAGAAAAAAAAATGTCTTTTTTCTTCTTTTTCTCTGTTTCTCCTGAAGACCTGTTGCCCTTTACGTCCCTAAACACACATTTTTCTTCCACAGTTCATGCTCTTTATCTAGCCATCTGTTCTGCTCTCTAAGCTCTGTTTCCCCGTGTGTCATGTCATAAAACTCAATATCGAAAGAAATGACTTGCACAGTTGGGCAAACAACACAGGGGAAAAATTGGTTTGGGTGGCATTTTCCACATATTTGCAGAGATCCTTTGGTAGCTTGCAGTAATCCTGAAATTTGTTGTAATCAGAGGTCCTTTTCCTTCTTTTCTTGTGTGTGAAAGCAGGGAAGACAGTTGGTATATTTTAACTAAAGGTTGAAGGTTGCTAATTTAAGAAATCTGAGGGTTACTTGTAAATATTCCTGCTACACTGCAATATCTTGTGATTACAGGCTTTCCTCAAGCTGTTATAGCTGGCTGTTAGGTATCATGTTACCTAAGGAATAGGAGGAAAGTCTTAGTATATCTTCAACATCCTTTTCCTGCTTCTCTAAGGGCTACCTTCCTCTAGTCATCTGCTAGCAGCTCAGAGGGGAGAGGATCTTGCACATTAGAAATTGGTACCTGCCTCCAGATACATCCTAGACTGGGCAAGCCCCTTGCTTCCATGTATGCACATGTTGGGAACAGAGACGGGAAGGAAGGAATATATGTACTAGTCTTTGCTTGATCCCCAGGTTATGAGTAATATTTTCTCTAGGTTCACATCTAGTTAGCTATTGAATTATTTTGGTGCTGGACTGACAAATTCATGACAGGCTATTCTCAAGTCCTTGTGTAATGTGTTGTTCTCCAGTGGCCTTTTCTGTACAGCATGCCTTGACACTCTTCTCTGGATGTGGCACCTAATTCACTTTAACTGAGGAAGCCCAAAACCAGCAAAAATTTGAGCCTCAGATGGAAACTTGACAAAAGAAATGAGTTCAAAATTGTTTCTTAAACTGAGGCTGAGGTGATTGATTAACACACAGCAGCTTTGCAGACATTTTTTAATTACTTTTCGTCTTATAGAGACTGTCAGAAATATTATAGAAAGAGAATAAACTAGGTAATTTAACTCAAAGCAAATTTTAAGGCTTGGAAGGAAAAACAAATGTGTGTGGAATAGATATATGCCCATGTACATTTATATACAGTGGGTTGGTACATAGCATTTCAAATATTTTTGGGGGTAGTTACGTCATAGTACTTTTTAAAAGAAAGTATTATTCTATCACAAAGATTTAGAGCACTTGTTTAGGGGTTGCACTTTTAGAGACTTCAGGCAGGCACCACAATGTGAATCGCTAGATTTGCGTGGGACAAAGTGACCCAGAGCTGCAGGTGTAGCTTGGGTGTCTGAATGTTCAAACACCGCCTGCAGAAACAGATGTTTCCTCATTTATCTCAATTGCTTTTAATCACACCATCCGTTCCTGTCTCCTAGTGTGTAAGGTATTGGACTGGCCTCCCACCGTAGTGTATGTCCCAGTTTTTCATACTTCTGCTCAAACACTGTCCATAGCTCCTATTTTGAAAACCCCACTGGGGAAGCCTCTCACTTCATTGGTACAACTTGCATATGATTCTTTAGCTGTAGTTTTCTTTTGGAAAAGGATGATCATTTATGTGTTCTTTTACAGAAAATACTGTCAGGAGAGAGGCATCCAGTGCAGATTGTCATCTGGAAAGAGTCTGAATCCAAGCTAATACGTTCTGGTAATGTATTATCCACTGTGAGTTTTACCCTGAAATTAAGCTTGAGGTTTTATTAAATTCTTTACAGCTGTTTAAATGTTTCTTTCTTGTGTGTTGTTGTAATGCTCTGCATTGTAGCTAGCATGAATGTGCTGTCAGAAAGGACAGACTGATTTTTTGGTTTTGGCTTGCCTAAGGACAGCTCATCTTGGAAATGTAGTTTGACAATCAGTTCAGTTAGGTAAACCATATACATGACAAAAGTTTGGCTTTTTTGGACAGGTGTTCATTGGATTTATCAACATTTTTCTCTAGTTATTTGACCTAAAGGCTGCATGGTATTTCAATTCTACTTTGGATGTCAATAAGAACAGCAAATAATTCTTCTAAAAGTGTTTCTTAATTTTCATATGCATTTAATTTGATAAAAAAACCCCAGTAAATCGCACTAAACAAACAAACAAACAAAGAGAAATTAACAAAAGATGAATACATGTTGATAATTATAGTTTCATTCAAAGAAGTCTGAGAAGACATCCAAAAGATGAAATGATGATGTTATTTTTTAATTTATTTGTCAACTTTGTGATTTTGAAACATCTTTTAACCCAACAAATTGTTTCTGTGTTTATTACTGGTGCAATATACTATAAATAAGTTTTTAAGCCCTATGGTCTCTGTGATATATTAAATTATTACAGAATGGAGCAGGAAAGTACTTTCACAGAGCAATAAAGAACACTCCTCATTTTTTACACTGATTTTTCTTATGTGTCTATTTTTGACAGTTTAGATTCTAGATTTCTTTTTTTATTGCATACTAGCCAAGACAAGAAAAATTTGAAGTAGTGCCAAGAAATCTGTTGGTTAACCGTGACATGCTTTTAGTCTTTTCTTGTTTAGCTCTTCTTGTTTTTGTCGTCTTTCACAGAGAACTGAAACTTGGAAAAAACATTCATACATCTTCAGGCGAAAAATTCGCATTCTATTTTCTCACCTTAGCTGGAATTGGACTTAGCAGATTTGTTACTATAGAAAAAAATGGTTTGCATGAAAATGGTTTGTGGGTTTGTATGATCTTCATGAAGCAATACCTTTTTATGCAAGGGGGCACTTAAGTTCATTGTTGCTGGAATTCTGTTGTGGCTCTGACAGCACTGCTCGCTTTATGTAAATAGTCTGGCTTCCTCCTTTTGACTGTCTAGATAACTGCCTGTCTATTTTTCTGTGTCTACTTGTTATACACTCAACACACTCAGCACCATGATGCAGGAATATATCCAGAACGTTGCTTTTTGACTGCAACTGTTAGAGACTAAGCATGTGCAGAGCTCTTAGGTGGAGAAACAGAATATTTTGATGTATTCCTAATCAAAAGATACGAAAAAGCTTTTGGTTACAGCAGATAGTGTACAAACAGTTTTTATTTATGTAGGTAAAGCTATTGGTGAAGAACAATTAAGTAGCTATATTCTGCCTGAAAGCAGTAGCAAGATATTTACAGCCTTGTCCAGCCTCTCACTGTGAGATTTCTGGAAGAAAATGGTAACAGCTGCCAGAGAAGAGGCAGATCCTACTCCCTACTTCCATCAGAAGTCAAATTTTTCAGGCTTAGGAAAGGGGAAAACCTGACTGTTCTGCTTCCTGAACTAGATTTGATATGAACACTTACCATAATTTCATTCTCTTGGCCTCATCTTCTGCAGCCTACTGCCATCAATTCAAAGTGATAAGGTCTAGACCATGCTGATGAGTGTGTCCTCTTCTAGCTGCTTCTGCAACCAATTTCAGTTACCAGCACTGCTTCCATAGCTTACCATGCCTCCATAAAAAAGAGAACAGAAAATGCCAAGACATGATAGTCATCACTTTTGAATTAAAACAGTGTGAGTACTTGAGGGTTTGAGAAAAATTCATGTTTTCATCTGGCAGCTTCTGTGTTTATTAAACCCCTTGCAATGTAAGTTAAAAGTACATCTGAAATAAAAAGTTGTTGAGTTCGACAAAATATTAAAGAAAAATTAAAAACTAAAAGTAGTCAGAAAAAGAAATAATATTGTAAGTATTCATGCTTTGGATAATTATATGTTTGTTCTGCATATGACATTTAAAAAAAAAATTCATTTTTAGCAATCCAGCAAACACTCTGGCTCAGTGGTCTGGTCCTTTCTGTATGTTCATGTAGACAGGTGTCTAGTGTCTGCAGATTAGCCCATCTTTCTCTTTCTAGAGGGAGACAGAAGTCCTCTATCAGCCTGCACCTCAGCAAGTTTTCCATCATCCCCATATCACCACTGGCGAATCAGAGCTCAAATCAGTCCAGTAATTTAATTACCTGGGAACCATCATCTCCTCGGATGGTAAGATTGATGCAGAAATAGACAACAGGTTAACAAAGGCATACAGAGCTTTCGGCAGACTCCATAAAAGAGTTTGGCGAAACAAACACCTGAAGAAAAGCACAAAGA
>JAWWES010000094.1:18989131-19022041 GCA_035583135.1 Lophotriccus pileatus | reverse complement strand
CAGGTATTGGCAACTGCTTACCCTTCTGTTGTCTGCTAGCATTTGAGTTTTTGTGTGATTTGATTCTATTATCAATTGTTTTCTGATACTTTTTCAAAAGCCCAAATTTTGCTCTACAATCATTTTGTGAACATTTCTTTTGTTTGTAGTGGTGGAATAAACAGTTTCTAATTTGTCCCTGCTACTATTCCCTTCTTATCCTCCTGAAGTGCACAAGCAGGATCAGTGCAATGTGTCTGGGAGGCATTGTATCAGCCTACAGATACTAAACCAAGTTAACATGTTTAAATCTTTGAAAGATCAGTTTTAAATAAAAAAAGTCCCCAATATCATGACATTATTAGCAATCAATTATCAAGAAACCCATGAAAGAGTCAGTAGTTTGAAATCCTTTTCTTTCTTAATAGACCCTGTAGAAAAGGAGCCGAAATGGGTGCTGAAGGAAAATGCATGTGCAGACAGTAGAGGGTCTATAAGGAAGGCTGTGCAATTTGGTATAGTGAAGGTTGTGAAATAACTGTCCTATGTTATGCACTTGTTTTTAAGGAAAAGTCCTTAAATATTATGTGATGAATCAATGCCACTTCTAGCCTTTAGTTGCTTATTAATCACCATAGCTTCAACTTATTTTGCACAACAATTTTGCACAGAGACTAGTGAGAGCAATGCTTATTACCTAAAACAGCTTTGTTTGGCTGTGCTAATTTCCTATGTTATTAAATATACAAAGTGCTAAATGAAGACACAAATTTTTAATGAAAGCACTAATTCTTTAGAGCTATACTCAAATTAGCTTTCACCTTGTAGATATTTACCTCTCAGGAAGGAATATTTATCACCTGTGTCTACTAATTTTATGAGTTTATGTTTTCAATTTATTCTTGGTTAATAAGTTTTATACTAAACACATTCACATTACAAATCAATATTCTTCTGCTTGCTAGGCCCAGAACTCTTTCTGAAATTTTGTACTTCACATTCATGCATTTTCAACCAGGTCAGTGATCTGGAAAAGATTTGGGTAACAAAAATCTGAATTATTTTTGCTCTGAACTGTTGCACTTGTACTATTTGATGGATTACATAAAAGAATAGGATTTAGCTCTCTGAAGCTGTAATTTGTAGTAGCCTGATTGTGGTATACACAGCTGTACCTGTTTATGATTAGTACTGACCATAAAATTAGATCGGTAAGATATGACAGGAAAATCGAGTTGACTGCTTCTTAACAGAATGGTTCTGAATGAAAACAACTGAGCTAAATAAATCTAAGCAGTGATCACAGAAACGTGATGTGGAGAAGTCAGCAAATATATATCATGTATTTAAGAGCCATCTGTATTATGGAATGAAATAAGAGCATAAATTTCAATTTTATTCAGAACTAAGATGTAAAACATAGGAGTGCACTTATAAAGTTTGTAGATTTTAAAGGAGTCTTTTTGCTAATTTTCTGGTTCTGGAGAAATTGCTAAAAATACTGAAAATTCATCCAGCTGTGTAAAAAACTTTTTTAAAAAATGCCTCAGTGAAACATCTCAAAGACAATCTTTTTCATTTTTATTTGTTAAGGCTTATTGATAGGAAAAGAGCCCTGAACAGCATATCATTATCAGTGCCAATGGCCCATCCAGAGGCTGAAAGCAGGAAGATCCCATGAGTGAAACATTTCATGTAACGTGGCTTCTTTGGGGATTGGAGGCTGAGACTGGACACCTCTCCTTGAAATGCCCCTTGTGTGTCCTGATCCCATTTCTGTTCCATGCTAAGTGAGTTGGAGAAGCTCAAGATTAGGGTTGTGCAGGGCACTGCAGGGTGAAACCTTCAGTATGGGGGGGCAGTAACTGATGTGATAAGCTGCAGCATAATTTTAAATTCTCTCCTCAGCGGATGCCCAACTGAACTAAAAAAATCAGATATACATTAATAGAAAAGAAGATAATTCTTCTTGAATGGATAATTTCTTCTTTGCTTGAAGGTTGGATTTTATGATCTTACAGATCTTTTCTAACATTAAGAATTCTGAAATTTTGTCCCATCAAAATTAGAGCATATTTTGTTAGGTGTTAGAGTATATTTTGTTAAGGAGTGCACCTTCTGGGATCCAGGTGTAATTTTGTTTTCATGGTAAATTTTGTTGTTTGCCATGGTTTTTAATCAGCCCATATGATGCAAAATGTCACAGTGTTAATATCAGCATGTATTTTACTGAAGTGACTTACTTTTCAAGACTATAAATTTGCCAGTGTGGGCTGAGATAGAAGTAGCACCCTCATTTTTAAATTAAGACTTCAAGGATGCAGTCATGACGTGTTTTTATCACTGTTTCCTTAGAATGTACTTTATGTTTTGTTTATACAGCTGAATCCTGTACTAAAACTGGGTGCTGGAATAGCTGACTATGTGTAAAATGTAACAGATTTTATGAGATGCTATGTGCTTTTGTATAACTTTGTACAGTTTGTATGACGTGTTGAAGTGTGACTATGCTATTATGTTTTCCAGAATGATTTCCATATATTTTGCTTACTTTTACAAGGAAACCTTTTACTGCTTTTGAAAGCCCATCTTTCATAAATATATTGCCATGTGTCTCATACAAAAAGATTAAAATTCTTTCTATTTACTTCTTTCCATGTATTAAGGAAAATTATTCTTCCAGGATACGTTCAAATTCAAAAGGTAATGCTTGCTTTCACTCACATTCATTCATGGAGATAGTTTATGTAAGGACAAAGGTATTCAAAGGCATATATTGTGTCATGCAGCAGATAAGTGATGACTGTGTAAGCTTAAACAGGGATAATGGATTTATGTGCAACTACATCTGAAGACTAACATCAAACTACAGTTGAACACATATATATATATATTCATGAAAAATCTTACCTCTGGGACGGGAATCTAGCTGAAGTACAGGTGTGTTTTTCTCCTTTCCCAATTATTTTGACTTTTCATTAGAGCACCTGAAACTTTTTTATAATGCTGGAAACAAACATTTTTTTTAATTAATTTAATTTTAAATAATGCTGTATTCGTAATTTGCAGGGTTTTAACAATATCACTTTGCTTCTGAAGAACATGTCCTTACCCTGCTATTTTGTTTTCACAACAGATTATTTTCTTAAAAACTGCTATAGCAGAAAAGAAGTTGTGGTGTTTGTTTTGTACAGAGTTTCTGATATGCTCAGGTTATGGATGTTACAAGTACTGCCTGTATTTAAAAATAAACACATGGTAAATTTAAAGGAGGGGCCATGCAACAGAAAAAATGGAAAAAGAGGTTTATCTGATGAGTTCTAAGTCACTAAGTTCTAAGAGGGTTTTTTTGACCTAAGTCAACATCTTGAAAGCACAACTTCTCTTTACAGAGTAGTAAATCTGCAAATGATAAATTAGAGAGTTAAAACAGATAATCTAGTCTAGACAGTATTTTGAGACTTGACGGTCATGTAACTGTTATTTCTCTAGTTGTATGAACGAGGACAAACAAGTCCAACAGCAGGATTAGCTCATAAAAATCTCAACACTCCTTTCATTGGAAACAATAACCAAATTGATAAAGCAAGGAACATATCTGTTTAGCCTCTCTTCCTTAGATGGAACATGGTATATTCAAACTGACCTAAATCACAAGAAAAAGAAACATAAAGACCATTTTAAACTGTTGACACAAATGAACTTATACCAATACTCAGCAATGATTGCTGCACCATAGTTCTGGCTGAAATGGTTCTTCTATTTTGTATCCAAAGTAAACAAAAGAGTTTTGTTTCTATAAGCTATTTTCCAATGCAAATGGCATATTGGAAGACAGACGCAAAGGCCAAGCGTATGAGTAGTGATTAACATTATGTTTGTTGAAGGTTTCTGGACACCAAAACTATTATCACAATTCAGTTATGAAATTCAACAATAAATAACACATGTACTGTTTGCCTATGCCTGATGAATTGATTTTTTTTTGCTGTGACTATACATCTTGTAAAGTTTATCATATTGCCCAGACCACACAGCTAAGGACTGAATGTCCCATATTCCTGAGTAATAATCATGCACCTTTAGTATGAAAAATACAGATTGCTCCGAACCTCAGTTCTCCTCAGTTAGCATAGAAGGGTATAATTTAAGAACAATTAAAACTAGACTTTCTTTTATCTTTTTGAGCAGGCATAGGTCATAATGATCACAACCACTTATTCACATTTAAGCCACACCCATGCAGACCAGCTTATTAAATAGAAGAATTCTGAAGTGGTAGCTTACATTGTAATATTTTTTTTTTTTTTATATAAATAAGTGTTTCAGTCACAATTTGAAAGCTCTCTGAAGAGAAGTAAGAGGTAGAGTCTAGTCATAAGAAAACTGACTTTTGTATAGCATTTGAGATGACTAAAAGCTGTTGAAAGCTTTCCTAGTCAATTACATTGCACAAATTTATGAGGAATCTGAACTGAATTTCAGACTGGCCTCCGAAGGGTATTATAAGAGAACAGTAAGCTCAGTCAAGGTGTAATCTAGCAAAAGGCAAACAAATTTGCCAGGTAAACACATAAAATACAGGGAAATGAAGCATAAGCTGTTTTAAAGCACACAATACCTTTTCTCTCCTTGCTTATGATTCTTTTGACCCCAACAGGCAGTTGCAACTAAGTTGACTTTCTGAGTTTCACGATGTTTCTATGTATTTTAAGAAATTAGACAGCCCGTCAGAGAGCAGATTTTGTTGTTGCTCATTCTGAAAGAAAACATATAGTAGGACTGGTGTTTTTAATAAATCCATAAGGTGGTGGATTCTCCGTCCCTGCAGGTGTTTAAGAAGAGACTGGATGTGGCACTTAGTGCCATAATCTAATAACTGTGGTGGTCATGGATCAAAGGTTGGACTTGATGATCTCAGAGGTCCTTTCCAACCCATTTGATTCTATGATTCTGTGATTCTATGATTCTATGATATGAGAGAGACAGAGATATTATAAGCATGAAGCACAAGATACAAGCTAATAGAGAACTTCTTCTGTTTACAGTTAGAAATGCTACCAAATCACCTAACATCATGCCCGGTTCCTCTCTCAGTTTTACTATTTTAACATCCAAGTAACACCTTTGCCCCCCACGTACACCAGGTTATGTTCACTGCCTACACCAGTAAGAGGGGAGTCTACTACAATACTTTAATTTACATAATTACATCTAAAGGAGAATACAGTAATTTTTATTTCATTGCATCTTATAGGAACTGTCACACTCTAGATAGACTTCCAAAAAATTTGGTATTGAGAAAAGCCTTATTCTAGAGTTGGACCCATTTTCTCAGTATCACTGAAGTTTCTCTATTTTGTTCCTCACACTGAGAAATCTGGTTTTGACATGCTGGTTGTAGAGCACATTAGATATCCTTTTAAGACCATACCAATGAATTTTACCTTATGCAAAGCCCTGTCATCTGTTCTTACCATATGATACGCTCTTCAATTCTCCCCTTATTGAAAATCTATATTGCTGTGTTTCTTTGACGCTACTTCTCTCTTACTTTCTCTCTCAGACTGAAGTCACAGTGTAAGATTTCCTTCAAATGAATTTTCTTTGGCTGTTGTAGTACAGAGTAGAGCAGTTCTGAATAGCCTATCAAATCTAATAATTATTTCAAAATTTTTTTCTTTTTTTTTAAATTTTTTAATGTTGTGACCTGAAACTTCCTCTGTGATTATATGGGGAGAATAGATTGAACAAGATTTGAAGTTATTTGCCATTGGAAGGATTCAATGGCAAATCAACATTTGCTATTGGAAAGATTAATCCCCGTTAAAATCTTATAATACGAATTATTACAAAACTACAAAAGCTGGTATTCAAGGAAACATGGTTTTGCAGATTCTTTTGTAGGCTTCTACTTCACTATTTCTTTTTCCAATAAAAACCATGTGCAATTTTTCCCTCCTGGTACCCTTTGCAAAGGTGAGGATTAAGAAAAACAATCCATAAAAGTCCATTTGCTATTGAAAGAAGCAAGCAAGCAAACAAACAAACAAAAAAATCCCCCTGAAAGATAAAAAAGTGAGGCTTAAAAAAATGATGGTATGTGTGTGTTTGATTAAACAGCTGGTGCATGGTCTCTGATTAACCTTCTAGCCTGTTAAATCTACCCCCTCTCCCCTTCCCCCTCCCACCCCCTCCAGTTTCCTTATCAGGAGAAAAGAACTGTGTGGGAGCCAAAGGGAATAATTTAATTTGTAATAGCCGACTCATTTTGAGTATCATGAAGTATCTAAGCAGTGATATCAAAGGGGTGGAATCAGATTTCAGTGAGATGTGGTTCTCAGAAGTTCTTCTTTGCTTCATATCATGTTTTTATCAGTGTTTTGAGAGAATAACCACCCTTTAAATTTCATGTACTGGAAGGAATCTAGCAAATAGACACACAAAATACTTGAGTTTAATATGATTCCTCTAGTTTCTGAATCCTAATTCCCATGCTCTGCAGGACAGTTTTATTTCAAATAGCATTTCAGTTTGGTTAAGTATGGGTGTCACAAAATTTTAATTTGGGTTTGTAGCATGGAAAAGCTTTTCATCAGATCTAAGGCAGCAATTTCTGTGTGAAGGAAGATCAAAAGTTTTGTAAGAACACTTGTGCACTCACCTATGAAAATCTTTATTGCTGTGTCTGTTTATTTTAATGCAGGAGTAACTAAACTAACAAGGAGTGACTAAAGAAAGATAGCTCTGTCAAATTACTTTACAAAAATTCTTTTTCTTAAAAAGAAATTTCAGTGAAAGGTCCTGACTGTGAAGGTCTTGACTTCCAAATGAAGAGGTGCCATGTTCCTTAAAGCTAGTATGGCACTTAGTTTAGATAGTGTTTTGGCTGAGATTTTTCAAAGGTTGTTAACTGTCTGGTGATATTGCTGTGCAAATACAGGTTATTACCAGGTGAAGATGTTTCAGCTTTTGGCAAAAAGAGTCATATAGCCATTGAGGCTGAGATAGGAAATTACAGTGACAAAGCCCCAGAATAAGAAAAAAGCCAGGGGAGGGAGGATGACCTGTACAAAGCAGGACAATTTGATAGAGAAGGTCTTCCTATTAAAGAAAAGGTTCAGAACTCAGAGGGGTTTGATCCAACTCCCAGTGATACTGTCTAGCCCAAGCTGTTGGACAAAAATAGAAAAGCCTAATAAACCCCAGAAAAATCTCTCTCTACAGAATTCCACGGTCATACTGTGCACCTATTCACTTATTCTTGGGAGTATTGATACTTTCACTGATGATGTTTTTTATAGTTACAGAGAAGTACTTTGCCTTCAGTGTCTTCAGAGGCATCATTTAATGAAGCAGGATTACTGCTGCACACAGACAATAGTTAAATTCTGAACAAAAGTCCATTTTGAAAGACATAAAGTTAAGATTCTGTCTTTCTGTACAAAATCTTTGCTCACGGAAAATAAGGAACATCCATATTGATTGATGGCAGCAATGATTCAGTTAAAGTTAAAAAAGATGTCCCTGTGCCCCTCTTGTTAATGTCTTCCTTTTTCCCTCAGAAAATAAAAGTGTTTTCTAATGTGCTCTGGCACAATTGCTGACATTAGGGTAGTATGTATGAAAATATTTTTTGGAGACTAATAAAATGTTTATTGTCTTTCACCTATACTTTCCTTTCGCTATTTCTAGTATTTTTTTCAGGTCACCTTAAAAAAATATTTATATACATATTCTTAAATGCTTTTGTCTCTCATAGTTTTAGGTTTAAAAACTAATAAAAGTAGCAAATCCTAGCTAGACTATACATTTGGATTTTTTTTGTAAATTAGAAATCAGGCTGCCTTTACTCTTACCTTAATGGAAATAGTGATTTAGAATTGCAGTAAAGTAAAAATGCAAGAACTCACATTCTTGTGAATTATAGTGAGGTCCTTACTAAAAAGTCAAGAAAAGTCTTCATCAAAAAAGAATTTTCTTTCATATTTAATCAATAGTCTGCAAATAAAATTAATCACAATTTTTCTCAACAGTGGAAAAGAGATTAAATCTGAAGTTTTTACCTAATTTTGATTTAAAACTACATTTTTTAGTTTGCCTTAAACTACATCTGTGATTAATAATCTCCCAATGTGGTTTGTGCTTTAGTTTGTGGTTTTTTTTTTTTTTGGTTTTTTTTTTGGTTTTTTTTTAAATTACTGTTCTGTCATCATTAAGAAAAATCCTACTGATAGGTGATTATTGATCGTCTGAACCGTATTTGAGTCTCTACCTTTGTGTCCTCCCAAACCACAGAGGTTATTACCAGGTCTGCAATCTGAGATTTTGAACATGCTTTTGACAACTTTGCTTTTATCAAAAAACTAGCATATTTTCAAAGTCCAAAACCACTCAGTTTATTTGATTTAGCATTTTTCTAATTGACTGATAAATAAACATCAAGGATGAATAAGGAGGTGTGCCAATAATCTCTCTTAGTTTCTAAGTAATATTACACTAAGTTGAATATTTTAGGCTGAATGGATTGAATTGTTTTCAGAGGAAAAAAAGCACAACAAAACCAAACCAAAACTCCAAGAGAAATAGAGTGCTTAACGAGCACAGAAATCTGAATGAAAATAAAAATGCTTGACATTCTTCAAGTAGGTTAATTCTGTATTATCAAAAGGACTGTGGTGTTTAAAACAGCAGATACAGCTGTAGAACATCACTTAGGTACAATACTGCAGTTAAATCATGAAGGTTGAGAATTAGTCTGGAAAATTAACAAATTCTGTTTACATTATCTTGCATGAAAATTGTAATAACCGCAAGTGAACCAGGAAATGTCAGTGCCATATAATTACTTAAGCTCTGAATAGGTTCAATAGGGATCAAAGTGAAAACCGTGGGTTAACACACCAATAGATACAGAAAAAAAAGTGAGATTAATTTGTCTGTCCCCTTATTTAACACTTTAGTTGCTTATACATGACTCAAACTGCCTGTTGTTTTAAAATAACCAAAATCAGCCTGAGGTTGTTAGGATGCTCTTTCTGTTTATGCCCAAACAATGTAACTGTTCTGCAGGCATCTGAAAGTGATGAGGGTAGTCTAAGGTAATCTATTCCCAAGTCCTTGAGCACAGAAAAAGATATATTGGACTATCATTACCAAAAAATAATAAAACCAGAAACCAGATTCTCTGTTCTACTTGCTCCTAAATGTAGTCAAAGTTCCTCTTTCCTCTGGAGGAATGACTGTCAGTGCTTATGTTTTTGACTGCCTAACAGTCTGACTTAATAATGAAACATAGTTCTTTGGGTTATTTCAGGGAGCTAGATTTTTTGGGGCAGGGGATTCAATCTGTGCAGGTTGAACAAGGCATTTAGCTCAGAGCCTTGCACTGCATGGGTGCTGTGACTGTCACAATGTTCATTGTGTTATCACAAATAGCTGAATAGCTAAATTCTCCTGCAATTAATCGAAGCTCAAGACAGCTAACTTCAGTGCTTTGAATCTTTTGTGATAAGACCTGATAAGAATTCGCCACTATATCAAATGGGAAGAAGGATACAGATGAGGAAGTGATGGACTGAGGAAAATACACAGACAGTATAGAACAGAGCACCTGTCCTTTTCAAGGACGTGTACCAGTCACTGTTGACTGAGACAGAATGCATATTATTATGTTTGAAATAAAAGATAATATACAGAATTTTCCCCATTAATCTAATTTTCTAGTGTTAGATTTAGGTTAGATTAGCACATTAAATGAAGTAGGTGCTAGACTGAGGTCTTTCACATTCTTGATTACTATGTGTGGCTGATTCAGTAACTTGGGAAAAAAACTGTGCAGATGATCTGCCCTGTGGAAAATGGTTGCAAATTCATTGATTAAATGAAAATTTTGGTACATGACAATATTTGCCTATAGATTAGGAACCTTCCCAGTCTTTGATGAGGTAAATCATTTAGGGAGTCTAATTTTACTAGTTCTCTGTCTGTAGCATTTTTGACACTTGTGAATGACAAAAATTTTGGCTTCAAGAAATAGGTGGGCATTCCAACACTGTGTAAGGATAGTGTAGTATGCTTTTAATCATGTGTTTACTAAATTTAATATTTTCTTTTCTGTTTGTGAATTGGTTGTCACAAGATTGTGATGTTGTGTTGCTTATTTACTCATGCTGTTTAGTGACTCAGGCACTACAGAGGTAAATGCAAGACTCCTTCATATGACATCTTGACCAAATATTTTCTCTAAGAATATTTCTATGAAGACTTTTTTGTAAATAAATTCAGTAAGCAGATCATTCTGAAACTAAAATTTTGTTGAATTTAATCAGAGTATTAATGCATTTGCATTTGCCATTGGTAATTGTATGAAAATCTGTGGGATATTTCCTATGTTTATAATAAAACTTCCTAAGAAAAAACACCTGAGACAATTGATTGGACTAGGCTGAAAGGAACTGATACAGAGGAAAAAATTTCAGTAAGACTGAGAATTTCCGGAGGAATGTCCTTGCTGTTAGAAATGGCTTCCATGATTTATTTTTTGTTGTTTTGTGGCTGAGGTACTTTCCTGAGACAGAAAAAGCATTTTTAGAAGATCTGGATTCAAAATGAAAGTACAGGCATTTAATTCAGGCAACTCTGACACTTATGAACAAACTTCCTCTATGTAGATGGCAGGAGCATTCTGTTTCCTTCTTTGTTTTTCCTTCTTCGTTGCGATACAAAAAATATTATCTGCAAATTGACAATAACTTATGGTCAGAAGATAGTGTGTATTTTGAAAAGCACCCTCTGAGGTTATATAGGCTAGACAGTTTTTCAAAATACAGAGGTCACATAAATTTTAAAACTAGAGTTTCATTGCCTGAATGTCAGGACCTCTATTGTAAAGGCCTTTTACAGAAAATTTCTTTCTTCTCTCCGAGCAAAGGATTTGTCTTTTCTCCTTCTTTACAAAACTTAGAATATTTTGTAGAAGATATTAAGATATAGAAGATGTTAAGATGCTAAGCATATCTTCAGCTTTTCAAGCAAATGAACTCATTAAAGGCATAAAGCTCACCATGTGACAGATGTTCAACTGTTTAGTGTGCTTGAACTTTTATTTCAGGTTAGTTTTTGTTTCATGAAAAATATTACATTATGACAGATTTAAAATCTTTTAAAACCATATTTTCTCTCTCTTCCATGTAACATGTTGGATCCCAAAATATGGTATCAGCAGAAAGGGATTTGAGCTGACTTTGCAGAAAGCCTTGGGCTAGGAGAGTTGGGGAAAAAAACCCTTGATTTGAGAAGCAGACAGACACTGATTGCCCTGCCTCAGCCCAGAGGGTCCACACCTTGATTTCATCAAACCTCTGCAGAAATCCTATTGTATCTTATCTCTCCTTTTGTGTTCCCTGACTCCCTGCATCTTGTAGAACCAACTTGTACCACCATGTAAAATCCCCTGAGACAAAGTAAGTTTTTCCCCCATGAGGTAATTGCTAAGACCCCAAATTTGTTAACCTGGGTTTTCCCCTTATGTCATCCCCAAAACCCCCCTATTTGTAATAAATTGTAATAGCTCCAACCCCTGTTGAATATGTAAACCCTAAATCCTTTAAAAATGAACCTGTAAGTCCAATAAACCGTTCTAGTTTTTGTTCCTCCTGGGATCGTTTTAATCTCATTGACCTCCGCAGTAACTCAGTTATAATGAACTTCATCCAGAGGGGCATATTTATTAAGATTTCTTTTTTCATGAGATGGCATGTTTTCTGTTGAAAGTAGCTTGCCTATGCAGAGTTCTGACAGCCACACATTGGCAGTTGCAAAGATGCTCTCATTTTTTATTTAAGAGAGGGCTTGATTCTCCATGAATATAGAAGAATAAGCAGTAAACTGAAGAGTGACTACAGATCTTGTTATCTGCCAGATGATAGTTTTCCTTCTGAGATAATGTATATCCTCTTTGAAACATATAAAGTTTAGGTGACACAGCATCAAATGTTTTCTCTCTGTTCAGCCTCCAAGTACTCTGTTCAAGGAAGCTAGACTGGGTCACTGTTTCCCATCCTAAGAAAAAACGTTTCTCATTGTAATTTTAAGAGGATCTAACTTTTCCCTCATATTACAAAGTATAACAGTTTTTTTGTAAGTTAAGCATTTTAAAAGTTCTGTGGTTTAGAAAGAAAAAAATTTATTAGTTTCTACCTAAATGTACAAGGGCATCTCTTTAATAGTCACCTTTGCCCAATTCTATTTATCAATAGATCTGTCAAGTTCTATCCTTGTGTGCCAGCTGCCGGCTTCATTTCCACGCTCTGTTTCTAGTATGACATGACCTAGACAACTGTCTTGTCATCTGACACATGGAGAGAGAGCATCACCCATTCTGCCTTCACAGCAAGATAAAGATCACAGCCTCCATTAGCAAATTCCATCAAATCTAAGGTAGACTGATACGAAAGTAATGTGGTCTGATGGCATTCTGCAAACAGACAGTCTGCAGGCAGGAATGCAACAGGAAAGAGTTGCTGAAGAATGGCTTTCTATTTAGGGAGGAGAAAATTTATATATGTGAAACAATGGCAGAGAAAATGACAGGTTATTTTGAGTTTGGACTCCAACTGGTTCTATGGTGCAAAATTGTGAGGGGAAGCTGATAATACCCAGGTCATGGTTTTATTACTGATTGCTGCATCTACAGAAATAGTAACTTTCCATATCTATAAATAATTGTATCACCTATTTCCATGTCTTGGAGTGATTTTGAAGAAACACTGGTTATACTGAAAGACACAATTTCTTATCCTCCATTTATAAGCTTCCTGATCTAAATATATTGAATTAAATGAATAGAATATTATTTGATTTAATATAGTTATAGTGGTCTGGATCAAAGTCTATTTAAATCAAAGTAACATGCCACTTAGTTCTGTGACTTGGAGATCCAGTTTATAGACTCAGATTCCAGACATCTAACCCATTTTAAAACTGTTTGATTTTCTTTAGATTCAAGTATGCTAGCTTACAGAATGGTCTTCAGGAAAACATCTCTGTTATGAAGAATAACTGAAGTTCAAAGCACGAAGTAAAAATTAATGAGGTTCTTCACTTTCTGTCAGAAGTAAAATCATGCAATGTATCTGTACGCTAAAAAGAAAAAAACCTTTCTGTTATGTGATGTGGAAGTTAAAATCCTTGATCTGAGGAATTTTGAATTATTTAAAATTGCATTTTTTCTACTAAGCAATGTCCTTTTCTGTTAAGGAAAAAAGTTTACTAAAAAAAGTGTAAAGTTTTATTTAGAGAAAATATAAGAAGATAATAATAAAAGATATATGAAAATAAATATGTAAGAATAATATGAAGATATATGAAGTATATAAAATATAAAAAGAATATAAAGATAAGAGAATAGAATTTTCCTTTAATTTGTCTAGCTATGCTAAAGTCATAAAATACATTTGAGGGACAGAACTTAGAGGAATAGTTTTGTCTTGAATAGGTTATTTAGTTAAAAAGTAGATAAGGACTTTTCAGTTAGTGTTTCAAGTAACTGATATCATATAAATGGAAATGGAGCTAAGGTTAAGAACTTCAGTGGAACAGATTTCAACAGCAATGGTATTTAAAGAGATGTTTTCATAGAGTGGTAGCAATATATAAATACATATAAGTGTATTGTTCTTTATAATTTTTCCTCTGAATTTTGCAGTGTAAAATTGTTAAATAAATATGTCTTGGATCAAATTATTATGTCTAAAAATGCATTTAACAGTATGTATTAATCAATTAATATATTTATTGTACATTCAAATATTTATTTATTTCTTTATTATACATCTATTTCAACATTACTAAAATAAGTAAGGTTTAATTGTGTTTACTGATCTTGTATCATTAAAAAAAAAAAAAAGTCAGCCCCAATTTTAAGAGCTAGGGATCAAAGAATCAAAAGAGAGAAAAAACGGCGGTACATACCCTTATTTTCTTTAAAATGTATGGATACTTAAAAAGTCTGTTAAAAAACCTATATATACTCCTACTGTAGTATTCAGATTTTGTGTATTTATAAACCATTTATTAGCAGATAAAGTGCACTCAGAAAGCTTTCTCTTCTAAGAGCAGCACAGTCCATTAGGGAAGCCCTCCATAAAATATTGGCTGACATTGCATGTAGTGATAAATACTTTTTTTCCTCATAAGTATAGAGCTTACTTTACAGACAGATAGATAAATCTCTTCCTCCATTGCTGTTATTGTTTCTTATTTTATAAGACTATAGATATTAGGTAAAGAAAAGAAAATATAGAATAATATTGCACTTTTAAAAACAACATTTCCACGTTAATTTCCTGAAGTTTATCTTCATAATATTTTAAATAATTGTATGTATATAAATAAAAGTTTTTTTTTTTTCTTTTTCTTTCACATCACTATAGTAATATCTCATGAAATAAAGCGACATTTTTATGGATGCTGAATATATTTAAACAATGTGTTAAATATCTTCTTGTGAGTTATTTCATTTTGCCCGGCTTGCTGACACTACTTCAGTCTCCACATTGACAACTTTCAAAATTTCCTGAATTAAATGGCGTTCAAGGAACAAGATTAGGCTGTCAAATGACAGCATACGAAGTTGGAAACAGCAGTAACAGATTTATGCAGAGAATAAACTTACCTACACAACACGGCTAATTTGAAGCTCAGGTCACAGTGATTTGAGCAGCAGATGTGATCCATGTGTCCACTTTTTAGGTTTTTATATGCAATTTTGACTGTTGTTAATACTGCAAATAAATCTCTAACAGCACAGCAGAGCCCTATTATCTACCTGACAAAAGAAACAAACAGGTGATACACCACCTTGCCCCTGAAAAGAAGAAATGAGGCAAAGTGAGAAAGGTCATGCCACTGGATAGGTTGCCTCTTGTGAAGGCAACCTGCACTCTTGCAAAGTGTAGTTCAATCACAAGATTTTCTCACTAAAATTTCTTGGACAGGTTCATCTTATGACTCTTCAGACTGGCTTGCCAGAAGGAATCAGGTTAGATTTTGGCACATTCTTTTGAGTTGTTCTTGTTGAGTTACTATTATTCAACCGAGGTTTATGTCCTTCATTTCCTGTGTTTCAAAAGGCAGGCCTGACTTTTACAAAGTTGTAATTTGGATTAACTTTTGACTTCAGTAAGAACTGCAGGTCAACATCTTTGACAACAGGGTCTTTAGTGACCAGACTGGGGTGCTGAAATTACCACATAAAATACATGATATTTTTGAATTTATGTGTTCAAGGGATGACTTCTCTGTTTTTCCAGTACTTTCTTTTTCTTTCTGAGTGTCTGAGAACTAAATAAATTCTCTGCTAAAGTGATGTACTTAGGCTCATAAAACATGTTTTTTCTTCAGTTGTCCTTCTGTGCAGAAGCTATTTCCTCAAAGGCAGCCAATATTGGTGTGTTGACGGTGAAGAAGCTAACAGTTTCATTTATAACTGCTTCTTTACACTGCACACAGAAATGTTTTGCATATCATAAAAACAGATATTCAGTGGTCTCTCAATTCCAAACTCAGCTTCCGTATGACATATTTATTCATGTATTCCAATTATTAGACAATCTTTGCCACTGTGGTGGCACGTTGTTTTTCAAAGAGAAACATATGGGCTCACTTCCCAAATATACTTCTAAGCTCGTCAACTTTTTCAGGTTGTGGGAGGAGGTTATGTGGAATACTGTTCAGAATTAGAAGAGAAAAATATATTATCCTTGGGTTTCTTTGCATTTTTTTATCACATCAGTGTCAAGAATAAATGCATAGTAAGACCTGTTCACAGGAATATAGAATATAAACAGCATAAAATTATGAAGATGATGACGATGATGATGATAGTGGTGGTGATGATTGCAGCAAAATACTGTGTTGAGGAAGAAAGAAGATGTTGCTACTCACGATATTGCTACTCAGTGCCCAGCTGGTTTCCCTGCCTGCTTTGAGACTCTAGGTTTGTGCAGGCACTGAGGTTAGCAGGTGTCCTCAGTGGGTTCCTCTCATGTCACCTCTTGCTGTAACTTCCAGCATCTGCAACTGGGCAGTTTCTACTCTGCCAAAAAGCTTGGCAATTGCCCTGCCTTCAAGCTGTATTTTTTACCATCTGTCATGGTCTTTGTGGTAGATTGCCTGGGTGGGTTGCAGCCATCAAAAGCTGGAAACGGGTCTTTCTAGCAGATTATCTGTTTGCTAGAAGATATGTGTACATTCTGGAATTTTATTTGGATGTGAGGATGTTTTGCCTCCTTCTATATTAACATCCCCCATTGTGTTTAGTTTTTGAGTATAAAACCCAGACAAGTGTGGGCTATTCAACCACATGTATGCATAAAATATTTTTTAAATAAAAGTTTTAATTTAATTTTTTATGATTTTCATGTCTTACTAAATTGCTTAAATAATTAAATAGTCTTACTTCAGTGTGTTTTTAAACACCTGTTGGCAGTTGTATGTATATCTTTCTACTCTCAGAGGCAAGAATCAGGGTGCTTTTTCTTTTATAAATGTCTAGAAAAAGAAAGATCTGCCCTTGGTGATTTTTCAGTGTCAGATGCTTAAATTTACATACTCACAATAGAAAAGAAGTTAAACTACTCAGAGATCTCTATGCAATGCTGAGGTTAAACTTTAGATTAGAAATAGGAAATGACTGAAAGAATATGAGGAGGAGCTGCTCATACATAAATTCATAGAGAGTGAATACTTATTCAGTTCTGTGTATATCTTGCTATTTTTATTCTCCATGGTATAGAATAATTCATTCAATAAACTGATGCCACAGAAGAAAAGTGTATCAAATTAATCAAATATGTTTTAAAAATATCTTTGCATTGGTTCATGTATGCGGACATTTCTTTTAATACTCGGAACCTTTCTGTCATACAGTGATATATTAACTTGCATAATTGGCATATAGCTTACAAAGTAAAATTATTTTGTTTTCAGTAAACTCAGACACCAACAGTGAACTCAACAATAAGTGCTCCTATTGCATTTGGCCTGCTTAATATATTGAGACACTGCCTGGTATGTTCAAGGAGTCCACTGGTAGAGTTCTCCAGCCTAATAAGCTTGATTCTTTAATGATCCCCCAACAACAGTAAAAGCTTCAATTAAAGCTTTCAATCCATTATGAAATTTCTAGCTAATATTGTAGGCTTTCAGGTACTGTTATTCATACAAATACTGAAAAGTGTGTACAAGAAAGTATAAATGGAAGATCACAGTTACAAACCAAGTGCTCAGCCATTTTGCTAATCTTAAAAAAATTGTAAATCTACCCCTATCCTTGTACGTACTGGACAAAATATTCAACGTGTGTACAGCACTTTCATTCACAAGTAGCTGAGGATGATACTCTTTACATACTATCCAATAATCTGTTTTCCTTCATGTCTAAGTATTTCCATTTGAGAACACAGTTTCTGTTACAGCAAAACTTTTGAATAGGTAGGCAATCTGAAGTCAATATGGCTACTCATGTGGTAATACATTTTGTTGGAGTAGAGTTTAATCAAACACAGTCTGAAAAAAACTGTATTTTTTTACATATTTGCCTCAGATCAGTATCTGACACATGTGCTTGTCCTGTCAAAAATATACAAAATATTCAGACTGCAGAGGACAAAATTAAGATGTCTGGGGAGAACATGATATCAGAATTGCCACTGAAAATTGGGTCTTCTGAGTGTGTCAGATTTAGTATGACATTAACAGTTTATTTCATTTAATCAAAAATATTTTCATAGAAATGCGACCCAGTCCTGCAGCTCAGGTCCATACTGTCCATATTGTCATCCCATTTCAGCTCCAGTTGATAGTGTGAATGCAACTTACAGGACTCTCTGACTCAAGTGAGCATTAGTGGTATCAGTAGGAGACAGCTGTGACAGCTGCCAACAGCAGATTTCTCTTTGAAAAGACAAGTAACCAGGAACTTTGATTAGAGTTATCGTGTCTCTGATAATCTCTGTCTCACATAAGATTTTCCTGCATTGCTGTATTGCTGGGATAATTTTGAACAAAAAAGGATAAAAATTCAAACTTGACTCTAATACTTCTTCACTCTTTTAATGCTAAGAGCTGGGCTTCACACTGAAACTGTGAAGCCACTTTAATCAGAGTAATTTCTGTTGATGTCCTTGCATAGCACTAGGTGTATTTTAACACACTAGGAAGCAAATTCTTGTTCTTGATTTTCATTGACCTTTGATATTCTGAATAATCACAGTCCTTTTGAGAGTTTGAAGCTTAATAATGATGCTTTGGGCACTTTTTTTGGCATGTTCTCTTTTGTGTTTCCCTCAGCAGTGCGAGTTTGTCACAGTAGTGGTAACTAAATTCATCTTTTTTCCCCCCATGTTTATTCTTTGAAATTTCAAAACACCTGGTGTTCTGCCTAGGTTTTTCAACAGCCAGAGATTTACTTAACTTTTTCTAATGTCAGTATTATGTGGTGTCATTAGCATTTCTTTTTCCTCTCTGTTGTGCAGGCTTGAATCATGATGATGAAGGCTAAATTACTCTGAAGGGGATTATTTGACTACAAATACCCATAAAGCAGGTTTTTATTTACCAGTCCAATATAAACCCTCCCTATTCTGGCAGTCACATAGGCTATTTCATTGTTCCCAGTACATCGCTTGAGATTCAGACTCCTTTATTGTTCTGAACTATAGGTTTTCTAATAGACCACAGCGTTATGAAAAGTGATAAATGTAATTTTTGTGTTGTAACAATTAATTGTTCTATAGCACACGACTACTATTTTACTGTTATACAGCTAATACTTATCAACCATTATAGTAGTAATTTACAACATGCCTTGCGTGAGACAGTGACGTATTAACTTAGGTGGGTGGTTGTATTTGCAATGAGTGCTAAATACCAGTTACATAGGAAGAGGGAGGTCTCTCAGGAATTGTCAGTTAAGTCGTTCCCACTCAGAGCACATTACTCTGTCTCCTTCACGTGATGACATAATCTTTCAAGGCACAAAATATGAAGGAATCATACAGAAAGATCCTGATTTTTCTGGTTTCTGACACCTATGCCTCAAAAGTAAAAGGATATTTAAGGCTTTAATCTGAAATTAATATATCTTGGCAATCCTGGCTGAGGAAATCAGTGTCGATATTCTAACTTCTAAAGGATTTAACTCAGTTTGTTGGGTTGAGCTTGACTGGCCATCAGGTGCCCATCAATTCACTCCTGTATCAACAGGACAGGGGGAGATAATACAATGAAAATCTCATGGCTTGAGATAAGGACAGGAAGATTGCTCATCAATTACAGTCACTGGTAAACCAGGCTCCCCTGGCAGAAATTAATTTAGTTCACTGCCAATTAATTGTGATAGAGTAAGAAAGCGAGAAATAAAACAAAATAAAACAACCTTAACTCCAGGCCTCCATTATTTCCAGGCTCAACTTCACTCCCTGATTTTTACCTCCTCCCCTTCAATCATGCAGGGGGATGGGCAATGGGAATTTGGGTCAGTTTATAATACTTTATCTCTGCTGCTACTTCCTACTGTCACTCTTCCCCTTCTCCACAGTGGGGTTCCTCCAGTCTATACAGTCCTTCATACACGTGTCCTTTACACAGGGTTCATTTCTTCAAGAACTGCTCCAGCACGGATTCTTTTTATGGGTACAGTTCTTCAGAAAGGGCATGTTCCAGTCTAGGTCCCCCACGGCTCACAGTTCCTGCCAGGAGCCTCACCAGTGTGGTCTCACCGTGGGTCCAGGCAGCTCCCTTCAGGGCACATCCACCTGCTGCAACATGGATTCCTCCAAGGGGCTGCAGATGGGTATGTGTTCCACAATGGACCTTCATGGTGTGCAGGGACACAGCTGCCTCACCATGGTCTGCAGGGGAATATCTGCTCTGGCACCTAGAACATCTCCTTCTCCCTCCTTTCTGACTGATCTTAGTGTTTGCAGGGCTGTTGCTCTCATAGACGCTCACTCCTCTCTCCCAAAAAAAACTTGCAGCAGTTTTTACTCTTTGTTAACTACGTTTTTATAATGCTGCTGAAATGCTCAACTTTGGCTAGGGAAGGTATGTCTTGGAGCTGATTGGAACTAGTTCTGTCCCACATGGGGCATCTGCTGGTGTCTTCTCATATAAGACATCTCTGCAGCCTACTTCTGCTGCCAAAATCTTGTCATGTAAACCAAATACGTTCCATGAGGGTGCATTTAAGAGACTTGGATCTACATGCTGTCTATTTGTAAACTGTTCTGTTCCCTGTGCTTCCACTGCTGCTGGAGTTACACTGTAAACCAGATGAAAATATTCTGGATTAAAAAAGAATTTACAATGATAGACTTATATTTCTGCTACTGCATATTGACTTGAAAATATTTTTTCATGATGATATAACAGTAATTTCAAACCAACTTTCCTGGAATGGATGAGGTCTAGACAGAGTGGCAACATTTTCTTTTGAAAAACAAACATGCTAAGCACATTTATTCTTCTTTGCTGTAAAGGTTACATTGATTTTCTGTTAAACCATATTTTGATAACAACACTTAGCAGAAAAATGCTTTGTAGCTCTGGACTTTCATTCTTTCTGTGGCCTTGGTATTGTTATGTTGTATGAAGGAGTCTGCTGACCACACTCTTTTGAAAAGTGTTATCCATTTAAGTCATAGCTTTAGAACTTCTGTATAAAGTTACTCTTGTTATTGAGGTTTATGACAAAGTTCATATTGTCAAATGCGTTAATACGTTCAAAATAAGGATGCTATTTTTTAGTTAACTTGTAGCGACTTTGTTTTTTCTCTGTGTATTCAGGGAAAGGTGAGAGGTGAGTTTGCTGAATTTCACAAGGAAAAAAAGGAAGCAGTAGGTATAATGTGATGGCCATGGATTGGTACTGATAATAAAACTAAGTATTTTCATGTTTTTTATAAAAGTATAGAAAACCTGGAATTTGAAGTAACAGAAGGTGCCTTGATTGCACAAACATCTGCTAGAAAAAAGTTAAGTAGACAGTCCATTAAGATTTTGAAGTGTATGGAGCATGAATTCTTTCAGAAGGAGAAAATTTCTTGAACAAAATCTGTACTAATGAAGGAAAAAGAAACCTCAGAAAGTCTAAAAATGGAAGGTATGAATGGTGTTGAACAGTTAATATCTTCCTGTTTTCATCAGAAAAACAAGCTGTGAGAGTTGTAGAATAACAATTAAAGATTTATAGGGATTAAAGATTTAAAAATAATGATCTGAGGAGTAGGATCTCATGGAAAATGAAGCCAAAGTATAGAGTTGTTGGGAGAATAATACGCTGCAGAAAATTAAGTTAAATACCCAAGAGAACTTCTGTTTTCTAAAGGTACATTGGACACATAGAGAAACACTTTTGAATACCTCAGGATATCTTTATGAAACTGAATTTCAAATATAACAACAAGGGAAACACACAGCTCCATAGATGAGTTTAAGGAATGATACATGTATATATGTATAGAGGCAGGAAGGTAAGGTATATCAATTTCATTCTATGAAGAAAAAGCAATGGAAAACTGCTGAGAAGAGGAAAAAAGTAGTCAGGGTAAATTTAAGTGACTAAAAGTGAAGAAAATCAAATTTTTGCTTTTAAACACACAGGAGTAATAAATGTCTTTAAATTGTTTTACAAAAATTACCAATATTAAAAACCTAATTAAATGAAATTATGATAAACAAAGAAATTACTGTTAGGGTTACAACAAACAAAGAGGTTACTGTTTAGAGTAAGGAATCTTAGGCTCAAGAATTTATAGATAAATCAAAAGTTGTCCGCTGGTGGTCTATGATGAAATTCCTGTTAGTTACTGGAGAAAGTATATGCCACGTCTGCAGAGTCTATCAGCTCAGAAGCAATGACTTAAAAGATTCTGATACAAGTTACCAAAGAGGCAATTTTTGGTTATCTGGCAAGTCTTAAAAAAAGGTTAATAAATTCACAGATGTGTTGTTATAAAAGGGTTCCCTTAAACCCTTCTTTAACAAGACAGGTATCTTAACAGAGAAATAGAAGAGTAGTTTTGAAATAAGCTACATGAAACTTTTGAAAATGATAAGGGAAAAAGAATTGTGGCTTGGAGATGCCATATGATAGAAATATTGTTTTTAGGCAATGAAAGATCTAATTTGGATTGTGGCTGGAAGAATTTCAAGTATAGACATAATTTCTTTGGCAAATCAAATGGTTGTCTGAATTAGAATCACAGTTTTATCATATTTTTGTAGTTGATGCAGTGGGGAAACAATTGCAACATTTTGGAGGTGAATGTTAAAAATGAAAGACCTTGAATGAAACAGAAGCATGGTTGACCAGGATTAAATTTGGTAGATAATTTTCCAAAGAATGAGAAAGAAATACAAATAATACTGTATAGGGATACCTCTTCTTTTCCTCTAAGTGAAAATAAACTGATCTGTCTCTCCAAACACCTTCATACTTACATGACTGATGAATGATGGTGGTAGTTTTTGTATATACCATTTCATAAAAAGTGGTATATTCTACACAGCTTTCTCATTTTCCTGTAGCAGGTCGCAATCTCAAGCAAGGCATCTTATGTAGAAAAATAACATACAAAAAATAATGTTAGGCATTCAAGAAGGGTATTTACAGAATCTCTGCTTTCCATGGCTTACATTATGCAATTGCAATTTAAATTCATTGTCTAATTTAAACTAATTGTATTGTGCTTCCCCTTCTTGCATCAAATTAGTTTTTATGCAATTATTTAGGTATTTTTTTCCCCCAGAAATTTACAAAGGATACACTAAAATTACTGTAATTTACAATTATTATTGTGGGCCAATATTAATTTTGTTTTTCTGCAGTCTTCTGTTCTTCTCCCATGGCCTCTGTCTGTTTAGTTTTAATGTCCCGTTTAACTCTTCATTTTACTTGTAAATTTAGTGTAACCACTGAGTTTCCTAATCTTGCTCCGGTCAGATGACTGAAATTTAGAAGTTATTCCAGACAACTACAGAATCTTCGCTAGTTTTTTTCAACAGTATGTGAAGAGAAAATGAATCTGGCTGATGACTTCAAACCAAGAAAACTGTATGTTCCATAAAACAGAGGAAAAATTAAAAGAAATTCCACTGAGTAATGTAATAAATTGCCTAGAAAGGAGAGTACTAGAAGGCCAGCAGACGTGACCTTCAGAAATGTATCTATTTCCCCACTACTGATGATGATCACGATGAATGTGTTCTTGCAGTTGGAGCAGGTTGATTCCTGCAGGCAGGCACAAGCCCCCAGCAACCTTACTGCAGATGTAAGCCCACTTCTGTTAAATAAGTGCTCTGTGGTTAGTGGCAAATACACAATTATGAAAGAGATAATTGCAAGCAATAAATTAAGATAAAAATAAAATTAAAATAACAATAAAAGCTGCCCCTTTTATTAAAATTTATATAGTGGTAAGAATTTTTGTAGTTCAGACACACAGCTTATGAGAAAATATTGAAAACATCTGTATTAAACTTGCAGATAAATATCAGTGTGGTCTCACGGTCAAATACCACTTTTTTATGTATGGATTCTGCATATTTTACTTGTAGTTCAGTTTTTAAAAATACTCTGATACTCCATTGGCATGCTGGACAGTTTAATTTAAAGCTCTCTTCTTAACTATTTGTTCTTTGATGGTAATTTCGGGTACTTGCAGCAAGGAATAATCTCTTACTTTTTTAATCTCTGCTATAAACTAATATAAACTAATGTTAATATTTTGCTGCTTGCTACCGTGCAAATGATAGGAGTGACACATAGATGATGATGTGGTTATGAGGAAATGAAATGATATAAGGTATAAGTTTTATCTGATTTAGAGCCTATTATCACCAATTTTCACCGTTCCTTTTTTGGGTTTACAATAAACTTGAAATAAAAATGCAAGTAGTTTGTGTTTACACCACAGTTATGGCAGAGAATAACCAAAGGCATTTGGAGACTCATGAATGCACATAAAAAACATACAGAATAACTTATGACAGCCAAATGAGTTATGATACTTTTATCGTCAATGTAATCTTTATGTGTATACTTCAATTTAGCAAATTTATCTAAGAGTTAGATCAGTAATTTGCTCACAAAGTAAATAACATTCTATATAAACACCTTCATACAGACAGACTCTGCAGTGATCTTTTGGCAGACAGCCTTTGGTGATGTTCGAAGTCCATAAGCTGAAAAGAACACAATATAGCCAAAGAAAATCTATTCTAAATCAGTAGCCATCATAAAATACAGGTATGTATTTTGTGGTGGATTATGATTTTTGAAACTGTAGATAGATAGTCTATAGGGTTAGAACATATGCATGTTTATGTTATTAGTAAAGTTTCAGGCAAGTTAGGCCTCTTATATGCAACACAAAATATTTTAAAATATTTTTCTTATAGTGTTTGCTCTAATCATCTTCTAGTATCTTTTCCAGAAAAAAATAAACAGAACACTGCTTAGTTATAAACTGTTCAGAAATACAAAGATGAAAAAGGTGTACACTGTTGAATGCCACACTGTAGTTTTACAAGCAACAAAAATATCTGTAATTAGGACAGCACCTGTGACAGAAAAAAAACCCCTTCAACTGATGGTAGATATTTCTACTGATGTACTTACCTCGAAAAATATTTGATATTCCATTAAGGTGAGAAAACTACTAAAAAATACCATTCAGACATTAACAATTTGACCTTTACTGTGGTCAGACTTGGAAAAAAAGGCAATATTTTACACCTTAAACTGAATAACTGTGGTAATGTGAAAAAAAAATTCAACTTGTTTCTTTGATGCTGGTAAGTGTATTGGATATATATTATGTGTCCTATGCATATGTTGCATACACAAATATACCCAAGGAGTAAACTGTGTGCAGATGCATCTTATTTTGTTGTATGCAGACAGACTCTGGATGAGGCTGGAATAGAAGAAAACGAGACTTACAAAATGAAGACAAATGACAAACAGCTGTTTCTCCTCTTTTTGTATTTTTGTTGTGATCTGAAAATGAGTCTCATTTGTTTCTTATAGACTGTACTTAATTGTTCCAGATTTTCTCAGCGTTTCTTTTTCTATATCAAATATTGAAAGCAACAAGGAATCTGGAAAAAATAAAAGCCTGATTTGGCAGCTGTAGTATGGGCAACTGACACCTGCAGAGTAATGCTAGGAGACCACTTGGTGATATATGTGTTACAGGTGATTTTGTTGCTGTCACAGCTGGGCTGAAATTTCCTTGTATTAATATGACACTGAAGCTCTTGCAAGCTCTCAAAGAACACAGATGGGACACAGGGTCAGAAAGTTTTGGTTTTTTTTCCAATGATTGAACATGCCTAGATGGTACTGATATCATAAATAAACATTAAAAAAATTTTAAGTCTCACTTTGGAAACACACCTTGACCTAAGAAATTGGGGCTTTCTTTTAATTAAAAAATACATCAAAAGTATTTGAAGTTGAAGAAGTCAGATATCAGAAGTAACATAGACTATTGTCAGAAAACAACATTCTGACAAGGATGTAGCAGTGCAAGGTGCAGTCTGAGCTGAGTATTAAGGAACCGCAGTTAAATTTGGGTATTCTTGAGATATCTCTGTAAAATTCTACCTTCATAGTAAGACAATCCAAAAACAATCTTGAAGGGGATTTTGACTACATTGAAACAAAATTAACAGCGTTTGGAAATTTAACAAACAATTCCACTCTGACATTGTAGTTTCCATTCATAATAATTTCTAAACAAAGAACTTATATTTCCATAAACTCAATAAGGACAAGCAACAGGTATTTCTTTGTGCTTGATGAAGAAGTATCCCTATGAAAACGATGGCAGAGCCTGAGGATTTTGACAGTAAAAGTGTTAGGTGAAACCGATTCTCCTTGTAATAAGAAAAATAAATGAACAAACTTGGTTTCAAAATAAAAAAAATGCAGATAATGCGTTCTGTGTTAGCTTCCTTTCCCCACCCTCACCCCGTCCTTTTTAGTAGCAGTTTGTATCGTAATGTGGTAGCCTGTAAGTAATTTATTTTAATCCGTGCTAGGAAATTTTATTCTCATTTTGTCAAATGCTGTTCTATCCCTGGTAATCATCTTTACTAAAAGCCCAGCCCTAATGGAGATTAGGATAAAGCAGATATGTGGAATCTGAAACCCTATGAGAATCAGCAAGGACATGAAAACTCTCAGTTCCAGAAGCTGTGGAGAAGTTGGGGGAGAAGGCTGACAGAATTGACCAAAGAATGACTTCAGTTACTAGAACCAGCATAAAGAGAATCAGCATATAGAACCAGCATAAAGACCTAGCAAAAGAGCTTGGAAGTTTTGGCTCCACATGGTAAAGACTAGCAAAACTCTAAACTGTTATTAACAAATTATTTGAAAGAAAATAACCATTATTACCAGAAAGAATAAAGGTTATAGGACAATAAATAGGTAATTTTTTAACTTTGGCCCTAAGCCATCACATAATTTTTTATCACATTTAAAGAAATAAAGGAAAAACATGAAAACTTAGCAATTAGAGCAACAGCTAGGTCAGGTCTTAGAGGTGCACTAAACTCAGGGTTTTACAAAATTCACTGAATTTCCAATGATATAATTTAAAAATTTTCAGAACGGATGACCCTTTTCCTCCTCTTTGTACTAATTATCTTGGAGGACAAATTGTCTAATTTCAGGGTGCAGCAAAATAATTATCAACCTTAGTAGTCTCTTAAAATTCTGGACAAGATTTTGCTGAGCATTAGGGCACACGGCTTTTAATTAATTTATATTTCTGAAGAACATTATATGATCCTCTTTTTGCAGTTTTTGCTAGGTAACCTACAGCAGAAGGGTACTCTATAGCCCTGACGTGTAGTTTTGGTAAAAGAGGACTACAGTTCAAGAAAAGAATGTTTTGATTTTCTATTCATAAATATTACCCAAATTCTTGCTTTTCCTGAGTAATTTCAGAAACTATCTGTTAACTGCTGCTGTTAAGAAATGTTAAGAAAACACTTGACTGCACTTCAAGGACAGTAGCAAATGAGAAAAAGAGAGGAGCTATATGGTGTATGGACTATAATTTGCAAATTATTTTTCAAAATATCACTAAAGGTCGTTTGCATAACTTATTCCATTAGAGTTGCCACACCATGCATCACCATGAAGCTTGTTCTAAATTGAATTACACATTTTAAAGTATTAGAGCATTTTTTGAAAAAACTTTGTTTCCTATTTTTTTCTACAGTTAATGTTTCTGTTAAAGAACATGCTCTAGAACAAATATTAAAATAATTTCTACAAGTTTATCCCTGAAAATACTATCTCCATTGAAACCAAATAAAAAAAATAAAGCTAGAAATGTAAAATTTCTGTGTTGTAGTACTGGAAAGAGTACTACTACTGAATAGAGGTTAGAAATTGAACTTAGAATGAGAAGATATGGCAATATCACTGGTGGGGGGGTTTTGTTTTATTTTTTTAAATTTTTCAAGAGGTAGTGGGGTCTGAGAAGAGGAAAGTCTTCTTGAAAGAGTCCAGGTTTTGGGCATCTTGTTACTGGGAGCGATTCATGTTGTTCTATCATATTTGATCTTTGCCCAGTCTTTTGGTTTTTAATTTAACTTACACTCACATAATTTAATTGTGATTAGATCTAACAGATTTAATATGCCAGTCTGTCAAAAAATAAATAAATAAAAATATAATTTTACATAACATGTCAAAGAATGGAATTGTAAAAGTATTTTTAATTGTCTCTTATCTCTTTAGCCTCTCTGTTTCAGGCTTTTTCTCTCAGTCTGGTCTCAAATGCTCTACCTGACTAAGTATGACCAAGAAACAGTCTGGTGTAAGAGCATTGGCTTAATTATTTCCATTTCTCCCTTGCTTCTAGCTGGCAGGTCCCTCTCTGGTGCTACTGTCTGTAGTCCCTTTCTATGAAGGAGGTTAGAAAACTGGTGGGATGGAACAATCCCTTTTCTTTCTTTCCCCCTTTTCTGTCCAGGTTTATTTCCAGCTCTGTTAATACTGTAACTGTCCTGCAAAGAGTTGTATGGGAGAGGACAATTAAGGACAATTAAGCAGAAAAGGTAAGCATATTTTAAGGTAGGAACCTCTAACCTGAGACTGTGAGACCTGAGAAGTCACCGCAGTCTGTTTCTGAGTTCAGTGAATTTGTCACACAGGTTCTTGACTGTGTTTAGAGATGGAGAAAGTAGACTCCGGTTTTGAAATTTCCAGTGATCTTAGTTGCTGGTCTTGAGCGAACTACTGCTTCTGTTCGCAGGTGTTAAATATTCATGGCTTTGGTCTCAGCTAGAGGCAACTTGAGTTACTGAAGGTTGAAAGCAGATGGTATTGCAAGCTCGGCAGCTAAAAAGAGAGGCACGTAAAGTGAGTGAATGAATTTCAAAAAAGAGTCATGACTCACCACTTGCTATTCTTGTCAACGATGAATAAAACAGTGCCCTTGAGCTTAAGAGTTGTTTTTAAATTATTTTAAAACATCAGACCCCTTTGACAGCATATATTTCCCCTTTTCATGAAAGAGTGGTTGTGCAGTGTTGAAAACATTGGCAAGTGTGATTGGTCTTCTGTTCTTTGTTTCTATTTAACACTTAATATATTTTGAAAGAAATAAACAGAAGACTGTGCCAAAAATATTTCCTTGACAATATTCTGAAAATTAAATTATACCTTGCTTAGAGTCATCTCAAATCTGAGAAGATACGGTACACACATCACACCCCACAGAAATTAATTTCAGTTGCTTATGTTCACGATCCCATTGCAATTATAGAATGAGCTTCTAATTCTTCAAAGACAAAATTAAAAATACTTATTTTTAGTACAGTGCTGAGGCCCACAACTGTAAAAACCATTTCCTATTCTCATATATGTGACCTCAAAGTAAGATTAGTCATTCTATTTGTGTCACCAAATTTTTTCAAGATTACTGACAGGGCCCCAAATAGTTCAAATTTACTCAAAGAAAAAATCTTTCCTTTTTGTTTCCCATTCTATTTCTCTGGAAACCTTTTAAAGCAAACATTAAATGATGTTTCAGATTTTTTATGGGACTACTAGAGATAGAAATCAAATATCAAGATGGAAGTTATAAGCACTAACTCTGTGGTGAGCACTTCATTGACATTTAATTCTCTTTTGAGTTACTTGGGATGATGTAACTCTCTTCTGAGCAAATACAATTAACTGTATGTTATAATCAGTTAAAAATTATGTTATTTTGCTTTTTAATTCCTAGAAGATAGCTACTAGATAGAAAGATTTTTAGACTTACAGTCAAGACTTTTTTTTTTCTTTTTTTTTTTTTTCTTTTTAACTCCCAGCATCAACTACTGTATCATGGAGTGATGGTGTTTTGACATCTCAGGGTTTACCATGGTGCCACATATATACTGAATGCGTGAACTGGAAAAACGAGAGTGTGGTGCAAGGTGAAATATTAGCTGAGAAGGAACTAACCTCTCTCCTCCCAGCTGTCTAGGTACAAATGTTTTGTTTCATTGTTTTGAAATAAAGCAAGACCTCAGGAAAAGTGTACAGTGATCTGTGCTTGGGATTTATAAATCTTCTTTCCTGGTTGTTGGTTTTGCATGCTGGCCTAGAAAAATCTTAGATCATTAATAACAGTGCAAATCGTAGATACTTATTTGCAGTATTAATAAAGAGTGAATGTGTGTAAAATAGTGGTTATTTACCTTGAAATCAATTTCTTCAATAAATTTGAAAAAAAACATTAAAAATTTACATATTTATGAAGTTTGTTCTCTTTTTTTTTTTTTTTTAAATATTTGCAGGAATTGATGTAAAGACTTGAAGTTAGATTTAAAATTTTGATCTACTAAGTGGTATGATTTTTGATTTTCTGAGAATATCAGAAACCCCACTGAATTTGACAAAGACAAGGTTCTTGTAATTTATTTCTTACTATAATAAGAAGTTCCAATATGTTCTGAAGATCATATAATCAAACATAAAATAAAAATGAAAAAAAATTTGAAAAACTTCCAGGAGAAGTCTTATAAAATTGAAAGTAGAGAATAAATAGTATCAAAAGAGCACAAATTTCAAAAGTGCATATTTAATTCCTAGGGGCTAAATGGGAAACCATAAAATCAACCAAACTGGGCCAAAACAAAGATTAATTTATTCCAGGCACTTTTGTTCAACAGTGGCCACAAGGAGAAGTCATAAAGGCAGGTCAGTAAGTGTCTGCAATATAGTCCAGATCTCCACTATTTTCATTTCAGTGTATTTCCTCCTTCTGTCTGTTTGATAACAAAATGCAAGTTACCTTTCCAAGAGTTCGTCCAGTTTTTCACCTTTGGCACACATAATATTTTTTGACCTCAAGTTTCATGGCTCTTTTGTGAAGCATTCTTGGATTTTTATTGTTTTGAACCTTATTGCCAGATGACATCTTGGTGCTCATAGTTATTCTGTTGACTGCTTTTATGACCCTGGGGAAATTGACTGGTATATGCATAAATTTTTGTCCAGCTTTGTTCAGCTATAAGTAAAAAGAGTCTCAAACTCTAAATGCTTTGCATTCTACCTTTCTTCTTTTTTTTTGATTCTTACCTCCCCTCCCTTTAGCACAACCAAGCAAGCTGTGAAGGAAGCTTATGACTCACACAGATGTTTTTCTGAGGAATTTAAGTGTCAAGTTTAGATAATTGGATATAAATACAAAACAGGAAGTAACATTTCCTCATACAAATTATTATTCCACAATAGTTACTATTTAGAAACATTAAATATTTGTTTCATCATTTCAGGAAAAGCATTTTAATTATAAAAAATTGAGAGTGGATTTGTGATTTTATCAGTTTATGTAATCCCTTTTATCAAGATTCTTCCAATCTCATTACCTTCTTTTCTAAGCAGTTTTGCAGGTAATCTTCCTTGAGTGTTGGTAACAGACTAATACACCCTTAGATGCTCAAAAGCTCAGGCTAATCAACAAATGAATGCTTCAGCAGTTTGCTTTATAGTTTTATGAATGAATAATGCTTTTTGACAATTCAAATTCCTGGAAAAATCCACAGGTTTGGAAAAATACACCAACATTTCTAAAATTTCCCCTGATCTGAAAGAAGTTCGCCTTAAATGTGTGAAGGCATGGACATTGTGGCTATTATACTAGCAGTCACTGGGGCACCTTAGTACAATATAAATATTGAAATGAGAAAAAATTAATTTTGTTTCGATAAATGAGGTTATTATCTTTCTACGCCTTTACTATCTTTCTATACCTTTATTATCTTTCTGTATTTCTGATATTGTCTCATAATACAGAATTTATTTTTTCTAGTGTTTATTAGTAAAATGAACATACACAGTACCTATGTGAGGGAAGACTGTGAAACTTGTAATCATTTTCATTTCCTGGAAGGGACACATCAAAAAATCATGCCATAGCTTGATAGAAAGCCCTGTGTCCCACATAACGAGTCTTTAATCTGACTGTACAAAATTTAATTGCAGTGGGTACAATACACTGAAATAGTAAACTTCATCCTAAGACATCAGGTAGTCTTGGTATTGGCTGACTCACCAAAGAAAAAAATAGTATTTTACTTTTCTTGACTGATTCTTTAAAACTATTGGCAAGTTTAGGTTTTCCTGTGGGAGATTTTGAACAGATGGAATATTTGAGCATTAAAAGAATACAGCAGAAATTAGTGATCAGTTCTGTTTATGTGGTTATTGACAGTAAAGTCATTGCTTTCCTCATCTGCTAATACTAAGATGGCTAATTAGGTGGAAAACATGTTGTTTGTGATAAAGAGTTCTTATACCTTTCTGATTGCATTGGAATGATTCATCTATTAATTGGAATGATCATCTATATTTTACACCGTATGTAGGAATGTGAAGGATCATAAAAGTCATTGCAAAGTACTTAGTGGTTTTATGTTTTACAGGTCATTATTTTTCTCTTTCTGAAACCTGTGCCATTCTATATTTATATGATACTGTATTTTTGGTAACAGCATAAATATAGTGATGAACATTTTTTTACTATTTTAGACAGTAAATTCTGTTTGTAAAAAAAAGAAAAAGCTAATACCAAAATAAATTGGTGACATTAGAACTTTTACCCATATTAAACCCAGGGAAAGTTTTACAACTAAATGTACCCTAATATTGTGCCATTTCCAGTCATTTTGAAGATCATGCTTTACATGTCACATTTTGATCAGTAGAATAGATATCTTGAAAAATGAAATCTTAAAATATTCAGTATGTTTCAGACCTGCCTAGGGAAAAATTTTAGCGATTGATAGACACAATTTTTGCATTGGCTATAAATTTTACACCACTTCTTTTCAGTATAACACCTGAACTATCCCAAGAGCTGTAATAGGCAACTGGAGAAGAACAACTTGTGGTCTGCATTCATACCATGCGTTTACAACCAAGCAATATGCAACACTTTGATGGGTTTTTGTCTGTCTGTGGCAACTCTGTTTGGATCTATTGTAATTAGAAAGCTGAAGTCTGATGTAAATTCAAAGATTATCTGAGATTGTCTGAACCTTGTTCCCTTAGGATTATGCCAGTGTAGATAATAGTTGTCAGAATTACGTATTTGTTTTCTTCTTTGTTCTGTTTATTACTTCTTAGGAAGTTGCCAGAGACCATCCCAAATTGTTATCTGTGTAACAGCACAATGTATATATAGACAGAAAATACTCCCACTATAACAGCTAAAATTATTAAAAAAAGGAAATACTGAAAGAAGGTCTGTACTTTATTTTTTTTTTTAGGTAGAAATTCTATGCTCCATTTGTACTTCTGCAGAAACAAATTAATTTAAAAATAAAATAAAAGTGGCTGTGTGAGGT